>PVJH01000433.1:0-322779 GCA_004026705.1 Nesogale talazaci | reverse complement strand
GGATCAAGAATGTGAAAAGCAGAAGGCTCTAACCCAGAGATTCATCAGATTAGCCACCGCATGGAGGATAAGAATGACCCATCTCCTAACACCATGGCTGTTGTCAGAGGAAAGTCGCTAGTGGCACGTGTGTGAGATCCCCATCTGCAGGGGCAGGACCATGGTCTCAGTGAAAGCCACAGAGCAGAGGAGGAGCACAAAGACCAGGAAGCAGAGCAGTGGGATGTCTGCCCCACAAATGAGTAGGTCTGAGTGTCTTTTTGTAGGAGACTGGCTCGCTTTGGGCATTTTTCCAAGCTGAAAGGGCTTTAGAATGCTTGTATGAGCAAGGTAGAGGTCAAGGTGTCATGGTGGAGAGCCCAGGCACCAGAGACACAATTCTGACAGTGGCTGAGAAGATGTGTTGAGGACAAAAGAAATGTTTCCTTAATGCCGTATGTTGGCGCAACATCAGTACATTCCGTGTGGCCATTGCCACGGGATTCGTGAGCACAGTAGAGAATTGTAGTGCTGTGAGATGGATGGTTGACGTCATGGTACAACAGAATGGAGAGTGGAGGTAAAGCTGACTTCTGCTTCAAAAGAATTCTTCTTGGGTTCATGTAGAGTTGGATTTTCCTTCTCCTTTGTGTGTCTTGAGGAGATCAGAGGCGAGTTCCATGTCACTTTTCTCAGATGGACATTGGCTTTCACTGGTGAATGGTAGCCTATCCTCATCATTGTTTTATAAAACCGAATTCAATGACATCACACTAGTTAGCTTGAATGCTGTTATGTTGGGTGTATTTACACCCACATTGAGAAAGGAAAATAATGGCGCATGTATGTCCTAGTTGTAAACCATATACAAAAAATTTACCACAAATGTAAAGTTAATAAAGATATTGTTACTTGCTAATTTATTTGATAGGTATTTATTTAATTAAATCTTATGCCATATTTTTATTAGGCTTTATGTAAGTCTCACAGATAGTATTATATAGTCCTTAAATGCAGCATTGAGAATATGTTTAAATGCCTATTGCAGGCAATAGTGCAATGCTGATATTGGAGCTGGCATTCTAGAAGGCCAGTCTTCTCCTCATGGTGTTTGCGTCATAGCTGAGGATAGTGCAAGTGCACACAAGCACTCCAATGTAAGTTGGTGTGTGATAAAGACTTGGAGAAGGTGCAGTCAAAGTGTGCATAAGTTCCTAGAAGACAGCACTTGTAAACTGCAGGATCTGGTCAACTGAACAAGGTTTTATAGTAGAGGTGCCACTGACCTGACCCTTGGTTATGCAATGTGGATGGCAGATAGGTTATTTGTGCTGTCTTTAAATGATTTGTGGCATCTGCTTTCTAATATATATTTAGAATAGTTGTATGTACCCCACTACCCATTAGGTTGTGAATATTCTCACAAGGCCGAGCATGGAAATTAATTTGTTCCCTGACAAAAACGTTGTAACATTTCAAAATTTCACAATATGCCCTCTGGTTCAAATGAAGGTGGTCAGAGTAAAGTGACAATATAAGTTGTGTGTAGGAAATTATGAGTGCTATCATGTGGCTGGTTGAAAGATGTAAACATTAGATAATGTGAAGTATTCTGTGAGAATTTTTTTTTTGGGGGGGGCATCACTGCTCTCTGGTGATGGGAGTAGGAGGCCCAGCCCCACTGCTGGAATTGAATCTCCGTCCCAGTGGGCTGCAGTCCCACGCACAACCACTACGCCACCGCGTCTCAGCCCCAAGAATTTATTGTATAGCTAGAACCCAACCTTTATTTTACATGAGCATTTGGAAAGCATTTAGTAGTAAGGGTGTGAAACTGCAGCACATTCAGATGCATAGTGTAGTACTTCTGTTCAAACACAGATTGCAGTGAACAAGCAGTATCAGACATAGAGAGAATGCCCAAATAAGATAGAAAGAAAACAAAAATGACCAACTAGTGCAGAGACAAAAGACATGGAAATGATTAGATAAACATAGCATGCTTCAAAGCCTTTAAGGAGGAGAATTGAGTGTGATAATTGTTAAGAAAGAGAAAAAGAAATACAGATCATCTCAGAAGTGCTGAATGAATTGATTAGGAATCTTAGAAAATTGTTTGTAGGAATAAAGAGTTAAAGTTTTCAGCTGTCTTTTTTTAGTGGTGTGAATTTTTTTTACCCTGGCTGTTTGACATATGATATGCTTTATAAGTCTCTGAGATATTTATTAGGAAAAAGTAGAAAAGCAATGCATTGTCATATAAATAGACAGTATATGCAGTTTTAGTTATTTGAAAAAAATAGTATGAAATGTGTTTTAAAAAGAGAAGTCTTTTTTTATAGCATACTGAATGTGTCACTGAAAATACACTGCACATACTAAACTTAGTGCTCAATTTATTTTTGCCCTAAATCAAAATATCTCTGTTAACTAAAATTGGTAGATTACCCTCCCAAAACATGTATATTCCACTAGCTCATGGAATATTGGTAATTTTTTCCTAAATATACTTCAGGTTTTAGTGGTAGAATCACACTGATATAGGGGTAACACATGACTAATCAAACTGATATATTGTATACTAAGGGATTAAATGTAATTGTTCTATTCCCAAAGGAACCATTGGATTTGAGTTTCACATATAGTGTAATGCTATTAGGTGTGTAATCTAGAAGTGCACCTTATGCCTTAAGAACATATTTAAGGAGACCGATGGCTCTCATTTAAATGGTAATATGACACAATTTCATGTTTCACAGCTAGCTCATGTCCCGTCTTTGGTGTGAAATGTTATATTAGCAATTTCTAGATGACATATTTACCATTTCTTGCCATTAATCTGTTAATAAAAAAGGCACTTGTCAGACCGTGGGCTATTCTCACTTTCCTAGTTACAATAAAACCCACCATCAAGTCTTATGAAAATAGTCCTGGTGGCATGGTGGTGAAGTACTTGCCTGCTAACTGCTCACAGTTCTAAGCTCGAAGCCAGTTCTTGAGAGAAAGATGTGGCGGCGGTGTGCTCCTGAGAAAATAGTGTGAAAGCCTGCTCTAACCTCCTGCTGCTTCCTCCACAGGCAGCTGTGATCAGAAATGCACTCACTCTCCAGCCTTCTGTTCCTTCTCCTGCATCAATCCTGCTTCCCACAGCAGTCTCCTTCTGTGAGAACTCATTGTACTGGCCACACAGAAGTCACAGACAATATTCAAGATCATGGAGGTTTATTTAGGAAGCTAAAAAAATTAATAAATTAAAATCCAGGTGAGAATCACTCAGAATATTCATGCAGGGAGTTCTCATCTTTGCCATCCTCCCAGACAAGCATCTTTGACATAAAACTTGGACTGATTTCCGCCCTGCTCCAGCAATATTATACATCTCTTTTAAGGTTGCCAATAAATGCACAATGACAGGCCACTCTGCTATAAGCCTCAACTCTGCAAAACCCTCAACTGCCATATGAACTCAGCTCCAGTTCCAAAGGTCAGCAAACCGGCTACCTCTATCAAGAACCCCGAGGTACCCACTTCCCAAGTCCATATTGATTTGCTAACTGGTCTTCAGTCCTAAAGCACTCACCTCTTCTTGCTCTGTGAACCGGGAAGTTGTTTTCTCTGTCTCATGCTCTGGCTTCTGGTTCTGTTGCTCCTCTACCACTCCAGCATCAAAACTGTCTTCTGACTCAGTGAAGTTCATTGGATTGGGAATCTAAAGATTTCAAGGTCCTGATCCTCTCCTGACTATTCTTTCTTGCTGGTAATAAATGACCCGTCCTTGCTTCTGAAAGGATTTATTCTATACCCAGCAAGATGGCAATCACAATGAACCCTGCACTCACTCAGAGTTGAATCACTCACAGTTGAACTAGAGAATCCTAGCAGAGTCTGCCCCACCTCTTTATTCAGACCCATAAGGATTATGAAGGTTGTTTGGTGGGAGCAGCTAAGCCTGCAGCTAGAAGAGCCATCTTAAGTAACTCACTGCTTTGAAGCTTCTATAAAGATTAATAGCAGGACAAGTTTACTCTAACAGGGTCACTAGCAGTCAGAATAAACTTGAAGGCAATCGATTTGGTTTACAGAATAAACTTGAAGGCAATTATATTTTTATAATTTCTTATAAAATATATATTTATACAATTTCCTATAAAGCTAGATTTATCTCCATTAGTAAAAGAAATAGAACGTCTAAAAGTATATATTAAACATAAAAATTAATATATCCCTCAGAGGAAGACTTTAGAGAAAAATAGCTGTTTTGATTTGCTAAAAAGTACAGTTGGTGTTCATTAATAGCATCCTGATGATGAATATATATGAAAATCTTAATATGAGCAATAATTTTATAATGCAGGAAACACTAGAAAAGACCTGGGGTGTTTAGCGACTAAAACCCTTAAGCAGCATGGTATAAGATTTACTTTTATGGGTACTAATTCTTCCAGGTCTGACATGTGCTTAATAAAGAGACATACTTACGGTGCTTTGCCTTCTCATGAATGAAAATGACACCAAGCCTAATTTTCATTAATTTATTATCTAATCTATTATCTAATCTATTAACTATTATCCTACCTATGTGTTTTAGGAAAGTACTTCTAGATTCATGAGAGTGTCTGCTTGTAGGTAGACATAATTGACAGACACTTATGTAAAAATATGCATATCTATAGAGAATCATGAATCTGAAAAAATGGTGCTCTATCAGCAGCAAGTACCAACAGAGTTAAAGACACAAGTTGATGGATCAGGGAATACATAAAACAATATTGCATTATAGTTAAGGCACAATGAATATAACAAACTGGAAATTATTTGGCAAGCCTCTTTCCTGTGGTGTACATTCAGTAATATTATATGGAGGAGGTGACTTACACTATCACAATGAGAAGCAATCAGAGATTGACTTGAATGCAGAATAAATGTTATAGGATTAATTTGGGGGTTCAGAACGGTGGATTTAGTTATATATGGTATATCTTTATTTATTGCATTTGTATTTCTGAATGGATAATAGCATCGGGTTTTTATATTACACTGAATGTTAGTACGCAGGTCATATTTTACTTTATTATTTTACCCATGGAATAATGCTTAGCTTTTTGATGTAATACATATTCTGAATTGGTCAAATTGGTGGTTCACTTGCTTGGTCCAATATGATAGATTCCATTTCTTGGATGTGAACTAGTTCTCCCATCAGTCATAATCTTCTTATTGACAATGTGAAAGAGTCTTTGCTGATATACCTTAAAATAGGAAGGACGTCCCCAGGTGGGTAAAATCATTAAATATCGGTTAGAACCCTAGAGGTACCCCAGAAGACAAGTCTACTGATCAGCTTCCAAAAATTTCTTCCTAGAGCACCCTTTCAAAACACCTCTGTTCTGCACCTGTAGTGTTGCCACACGCCAGATTGATTTGAAGACACCCAGAATCAATGAGTGGAATAATCTCTGCCTAGTGTGCACAGCCCAGCAATAGCTAATATATATTTAAAGTTGATCACCTATATAAAATTTGAATTCTTCTAAGTTTTAATCTTTTGTGGAACTTGAATCATTGCAACTGAGTTTTTTAGAAAAATCAAATGATAGAGCAAAAATATTTCATAGAAAACATTCAGGAAAAACCCAAAACATTGGAAAAACCATTAATTATGTAACCTTAAATAGCCTTAAAATTTAAAATAAAATATTTCAGTAATCCTCACGTATGTCCAGAATGGGAATCTTATTTTATATCTTTTGGTCCAAGTCAGTCTTTCTCTGCCCAAGTTATTACCGTGACCTAGTAGTGGGTCTTCCTGTGTGTAATTTTCATCCTTTAAGAAGTGGCTTTTCATAGGGATCAGACTGCTCTCACATCCCTATCCTGGAATGAGTATTCACATCCCACAGAATAAAAGCAAAATTCCTAACAAAGGCAGAAAGCCCTACGTGACGTGCCTTTCACACTTTGATCTCTCTATATATCTTTTGCTACTTGTGTCCTGGTCAGTTTTTCCACAATCTCTAGACCCTCTTCTCCATTAGAAGATCCAATACTGGTATTTTTCCTTCTGACTGGACCACTCCTTTATCTTATGTATACCTGAATGCCCACCTTCCATACTCCATTGTGTTCTACATGACAAGACTCTGGCGACACTATTTAAAAAACATTTTCCACCTAATACCCATTTCCCTCCTAACACTAAACTACTTTTGTCATCTTACATATTTAAAATGTATTTTTTATATTTAACTGAACATGTATATCACAATTTATTTTATTTTAAAGGTTATTCCATGATCATCCTTTTAGAATTAAAACTTTTAAAGGACAGGATTTTTTCCCTGTTTTGAGTATTGATGAATCCTGAAACATAGAAAATGAAATATTATAATTTCTCAAGAAATTGTTGTTGAATGAATGTCTGAAGATTTTACAGTTGGTGGATTTAAAGAAGTAATAATATCTAAGATACCAGAAAAATAATGAATGCAACAATCAATCAGTTTGTATAAACAATCAGTTTGTATAAATAAACTGCACAGTGAAAGACAAGCCAGATATTTATTAAATGTCTCTCTTCATGTAAGAGTTAAGAGCTGCATTTTTCCAGAAAAATTATACAAAAAGTATAAAATAGTCATTACATAAAGATCTACATTGACCAGGATATGTGAATCACTTATAAAGATAAAAAGCAAACAACTATTTCTTTAAATGTTAAATTCAAGGTGCTCTTATACCACACATTTAAAACAAAGTTGAAAATTAATGTATGTCAGATAATCAAATAATTCATTTTAATTCACTTGATAGTCATCTTGCTTTTCTATTTCGAGTATATCATTTTCTTCAGCAGGAATGACTTCCTTCAAAAAGTATCCAACTAATCATTAATGTTCACTTTGTGAGAAGCGGGGTATATATACATCTATGCCAAAATTCACCAAAAAAGACTAGCAGAGGCCGATTTAAAGAGCATCATTACTAATAGAGAGATAGAAACTGAGATGAGAACTGCATCCATTACACTGTTGCTTCACTTTTGCATATGTAGTAAGTGAATGCTGGCTGCTTTAAATAGTTCAATTGTACACTTGGTCCAAGGTCATGATGAAGCAACTTAGGTTTTCTTTAAAAAGTAAATGGAGAAAATATTATTTTTTTTGCCTTATAAAGAAAAAAGACAAGTAACAAAGTGAAGACTGCTTCTCAAACTTTATCTAACTAAGCACAAAGCACATGGAAACATGCATAAATGTAAAATTAACTTTTTGCTGTTCAGAAAAAAGAATTTGAATTTGAGAGCAAGTGAGCTAAAATAAAAACATGCATAATTTACACTACAGATGGGTATATTCTCTGCATTAAATGATACCTACCAATTTCACGGAGAAAGAAAATAAAGTGACAATCAACATTAAGAAGGTGGCAGAAGTAATCAAACACATGCCATGTGTAAGAAGAAGCATAATGAAGTTTCCAAAAGAATCTTTTTTCATGATTCTAAAACCAAATAGCGATTTCACAAGCTTCAGCAGAAGTTTCTGTGCACTGATCAATAATGCGTCCAGCTACAGCTCTAGATATTAGAAAGAAGGAAGTTTTCTATATGAAAAATCCTAAGTTCATACACATTAGACTAGGGAGCTTAAAACCAGACAAAGAAAATAAGGATGAGTGGGTGGGGGCTGTTGATAGGTACAGACAACACCACAAAAAATGAAACTTGTGCTGAAAACTGAGAATGAAGTTGAGCCCTGGTGGTGCAGTGGTTGTGTGTGGTTGTGTGCGGCCCACAGGGTTGACAGTTCAAATCCAACAGTGTCTCTTCAGGAGCAAGGCTGGGCTTTCTACTCCCACCAGGGCAGTGATGAGAGAAAAAACAACAACAACTGAGAATGAGTTCCAAAACAGCACGAAGACCTAACTTTTAGAAATCAGGGTTATTTCAAATAGCTTACAGGTATGAACACAACGTTTGCTAATTATATGATATCTGGAAAAATTGGAAAGATTAAAATCATTCTCATTTAATGTATTTGCATTACATTAGACAATTCCATTAGTAACGACCACTGTGTAGGCTGGAAACTACAAGAGAGGGCTTTACAATGTAGACCTTTAAGTTCTTAAAGTAAACACATAAAAATAATAAAGTTTGTATTGCCAGGATTGTTATTTGTTGTTGCAAGAAACGAAGCTATCTTGTGATAATCATAATGCATGAGTTAAGTATTCCTGTTCAGAGAAAGCTTTCATTATAAGATGAGCTTAACCAAAATACTGCTTATTGTGGTTCCAGTGTGAAATAGGGAAGTATGTAAAGCCAAAAAGTAAGCACACTGTCCTCCAATAGACTCCCAATTCATAGAGAGAGAGAAGAGAGAAGAATGATTCCATAGGGTCTAATGAGCGTGAATATTTACAGGAGCAGGTGGCTCTTTCTCCGAGGGAGTTGCGAGTAGATTTCTACTGCTGACATATGGTAAGTAGTCCAACACTTGGCCTACTGCACCTGAAGTGCTTAAATGTTCTTGTTTTTTACCAATCTGGATTGCTGCTACATTGGTCATTATGTTTTCATGACACCCCCTCCTAGATATCTTTAGTAACATCTGGAAAAGTCTATATTTATTGCAGTACACTTTTTTAATGGACAACTGCAAATAATATTATAATCAATGAGTGGTAAAACTGAAAAAAATAAATTTTCTGTGTTTCATATTTGATTCTATGGAAGTCACTAAAATGCATTTCAGATCCAGGTATCTAGATATAATAGGAAACAAACTTTAGGAGATTCAGCAGAAAATGGTCATATATATGTATATAATATGCCTATTTTCTTTATTTCTGGCTTTGTTAAAGGTTTTATAGCATATACTTCATGTATTATACAATTTAATCATTCAGCCATATTAAGAAGAGTTGTGCCATGATTACCACAATCACTTTCAAAACATTCTTTTCTTGTACTCATTGTTGTTAATCCCCTATTTTCCTCCATCATGCACCTAGGCAATTATTAATCCATCTCCTGTCTCTATGGATTTACCTATCCTGGATTTCATGTACAGAAAATCATTCAAAACATAAAATATCTGTTTTAGAGAGCCATGTATATTTTTCTTTCTCTAAATATTATACATTATTCCTTTGAGGTTAAGCAATAAGGTCATTAATGGTTAGTTTAGTATGTAAATGCCTTTGCTAGAACAAATAATGAATATCTCTTTCTCAAGACTCTTGCATAATAGAACAGATCGATACTACCTCTGGATTAACTTTATACTTCGTTGATTTTGACTCTGCCTGGTGGTGTTTGGGCAAAAGCATTAGTTTACAAATCAAAAAGGTCAGTGATTTGAGTCTTTTTTGCAAGAAAAATGAAGCAGAGTGCTTCTGTACAAATGTCTATTCTTGGTCAGCATATGGAGGAGTTCAATTCCATTCTATAGGGGTGCTGTGAGTCAGATTAACTGGAACCTAATTATAGTTGTGCTTATGTTTTTTTTAATGAGGTTCTTCTTAGCAATTGGCATCATATTCATTAAGAAATCAAGAGGAAGATAATTGAAGAAAATGCTTTCAGTTTGGCTTCATGGCATTTTGAATTTACTGATTGATTTGAATATATGGTTTAAGTGGATTCAGAAACAAAGGCAGATTTGTTGTGACTTAGACACGTCAAGAAGAGTTCACCTCAGATGTTCTGTCCTTAATTCTGATGAACCTGACCAAGTATGAAGGCCCGGATCAGGCAACAGGGAAGAGATGAAACACACACCAAAAACTGGTAAACCTATTAATATGTGACTCAGCAGTTCATTTTCCTATTAATCTAACTTAAAGAGTTAAAATATGACTTGTAGTGGTATTTCAGTTTAAGAGCAAGTATAGAAGGTGGTTCAAATTATGAAATGAAAATCTAGGAATATGAACATTGGCTATTCTTAAGTATGCAACCTTAAATTTGTTTGACTCTAACGTTAATTTCTGCTCTAAACAACAGAATCAGTCCCAACTCTTTGGGAATTTGATCAAATGAGTGTGACTCACATATTTAAGGCACAGTTTAAAAATTAAGTCATTTTGGAAGAGTTGTTTTCAAGCACACTTTGTGAATCCTGGTGGTCAACTTTCAAAATTAAATTTTTACACATTTAAAAATAATTTTCAAAGATATTTAGCATACTACTCTTATAGATTGACGTGTGCCCTTCTAGAATTTGTGTTAAAATCCTATGATCCAGTTTTAAATTTAATCCTATTTAGAAACAGGGACCATTTTTTTACACTAATAAAACCATGTTAGTGTAGAACCCATTGCATGGAACCAACTCTGAATTATGGAAACCTACCTATTCATCATTAGAACCGAGTTGCATAGTTTTCATTGACGATAATTAACAATTCTCTGACATTGCTAGGTAGATTTAAATCACTAAGCTCTTTGTTGCTCTTTAAGTGCAAACTATTACTATTAGGGACCAAATGATCACTATGAGTCAGGGGTCCTCGAACTATGGCCCATGGGCCAATGCCCGCCAAGAACATTTATCTGGTCTATCAGGTGTTTTTGCTGCCGCTGCCTGTCCTGCTTAGCCACCAACTCATCCTGGGCATGGAGTGAATCTGTTCATAGTTTTTTTTTTTTTGTTGTTGTTGTTTTTAACTATAGTCTGGCTTTCCAATGGTCTGAGGGACAGTGAACTGGCCTCCTGTTTAAAAGGTTTGAGGACCACTGCTATGAGTTATATAAAAGAAAGACTAGGCACAGAGACACATATAGGGAAAGACAGAAGCTGTCTCATAACAGAGATGAATCTCCAAGAACAAAATCTCCAAGGATTATCAGCTACCAGAAGTAGAAATATGAGTAGAAAAAGAGGACCTAAACTTAGAGGCAAACTCTGAGTTTTGGCTTTTTTTCTTTAGAACGCTGTGAGAAAAATCAGTATCTATTCTCCACAGCCTACTCCTTGTGGTATTTCTGTTCTTGTAGCCTTCTGAGAATAAGACAACTACCCCCACATATTATTTTTTCCAATAACAACCTTCTTCATTAGATTGAAAAAAAAAAAGAAAATATTAGTGTAGATGGGTTCAGAGCAAAACCAGACAGACCCTCTTGGATGAATTTCTAGAAATACCTTTTATAAGCTACATGATTTGGGGCAAGCATGTCAACATTTTGTGTCTTACTTTCTTCTGCTAATGGGGATCATAATAGCTCTACAATGGGTTTGTGAGATTGGAGTTGACCCCCCCCCCCAAAGCAGAAATAATACGTCCTTACATGTTAGACCATCAGTAAATACTATTTTATTTAGAAATTTATCACCAAACATAATTTCGTAAAGAAACTTAATTGCTAGTTTTCTACTGAAAGGTAGAAGCAATATTTTTATTTTAAGGCAAGCATAATTGAAGTTTTCAAACAAGACCAGGGATAATTTCATTACTCTAGGTCATGGAAGACTTGACCACACTCATTGTTGTGCTAATACATGAGTCAACTATGGGAAACTTTGAGGTTAGCTTTTGCGATTTCGAGGTGCTTACAAAAACAAGAAGAAAAATCTGCAATGATAAAGGGAATTGCAATGAGAAAAAAAGTTTTCAAAGTGACAGGATAGATAAGTAAATTAGAACTCTGTTGTTAGATCAGGTATATGGCTGAGGCAAGGCCCGTGCAGTGAGCACACCATGCTTTAAAATGCAAGCTTACCATTTCATTGTGTTCTCGGTTCATCCGCTTGATTAATGAGGGCAATATTAGCACTGATTGGAAAAGAAACTGCTACAGGTATAAACAGTGCCTTTTCATTGCTCTCTTTAGCTAAATAAACACTAAAGTTCACTGATCAGAAGTAGCCTAGAATTGTCTTTTACTCCCCAGCTATTTCTGTACTGACTATTGGAAGCTACCTTTTTTCTATAAACTCTATTATCTAGAGTGCTTTGTGTGCAGATATTACCTCTTCCCCTTATCAAATGTGCTCTTTGTATATAAAGAATATTCCCCCAGCATCTCACAATCCTTTGTTTCAAAATTGGAGTGAAAACAATCAGTACCAAGGGAATGAGAAGAAAAATAAAGTGGAAGTCTTAAAACCAGAATTTCAGAAATCTTTGAAAAATACTATTTTTTATTATCAGTAGAATTGTAGAAAAAACCTATCTAATCTATTTTAAATTTGAACAATATGTCACAATTCATTTTGATATAAATGCAGAAAAGAACATTCCACTTGTTTGAACCGAGAAAAGTTTCTGATTATTTTTCAAAATATTTAATGCTTCACTTAAGGAGGTATTAGCCAGCTAGAAAGATACTGCACACTCGCCCAGGTGCTTCTGAGGACTTTGTTATCTCACTGTGTATACATTTATAGCCATGAAAATAAATGATTGTGCCAAATTGTAGCTAGACTATGTAGTGAAATATGCATTATTATCACACATTTCAAATGAATGCAATTTATAAGCTGTAAACATAGAGCAAAAATAGTTTGTAATATAATTTTTAGCTTACCTGTTAAAAGATAACCTGGATTCTCCCTGAATTTGTGGCAGAATGTAAGATTGATCGCAGTGCAATAATTAAGGGATTCTTGTTTAGAAGATATTCATGACAGCAGATTTCTAAAAATGGAAATGGAATGATCAACAAGAGAAAAAAGAAGATAAGCGTGGATATGTACAGTGCCATGCTATAATAATACAATTACCTTCCACAGGCCAGAAATAACATGCAATTTCCACACCTGGGAATACGGCGAGGGTGTTATTTACACAGTTTGCTTCTGAATATATAGTAAACTTTTTCCCTCCTCGCATTTCTGATCTCTTCCTTCCTCTTTCTCACTCTCTCAGTTGAAAGTGACATGTCTTTCGGCTTGCTGTTTGGTTTGACAGGCAACATCCTCCCTTCTTCTCTTGGGATAGACTTGATTGAAGGTGAGGCGGCAAGGGCAGAAGCAGAAGTTTGCCTCCCTGTTGCTCTGCCAGGCCTGCTGCTGCCTTCCTGATCGGGAAACGATTGCAGCTTCAGAGGGGCTTTGCAGATTCATATGTGCCTGAATAAAGAACATAAAATTTAAGTACTTATAGAAGCAATATACAATCTTTGTAGTGGAAAGAAGCGGCTCTATTTAGAGTTTAATCCCACCTTTCAATTTTGCAACTATCCTGTTGAAAAATGTTAACATTTAAAACTTACAATATAAGAAAGCTACACAGCTTTGCCGAATGGTGAGAAATCTTCATATTTTACCATTTTCTGCCTATAAAAACCATGTGTCGTCGTTTTGGCTAAGTTCATACTTTCCAGCAATATTAGAGTGACTTTCTTTTTTGAGATATCTATGAAGTTACATTGTTGAAAACTGAGATATATTTTATTTTAGGTACCATTTAAAAATATTTGTGCTTATTGTGAAGACCATGAATTAAATACAACATAGCAAGCCCAAACCTAGGGAAATAGTGGAAATTTTATTTTCTGTTAGATAATTTGATTCAAAGAAAATGCCTTTGTATTTATGCAACCAAGATTAATTTGTTAAGGTAAACTAATTTTAAAAGACACTGATTGACTACGTATAACCTCTTTCATTTATGGTTTCTACTATGGCTCTGGTTAGCTGTTGTCTGTTTGGACTCAAAGATAAGCCAGTTCCATCTGCAGAGAAAGAAACCGATGCCCAGACCTGGGCCGGTTCTTTGACTGGTTGAGTATGAAATCATTGTGATCTCCATATTACATCGGCAACTCATGCGGTATATTAACTAGAAATAGAACTTGAATTTCCTGCATGGAATTCAAGTTTTCTAAAACCCAATTAAAATTCATCATTTAAACTTAAAAGCAGAAAGATTTACTGAATACATCTGATTTTTCAGTCAGCTGCTTTCAGTGGCCAGATATTTCCCAAATGTCTGTTCATTTGCTGTATAATTTCAGATCGTGAATAGCAAAGCTCTTGAGTAAGACATAGTCAATCAAGATGAATCAGGCAATCTCAGGAAGACCCACAACCTCTTTGGGTGCCCATGCATTCTCTGGGAACTTTTTGATACAGAGCAGTTCATCTTACTTGAAACTTTCTTTTAATCAAAAATTTATACTGAAACTTATATGGAAACTAACTTGAGGATTTTCTCATTTACCAAATGCATCAAAGAAAATGAAAAGACAACTGACTAGATAAGATATACAAATGATACTTTGTAGAAGGCAAATACGCATCTATTGACTCCTTTATATAGAGGTACATATCTGATTTAGAAGTACAGATACTTTGAAACCTAGACAGTGCAAAAATCATTTTTTCTTTAAAAAATGCAATAATTAAGGGATTCTTTTTTAGGAAGATCAGCCTAATCTTTTTAAAAATTATTAAATTGACCATGAAAACAGCAAAATAGCTTTACCAAAATAGCAAGCTTCAGGAGTTGAAGTATTATTAAATACAAAAGTCTCACTTAATAGTCACTTTGAAGACGTGCGTCTGCATGAATACAGGAAATATGTAGCTAACTGTATTTTTATATCATAATTTTGTGGATGGTAACCTACTATGATAGAGGGAACAAATATTGTTGGATTTGAGGACTATACTTAGATTTCTGCACACAGAGTCTGTGACTTTAATGAATTACTTAACCTGTATACATTTCTCAGCTCTGAAATTAGGAACGTAGCAATAGCTCTCATGAGTTGATTGTGAAGTTGAACAGAGGCTATTGAAACATTTTAAAAATACCTGCAAGGGCAAAAATGTATGCAATCGTTATTCATGACATCACAACTTACTACTATTGAAAAGAATTAAAAGCAGTTTAGTAATCTGGATTTCTGTTCTTTATAAAAACCAACCCCATGCTTTATTTTAATAGTGCCCAATTTGAAATATGCAATAGAGAATTCTAGTATTTCTACATGAAATAAAAATTAAAAAGTAAAATTTGGGGTGGAAATGGGGTGGTTATGCATATCTAACCAATGTATTTGTTGTTATTACTACTCTATTTTAAATATATATAGAAGGTCTTGTCATAAGGAACTGTGTTAGTTTGGGTACACTAGAGAAACAAATTCATAAACATCCATATTTATAAAAGAGAGAATTTGATATAAAAGGTAACGGTATATGAAGGAAACAGTTCAACCCAGCCCAGTGCAAGGTCTTAAGTCTAATTAGTCCACCTGTCCAATAACAATCTACAAGGTTCTTTTCACATTCGTGAAACACATGCAATGATGCCAAATACAGACTAATCACAAGCCAGTGAACAGAAAGTCTTTGGATCCAGTGAAAGTAGAAGCATCTGAGTGCTGGCAGTGATCTCTATGTGGCTTCTCTTACTCCAGAGGTCTGTTCCATCAGGGTTCAACTCTGCTTCCTCCAGGTTCCAGGACTAAGCATCTATCAGCATGCCATCATTTTTTTCTTGTTGGTAGGCCAATTCCAAGAGACTGAGTCTATAGTCTCTCACCTCCACAGGGGAAATATCGTGAGATATCCCAGAATTCTCAGAGAATACCATGCACACACAGGCGTCTCATTGTCTATCTCCAGATTTACAGGCTAGACTCCACCCCTACTCTCCCAATCATGAAATTGACACTGAGTACATGACTGCCACAACTCCCTATGGTAGTAGAGTGCTATTCTTTTCTTTTGTAAAGAGGGTTGAAGAGAATAGAAAAAATAGCAGAAAAATATGACACCCCCTGGAGAGATGATTATAGATATATAAATAGGAAAGCAAAAGATTATGAATAAATTATTCATATATTTACTAGGTGTTTACTCATAGCAGATCTCTTCAAACTCTATAGACATCAATTCTATGATTATGGCATTCATAAATTTGGAAGATGTGATAGAATGTTATGCACCTGTGATTATACATAATTTGTCAAATAAAAGTAAATCTTTTTGCCACAGTTGAATTATCTAGAAGAGTAAAATCAGAAACACACATACACCCCCGTGTGACATAAGAAGCTCACAAAAAATATATTTGAAAACGAATTTTTCTGTGCTCTCTGACACTCCTTCAAATGGATGGATAGATAAGATGATTATTGATGGGAGAGAGAAAAGGAATGCTTGTGGCAACTGGCAGATTTCAGATCCATAGGTTAGATAGTAGTCTGGAGACTTTCGCTTACACATGGGATTTATGGGACTGAGGAACCCAACCTTCATAGGTCACATAACTGACTGGAGGCTTCTATTAGCTTCTGTTCCAAGATCAGTAAACATTCAAGGCACAGGTCTAAGATACTTAAGATCTGCCAGAATATCAATTTATATTCTGAAGTCAAATCATACTTCCAAAGAAACTGGACTCCCAAATGACTGACTTATTACATCACAAGGCATGATGGATGGGGTGGTGGTTAGATGTTGTGTCAACTTGATGGTACCTGTGTGTCAGTAGATGTGGAATCCGACTTCTCAATCACATAGAAACCATGGGTGTCTCATTGGGAATACAGCTTCTTTACAAGAGTGGTTGGGAGAGCATCACTTTCCCTGGCCCTCTGTCTTCCTCTTTGCTTACATGCAGTGTGGCGTACCAGGCCCTACAATCAAATGGGTCCAAGGGGTGGTTGTGCAATTGAGGGATAAAATTAATGATACATCAGAGAAGATAAAGCAATTGCTCACCTCCCAGACAACCATGATATCAAAAGCTACGTCCAAGCAGAGAGAGCAAATATATTTCTATCCAAGGTCTATATATACTTAGTGGATGTGCAATCCCCCTAATTACATCATAACAGGAAGAGGTTGTACCATAACCATACATGCAACAGGAGCAGGTTGGGCCAGGGGTGTATATGCAATAGGAAGGAGAGGCACTAGTGGTATACATATGACAGGATTGGTGAAATCTAAAGTTGAGATGGCAGTCTAACCTTGATCTTCCTTGAGTTGGCTTGACCTTGTCTTTGGGCTCTCCTTCAGGGGAACAATCCACTATCCTTATCAGAATGGAGTGGGCCCACCTAAGGTGGGACAGACTACAGGGCATGGGTGCTCCAGACCATTGATAACCCTTAAGTAGATAACCTTTAAGCAGTTGTCCTCCAAGTGTATAGTAGTTGACCATGTGTTAGCAAGCAGAATCTTAGGTTTGGCCTATAATATGGGAGGTTAAGGTAGGAATAACCTTTTGATATCCCAAAGATTCAATGTCAACTTCCAAGGATAGTCCTCTGTGGGCAGCAATCCCTGGCAGCTATTGATGCTCTGAAATCCTTCCACAAAATTAGCATTCTGGGAAACAAGTGTGAAAAAAGTGATGATTTGCTAAGAGGTCATCTCTAGACCCAAAACTTGCAAATGCAGTGCAAGAGACCTCCCTTTACCAGCCCACATATCTTTAGTGTACCCTACATATATATCCCACCGCCTCAATACCGGATGTGGCTTCTCTAGCCTAATCTGTTGGGTTCAGAACCCATTGTAGGAGTTATTTTCTCTAATAAAGCCTTTCTATACTTTTCTTTTCTGACTGAGCCTTGTCTCCTTACTGAGCCTACACCTCCCCCTCTCATGTTACAACATAATGGTATGTCCCATTGGATATTAGAGAGAGGTTGAGACAGAGCTACAGAGAGGAGATAGAGCTCAGTTAGGCATGAAAATAAGTATATAGGCTTTATTGGAGGTAGGGAAGGACTTTTGGGGGGGAAAGAGACAGCAGAGAAAGCACAAGGAGCATCTTGAGCTCCTGGGCGGTTCCAAGGACTGAGAGTTAGGCCAGGGAAGGCATATCTGGCAGTGAGGCAGTAGGACATATAGAGGGCTTGAGCTAAGGAGTATGTACTGATAAGGGGAATGAGGCTTTCTGATGGTGCAGCTGTAAGGTCTGAGTCAGGGTATGGTTTGTGAGTATATTCTGCCTTTTGCAGACCTGATTTCTGGACCACTGAGGGAAGAGGTTGTATGACCCAGCCCTGAATGATAAGTTCTGTGAAGAAGCTGTGCCCTTTGGGGACATAAGTTCTGTGAAATGCCAGAGGCAGGGGTTACAGAATCCATCAGTCTGTTCATCTCCTTCTTATAAGGCTGATTCAAAGGGATGTTGGCGGCTACCTGGTCCAGGGGACTGCCTGATTTGATCTTCATCCAAACAATTAGCAAACTTTGTAACACGTCCTGATGAAGAACTACACTGAGAATTTCATTAGTAATACAACTACCTCAATAAACTCTTTATTCATGGATTTTTCCTGTAAGTTTCTGTGCAGCCATCAAAATGGAAATTAGAACCTAAGAATAAATAACAGAACATTAATCAAATCAGTTACATAATCATATAATATTTTTTTTCTTTTAACTGTAGAATTTGGTGGCAAACAACAATATTATCGAACTCCATAACAATTTGATGACTTTAAAAGAACCATTAGTAATCCCTTCCTTTTTACCTTTCTTCAATAATCTATAGATTTGCCTATTAGGAGCATTTTGTACTCATGGAAATATATGTGAAATATTATCTCATGTTTTTCACTACTACATTATATGAAATGAGACAAAGATTCAACTACTTATAAAGAATTTTGTGACAATGGCACAGCTTGAAATGAATATTTCTGCCAGTCAGAAACTGTCAAAAAATATTGATTCCAGGGCTGAGCCCTGGTGGCATAAGTGGTTGAGTGCACCCATGGTTAAGTGGCCCATGGGCTTGACAGTTCAAATCCAGTGGCGGCTCTCAGGAGCAGCTCTGGGTAGCCCCCACGGCCATCAGAGGGCAGTGATGCCCAAAAAACAAAACAAAAAACAAACAAAAAATATTGATTCCATTTTATTCCCTAGTCTGATGTGATGTTGTCTTTTGAATATTTTTGTCAACTGACATCATCCAAAATTCAGATGTGACTTCTAGGTTTTTTTATGTAATGTGATTTCATCAAATTAAAATTAAAATTTCCTTAATATTTATAGAGTTGCTTTTATTTCTTTATAAGTTCTTACCTATGATAGAAGATTAACTAATATTTATTTATTTGGTTTGAAGTTCCAGTTTCATAATTAGCAACAAAATATTTCAAATAACTATTTAAGGCTAGCCCTATATCTAAACTGACTGAATGAGTATGTTTTAAATGTTATGAATTTGCAAATATTCAGTCATTAAATGATTCACTAAACTACATTTTATTTTATACTCTTAGTGAATTAGTTTATCTTTTATTTGTTTAAATGCCTTATTTATTAGCATTCTCATGTAAGAGTATACCCAAAAACATTCTGCCTGGTAGACAATTTCTGTTAACATAATTTGTTGTTGATCCTATAGATATCTTTGGCTAGTGCTCATCTATGTTCGTCATCTTCCAGCTTGTTTACTTTTCTCTTAATAAATGAATCAGAGAAATGTTATAGTCTTCTTTATTGAGCTAAGAAGAATTAGTCATAGAAATTTTAATTTTCAAAACTTTAATATTATATTAAAATTTTAATATAAACTTGATAAATTAACATGTCCAAAATGTCCTTTGAAATCTTTTTAACATAAAATATGGTCCTGTATCAGATATCTTTGACAACTTTCATTGTATTTGAGGCCTGAAGTGAATTTTAGTTTGTACAATCTTCTATCAAAGCCAAAATAATCAAATAAAAAATTTACTTTCTTCAATATGATTTTTGAAGTTAGTGTAATGTCTTATCCTCCCAAACTTTAAGTGCCATGGTAGCAAAATGCGATTTATGATAAAAAGAAATTGTCATCCACATGCGAGACATGCCATTGATTTAATTGATACAATGCCAATGAAATAAGAATCTCCTTACAGTTAGATTCATGCACCCGTTATGCCATCTTTTGCACTAGCTTTGAAAATATAAGTTCCAAACCTATTTTGATATCTCCATGAAAGGCAGAGATGATATGGCCTATTCAATGACTTTAAAGATTAAACCAAACTGGTAATTACCTGGCAATTAAAAGTATTTCTTCTTAGAAAATACTGCATCAAGAACTCACTATGTGAATCAGACTTTACCTTAAGCACACCTGTTACAGATTACAAGAACTGACACTCTCCTTTGGAATAAAAGTTCCATTGTCCTGGTGAGAAGAGAAGAGAGGCGATGCTCCCCCAGAGTAGGGGGTTGGGAAATCAATCAACTTCAGTTCAAGTCTCTTACTTTTGAGGTTGCCCCATCATAAGCACCCTTTCCAAGTTCTGTATGGATGAAAGGGGGGTGGGGGTGGGGGGCAGCCTGCATCAAGAGATAAAAAGGAAACCATCTTTATTTGCTTTATTTGCTCTCAACATAAATTTAGTGTTTAAAAGACATTTTCCGTGCTTCATTTTGTCAAGTTAAAATGTGTGGCAGTCATGTGCTTATGTTAATTTCATGATTGAGATATAGGGGTGGAGTCTAGCCTATTAATCTGGAGATAGCCATTGAGTAGCCAATGAGGCTTCTATGTGGGCATGGCTTTCTCCCGAGACTTCTGGGAAATCTCACGATATTTCCCTTGTGAACATGAGAAGCTATCTTCCCCAGTTGTTGGGAGTTAATCTCAGAGACGATGAATCATGGACAAGGCAAGATGGAAGTGTCTGAGAAGCTGGAGTAGCCAGCGGAGAGACCACATGGTTTTGCCCTGATGAAGCCAGACCTCTGAAGCTGGTGCAGCCACATGGAGACCCCTACCAGTGATGAGTTGCATCTACCACCACTGGATGCTGTTGATTGACTCTGGGCTCTGGAAGTGAGGAGCCATGGGGAGACCCCTGCCAGCACCGGGATTCTACACCCAACTGACCTGTGACTTCGTGAGTCTGAAGGAGACTTTATACATTTATTTTGGGCATATGGGTTAATATCGGACATATAACTTTGTACTTGACTGGATCGGGGTGCTTTCTTAATATTCTATTTCTCTAGTATATAAACCATACCCTTATATCCATATGCATGTTTCTGAAATTTGTACTTCTAGTCTACCTGGACTAACACAAAATGCTATGTAGAAATCCATTTGTGGTGATGTCAAGGATTTGGGAGCTGATAGAGGATAATATATATAGCTGCATTGTGCAACAAGCTATTTATTGGTTACCTCTTGCAAAAGAGGGCAAGATCCTTCAAAACCAGAACTTCCAGAAACCAGGCTCAGTTCTGGGGTGAAGACTCAGAAGGGGTATCAACATGGGACCTCCTGCAGTAAAGGAATCAGAGGGCTGATTTGTCGGGCAAGATGGGAAGACCCTCTGGTACAGAGCTCTGAAGGGCAGTACCAGGATGACATCTTTGGGCTTGAGAAATTATCTTATTTATGGTTATGAGATCTTGAATGCAATTTAGCAGGGATTTCAAATAAAGCAGCTGCTAAATAGCTAACAAAATAATTATTTAAGCTATCTTTTGAGCAATTGGATGTGTAATGAATTCAGTTGGGCTCCTCTAGGCTATGGAATCATGGTGGTTGCATGCTGTGAATAAATAAATAAAAGACCTGGTGGTCCTTTTATACAGGGTCATCTTTGACCATTTACATCTCACTAGTCCGAATAATCCGACCTGTCCCCAAAGGTCCATACCATTGTCTCAGACTGTTGACGTGCAATTTCTTAATGTAGCTCTTTTACCCATCTCTTGATAGCCTGCACCAAATGATTGGGTAGGATTATGCAAGTAGGACATGTGAAACCCTAATAAGGGGCACTGGTCAGTTTTTTTTTTTACCGTCCCTCCTAGTTATAAGGATGGTCCGTTTTTTGAAGCAGAAGCAGAGGAAAAAGCCCAGGACCATTGAAAAGTAGATTTCCAATCTCTGCAGTGGCTGACGCAAAGATAAGAGGCTCCTGAGATGTTGGTATTGAGACCCAGGGGACCAGCACAGAGATTACAGACCTGTGACTCTGAGAGGTGGTGTGGCTTCCTTTTCCATAAAGGGATAGGAAAAGTGGACACATGGATGGGAGGCTTAAGACCAAAACAGAATCGCTGGATGAGGAGAGATGTTATTGTGAACCAAAGACTTTAATCCTGATCATTGATGTTGCAACCTATGAATCCTATAATAAAGACCCATAAATGGATGTGTTCTCTATTAGTCTGTGTGGTCATTGTAAAAAGTTATTGAACCCAGCATACAATGAAAGTACCCTGGGAGAAAAGACTGGTTCCAGAATTGGTAAAGAATGGAACTTAGAAGCATGTCTGGCTTCTGTCCCTTGGCAAATGGGGAAGTCATAGGGGCCCAGATATGGCTTGACTCATGGTGACCCTATGAACAACAGAGGGTCTGGTGCCCCCTCACCATTTTTCCTGTTCCTGAGCACATGGATGCTGCCAAAGTGTCAATCCATCTGGTCCAGGGCCTTCCTCTTTTTTCCACCCGTCCCTTTGACCACACATGAAGCCCTTTTTCAGGATTGGTCTTACTTCCTCCAATACAGATAAGTTCCTCCTTTTAGCAGTCTACGGTTACTTCAATATTTTCCCCAACACAATCCAAAGGTATTATTCTTCTTATTCAATCCAAAAGTCTTATTCTTCTTATTCAATGCCCAACTGTCCAAGGCAAGGAACACAGGCAGCCTCTAGAAATTAGAAAAGACAAGGATATTTATTCTGACCTACAAATTCTAGAAGAAATGCAGGCATTTCTAAACTTGAATTTAGGTAGTTGAAAGTTGTTTCTGATTTCTGCTCTCCTTCACTGCAAAGTATTAGGTGTACATTGTTTAAAGCCATTCAGCTTACTATAATTTGTTACAGTAGTAACTTCAAGAAACGATGCTAGTGCAATTCAGTTGGTTCTGACTCATAAAGACCCTGTATATGCACAACAATAATACTGGTTTTCACTGTCTTCACATTTGATGCTTTGTTTGAGCTCTGCCATGGCAGCCATTGTGTCAATACTTCTTATTGATGTCATTCCTTTTTTTCGCTGAGTTTCTGCCAATCATTATGTCTTTGTCCAGGAATGAATTCATCTTGATAACAAGTGTAATGTATAATTTTTTTAAATCAAGACTTACCACGTTTATTCTAAGGGATAGTCTAGCTGTATTTCTTACAAGAAAGCATGTCAATGATTCTTGCCTATCATAGTATAGTCAATATTACTTGGGAATACCACAATTGAAATGTATCCATTATATCTTTTTTATTCATTATAGAGTTTTCACAGATACATGAGGCAAATGAAAGCATTATGTCTTGGGTGAGGATCACTTAGTCCTTAAAATAACAACTTTGATTTTTAGCACTTAAAATGATTTTGGAAAAAAGATTGTCCAATATATTGCATTTCTTGAAACTAATACCAAGAAAGTTAATTTTGAATTGAAATAAAATGAAATACTTATCAATGTCTATAATTTTCAGTTTCTCATGCATAATGTTGCTTATTGGTCCAGTTGAGGTGTAACTTGTACCAAAGGTTATAATTGTTGATCATCATATGCTAGTATTTCAGCACATATTTACTTCAAGAAAGGTTTTGGAATCTGGATAATGCAGATTATTACTGCATTGACATTTTGTTACTGCATTGCTTACAGATTGGCTTCCTCAAATTCTGTTATCATGCACTTTGCCATATACTCTAGATCTAAGATAATGTTTTCAGCATACACATGAAAAGAAAACCATCCATTACACCTATAAAATCACTGCTATGTTGTTGTGTGGTGGTTTTTCCTGAAATTGAAATTATTATTTACAAAGATTTGTATGGACAGTATATAAAAATTAATAGCATATGCAGATGGGGAAATTCCATTAAATTTTCATTTGTTTCCACGAATATTTTAAAGCACTTCATAGATAACTCCTCAATTATTTCTTTCAAGAGAAATAGATGGAATATGCCCTCTAGGAGAAACATAGTGAATAATTTAAATGATCCTTGGATGTAACTTTTCAGCTATATTGCTGCTCTTTCATTCAAGCAGAAGGAACCCAAACTTTTTATTGCATTCTTAGTAGTAAAGTAGTGTAGTATTTTTAGTTTGCTGTTCTAATAGAGATTAAATCTCAAATATTTTTCCATAGAAGAAATACTGATGAAGATAATGAAGACGTGTTCACTTCAAAATATTTGTAATGCATATTTTTATCAGTCCACCACCAAGAACCTTGCCATATTTTTATTGTCAATTCTTAGAGCAGAGAAAGAGCACATTAGAGTCTATGTAAGTATGAGCTTTCACACAGAAACACAGACAATAGATTTTCTTTGCAACTAGATACAAATGAATGAATAAAAGCATACTTGGTACTAAATTAGAGCAAAACATTTTCAAAGCAACTCACAAACCTTTTTTGTCCAGTATTTGAACTGGAAGGATATGAGAAACAAAATTTAAGGGAGCAGGAGAAGTAACAAGGATGATCTGGTGATATTATTGCTCTACTAATTTTTTAGCTAAATGTTCTGTAAGAGGACAATCCATGACAGTGCTATTACTTCTCATTAAAAAATAACTAAGAGCAAATAATCTATTGAGTAAAAATAAATGGAATTTAAATGTTTAACAGAATCAATGGAAGCAGAAAACCCAATTCCGAAGGTTTTCTTGTTCTACTGAAAAAATCTTATGAATTACAATCACCAAATCTTATGTACTCCATAGTGGCTTCATGTTCTCTCATATCATTCCTAATTTCTTCTCCATGTTTTGCCTTTCCTTTTAATCAGAGTCAACTTCACTTCCTTTTCCTAAATAAAAATACAGATAAAGTATAATCACTATTCATTAGTGATTATACTACTGAGGAATAAATTACATTGCTTCCCTCTAAATTGTTTAAATTTTAATGCCTTAATCCAAAAGTAGACTTGAAGGTACAGGGAAATAAAGCTTTGTCTCTAGGAACTGCATATATTGAGAGAAATTTTACATGAATATTCATTAGTTTATCCAATAGACTAATACTTACATAGCATTAAGTGTGTGCTCAGCATTAGGACTGTAGAAATAGCAATGATAAAACAAAGTGTTTGTTCCCATTAAGTCAAATCCATATTCAAGAATACGGAACATGCCAGAGAGAATCAATGCATACATGTCAAAATCTGTACCACAATGTCTATCACCCTGGAATGGCTAATTTGATAGTTAAATTTTGTGTCAATGGATGGACCAGAATTATCAGTGGTTAAGATCAAGTAATCACCCATGATGTGATCTCCCACAATTAGTCAACTCCATCATGGGATTTTCTAGGAACAGTCAGTTGTAAGAAGATTACAGTGGGATGTAATATCCTTATTCAGAGACCACTCTGCTCTGGTGCAATTTATGGAAGAGAAGCTACCTTGAGGGCATGTGAGGGCAATTATGATGGGCAGTGTGCAAGCATCCACTTGCTTTTTCATTGGATCTGTGTCTTGGATTTGACTCATTGGCTTCTGGTTCTCTGGACTGGAGCCAACGCCGCTGCAGAATTGCCTGGAGGTCCTGGTAGTTTGTATATGTAGTTGTGCATCGTGACAATGTCACTTAGTACAATTTTTTTATTCATCATTTAAAATGGAAAATTTTAGTAGATTGATTCTAATGAAGGTGAATTAACTTGTTACTCTATGTAGTTGGAGATGGGGAAACTGGTTGATGAAGACTCTATTTTCAATCTTTTGGTTCAGCAATATTTGGAACTGGTTACTTTACATGCTTGTCTCAAAATGGAGCTTATTGCCTGGATATTAAAAAGTGTAGTTCCTAAGGTTTTAAAGGTTTGAAATCAAACAAGCAGTTATCCAGAAGGGATGAGGGACAGCTCACATGAGGGACGCACTACAGCCTGTGTGATCATGAGGTGCCAGGAGGAAAAGGTATCTGAAGTGTAAAATAAAGCAATGAAGTTGACATGGAGGAGAATGAACAAATTGTAGACTCAAAACCCACCTGCAAGGTAATTGTATAGTCCCTCACGGAATGATCACAGGGAAGTGTTGCTTTATATAGGTGCTAGATAGCACTGATGAAATACGTAACTACCCTCTACTTCTTTAATATTCCCTCTCCTTACCGTTATGGTCTTGGTTTTATCTCATTTATCTTGTTAGGCCTGTATACGTACATTTGTACAATTAAGCTATTTAGATTCATGAAAGCCGAGATAGATAATTTTCAGAAACAGTAAGGGAAGCAGTGATTTCTCAAGGGTTAAGGAAGAGAGAGAGGGGAAGAGGAGCTAGGGGAACTGATAGTAAGAAAGACTATATAATCCTGCAAAAGGGGAATGAGTGACAGAATTACAGGTGAATCGATACAATGGATGATGTAAGATATGGCAAAAATAGTAATAATAATAATAACAATAACAGTAATAATATTATATAATGTAATAAGGGTTCTAGGGAGGTAGAATGGGAGAAGAAGGGTTAAAGGGGAGTTCATATCAAGGAGTTCAAGAAGAAAAAAATATTTTGAAACTGATGGTGGCAGCAATTGTACAGTTATGTTTGATCTAACTTATTTATGAATTGCTACAATCTCTGTAAGAGCTTCCAATAAGATGATTTAAAAAACAAAACCAGTAAAACAATGCATTATTCAAAAAAATGTGACCCTTTGGCCTGTATATTTATATAAGTTTGTGACAAGCTGAACAACTATTGCCATTAGCATTGTGGTGGAGTAAAATTTCTTAATATGGCTCTTCTCAAGTGTCCATGAAATGGTTGGGCGGGATGATGCAAACAAGGCTTGTGTAACATTAATAGGTGAAATAGTTGTTATTACCTCCCCCCTGGCTATAAGGATAAGCTATCTTTGAGACAGAGAAAACAGTATGACTCAGAGGATCATGGGAGAGCATACTCTGTCAGAGGTAGCAGAGGCCTCTGGAGTCACATGCATCAGAGGATAGCACAGAGACTAGGGAAGCAGCACCTCAAAGGTAGTGTACCTTGTTCTCATCTAGCACGCATCTTGATTGGATGCTTGATCAATTTCATTCTGAAGACAGTACAGCTATTCAATATCTTCATTAACAAACGTGTGGTTGGTACGTAAATTTGCATAATACCTGCATTTACTGTATACCCTTATATATGAGTAGCTCTTGTCATTGTTAGGGATCATGGAATTGGTTTCAAACTTATGCACAACAGAATGGAGTACTGTATAGTCCTGCCCCATACAATCACTCCTAGGTCTAAACCCAAAGATCCAGCCAGTGTGCCAATTTACATCAACTTAGAGGATTTCCTATTTTTAGCTGCCCTTCTGCTTTACTAAACATGATGTTCTTCTCCAGGACTAATATCTCTTAACAATATTTGCATAGTATGTGGCACCTCCAGTCTTTCCATCCTTGCCCCAAGGAGCATTTTAATCTTACTTCATTCAATACAGATCTCTTTGTTCTTTTAACAGTTCATAGTACTTTCAATATCCTTCTGCAGCACCATAATCCAAATACATATAATCTTTGAGGGTTTTCCTATTCAATGTCCATTGTTCAAATGCATATCATGCAATAGAAAATATCATGGCTTGGGTCAGGGGCATCTTAGTCCTCAAAGAAATATCCTTGCTTTTCAATGCTTTAAAGAGGTCTTCTGCTGTAGATTTATTTAATGGAATACTCTTTTCATCTCTTGCCTGTGCTTCCGTGATCATAGATCGAGGATTCAAGTAAGAGAAAAATCGTTGACCACTTCAACCTTTTTGCCATGTGTCATGCTATTGCCTATTAGTTCAGTTGTGAGGATTTGGGTCTTCTTTATATTGACTTGGAATCCATACTAGATGCTAAAGTCCTTGATTGTCAGCAATAAGTATTTAAATTCCCCCTCATGTTCAGCACACAAGGTTGTGTTCTCTGCATATTGCGCTTTGTTAATAAGCTTTCCTTAGATCCTGATTCTGCACTCTTTTCAAATAATCCACCCCTCTGAGGAGTGGTTACTATTCTATCACAATAATATGGGTAGTTGTTATCCTATCAAAACCATCATTTTACTTCATAATAGATCTCAAAATGTCTTTCTTTCAGAGTAAATGTGAAGTCATTGTGGTCATTAATTCCTGGAATATCAATCTTTTTCTTTAGACATAAAAACATTAGACATACATTCCAAGTTCTGATTATCAATGCATTCTGAGTACTGCCCCTTTAGCAAATGAAGGTCTCTAAAGGTTTCTTCTCTCGGGTTTTGCTCTGTACACATCATTCTGAATAGACTAGACTTAGAGAAGGCAGATTGCTCTCCATCATATCATGAGTGAGCTCACCTTTTGGCACTGTGTATGGCATTATTGCTGTTGTTGTTCATGAGGTTTTCCATATCTGTCACCATTCTCTGCTTTCTGTATAATTTTCAGAGGACAGTTCTTCTGACGTGGACTGTCAGTCCCTTTCCTCATACCTAGTTCTTGGTCTGGGTGCTCAGTTAAAATCTATTCATTTTGGGTAAATCTGCTGGTATTTGAGGTATTTGTAACATAGACTTCAGTATCACACTGCCTCTTAAATACAGCTATAAATACATTAAAAATAAATGTTAATTGCATTGCTCTAGACACAGAATCATCAACCGCTACATGATGATGGTACAGCAATATGACTGCATTGCAGACAGCAGAACGAAGTCACTAATATCACTGTAAACATTCTATTAGATTATGTTGGCAAAGAAGTTGCAGAATGTAGAACCAATCTCTCTACCCTAGGTTTTATCTCTGTGCCATTGTTTCGGTATTCCACATCTTCAAGAGTGCTAGAATTTTAGAGAATTTTAGTAAAACTTTTTTTCCATGTTTGGATAATTTTTTGCCTTTTGTCTTTTTGAATTGGCCACTCATTCTTTCCGGTTTTATTGGCTCCAACTACACTTCGTGTTGTTCAACATCATTCCAGATGCGTTCTTATGCAGCGTTTGAGGAGTTCTTTCTTGTACAGCTCTGGAGAATGTTGGCCTACTTCTGTATAAACTAGCTAATCTATATCCTAGTAACAAAAATACTTTTTTATATTTATTAACCTCCAGTGGATATATTATGCTTAGCTCATTTCTATTCACTCTATGAGCCATATTTACTTGGAATATTTGCCCTTACACTTAACATGCATCACTGACATTTGTTCACTGTGCTACTATCATGAGCCTAGTGCAGTGAAAAAGATCTCTTTATGGTCTGCAATATAACACATGCTTCCTTTTCCAATTCCAATTTAGTAGCTTTGCAAACCTGCTTTTAAATTACAAGCATGTCAAACAATTTTCTTCTAATAGCAAAAGCATTTGCTAACAAACACTTAACTTGATCCTTCTATTAGAGAAAAACATTCTATTTTTCTTGAATGAAGGATGTGTGGATATCATAAAGAGTGCTGTAAAAGATATATTAGGAGATTGAATTGTAGTCCTACTTGGACTTCTTTTTTATTGTTAGATTTCTTTCCTATATTTCAGGGGAGGTTCTTACTGTACTTACTATCAGAAAAGGGCAATATCGATTTTGTTCTACACATTTTAAAAATAAAAATAACAAAAGCAACTAAATGGACTTTAGACATAAACTTAAAGATGAAGCTAACTATTTAATAAAGCCTCTTCAGAAAACACAACAATATGACAAATGAGTAAAAACCAATTCAAAAGGATATACAGAATGAGAATAGAAAAAATTACAAAACAAATTTGGAAAGTGAAAGCAGATGGTTGAGGACTGACTGAATTATCTGAAGTAAGAAAGCTGCCAGCCAGGAGACAGTGTGTTTTGCACAGCCACCAAACGAATATAAATGGGTGAAACATATTATAAGTGAAGAGTGGTGACAAAAAGAATGAAAATATGAGACATGCTTAAAATGTCTGTAAGAAATCAATAGATTTCCAGATCTTCTCAATACCGATGGAAGCAGATGAAAGAATGAAGCCCAGGGTTTAGGGACTGATGGACATGACATCTGGAGCAAGATGAAATGCCATAGTCCCAAGATACATGTTAAGTAAAAGTGGATATTCTGAATTCTGAGATTCTCAAGTCTAGAATATTGGAAGACTTATTTGTTACACCAGGTACAGGACTGGTTTTTTTTCCCTCAAAAATTAACTATTGCCATGTAAATATATTTATATAGTGTGTCTCCTGTGACATGGTATGATAGTATTAGTTAAAAATAAGCTTACATTTCGAATGTTTCAATTTGTATTCATAATTTCAAACAGTTTTGGGGTCCTCCATTTTTAACTACCAGTAAACCAGGAAGGGTTGTCAGAGTTCTAAGGAACAATTATAACACGGAGACTAAAAATCAGGTGAACAGACAATCATGTAAACCAACAACAATATCAACCAAAACTTGAAAGTGCTAAACAGCTTTAGAAAGAGAAAAAATAATTGAAAATATTGTCCTTAGATACATTAATGGAGATAACACCATAAATATTACAACAGTTAAAATAATAAAGAAATTTGTGAGATCAAGATTGAGCTTTTAGATAAATAAAGCATAACCCCAAGATAGGAAAAAAAAAACTTTAATTTTTTCAAAAATATGAGAAATTTATAGAAGATTGGACAGTAAACCTGAAGTTTTACTAAAAACAATAAAACTTAGAAGATTTTAAAAGATATTTTACATATAACTTAATGATTTAATTAAGTATATCTTAAAAAGAAAGATCAGCTATTTTAAAACCACTATTTAAATCTTATAACCATTATTGCAATCACACTTTTTTATTTTGACAATATACTAATGAGTACAATGGAAACATGGCAGAGTCAATGTAAAAATCAAACAAAAATCCCCCAGTTATGTATATCTTTACCCATAATCGATGGTATTAGTTGCCTCACATGCATGTGGAAGTTGGACACTGAATTAAAGTTGACTTAACAAACAATGCATTTGAGCTGTGGGGGCCAGTGAATTTTGGATGTTGAAAGTCTCATGGACTATTAAAAGAACGAATAGCTTCTCTTGGAAGATGTACAGTCGGAATGCTCCTTATCGGCAATGCTGGTGAGCCTCATCTCAAGAACTTTGAACGGGAGCACTTAGCCCCTGGAGGACATCATTCTTGATAAAGCAGAGAGACAATGAAGCGGAGCATAGGCCCCCATGAGAAGACATGGACATAGGCCCCCATGGACAGAGTGACCACAAAGGGGAGTGACCACAAAGAATGCTTGCCAGGATGACACGTGACCAGCAGGGCTTCAGTCTTTGCATATATGGTTGCATGAGTCAAAATCAAATTAAACGTCCCTGACTGCGACCACACTCTTAACCAAGTGGTTGACCCTGACTTTGCTATCATTTCTCTTTCTCATAGGAGGTTCTTCTCAGAAATAATGTAATGTTTTATTATGATTTAATATTAAATGCCCACACAATATTCAGATTGTGCATGTACATTCACATATATTACACATTCCTACTTTTCCTAATTTCAGATGAATGTATAGATTAGCGCTACAATAGAGGGTGTCTGAATCATAATTCACTCCTACATCTTACTAGCTTGTCTTGTGTTAGTCCACAACTGTCCTGCCAGTGACTCCACAGGAAATCAAATTGGCGATGAATGGGCAGCATAAATGGACAAGTCAGCGCCACCAGAAATACAAAAGTAAAACCACAGCCATGAGAATTAGAAGGCAAAGCATAGATCCATATAAAAAAGAATCTTCAGGGAACAGAAAAAAACAAAACAAGAACCAGTTCCAAGGCCAATTAATAGTAGCATGAAAAAAAGAGTGTGGTATGTGATAAAATAATAAAGATCATATATATATCAAGAATGTTTATATACATATATATTCTATTCATCTGAGTTTCTAAAATATATTGAAGGGTTATGTTCAGAGACTTTCAACTAGTTCACAGAAGGACCCACTGTTTCAACTCATCTATCTTTAAATTGGGAGATAATGTTGTTATATTATGTGGATTGCTTTTCTGAACATTGTTCACTCTGTGCCATCATCTGTTTCATTTCCGAAAGTACACTTGAGGACTGAAGCAAGGGTCTGAGAAAGTAAAGGGCACAGTAAAGACACTGACTCAGGGATATCTGAATCCACTTGTTAGGAATTCTCAAATACAGAAGTGGCAAACGTGATCTGCTCATGAGAAAACACCAAGAATAGCAAGTGCAAGTGCATCAGACAAAACACCCATTAAATGATCAGTCTCATGAAGGACAGCACTCTCTGAGGAGTCTATTTAGTGGGTTTTCCCCACTCTTGGTTAGAAAATCAATGCTAGAATCAGATAAAGCCAGAAATATAAATTTCAAATACTTTTAGCAGAATCTGTAAGAATTCTGCATAGAGTCTTTGTAAAGAAGACCAAATCTCTTTAGACAAGAACTAAACCCACACAGTACAAGGAGAACATTTTTTGCCAAAAATATATTCTATTTTGCATACCACACATACACAGAGATATCACCTCGGCTTCCAAAAGCTAATTGAAAGGTCCCATGAGCTTTTAATGATTTTACTTTACTTTTTAAATAACATTTTGAAAACCTTGCACATATGAGGATAAATCAATGTATATCACTACTAGAGTTCTAGTTCATTTATGCACAGGTTCATTTCTAACAAACCATGTTTATTAATGCCACTGCAATTGATGCATGGTTTAAACATATCATTTCAGTAGTACTACACTTTTCTTAGTTTAGTATAGTGCCTGGAAGAAGGAGAGGAAGGTCTAATACAGACTCTGGTTTCCCAGGAGTCCCCTGACCCAATTGTATTTGAGAGCTAGAGAGAAACTCACAGCATTCTTCAGGGAAGGGCCAAACCATCCCATCACATCCCATCCCATCCCATCCCATCCCATCCCATACCATACCATACCATACCAATTGCCAGACAATGGATTCTGACCCATAGAAGCCCTATATAGGATATCTACTTCTGCAAATTTATATAGTAGCAGTTAATCTCATCTTTGTTGCATAGACCAACTGGTGGTTTTGAGCCAACAATCTTGTGCTTACCAGCACCAAGTTGGTAGCCAGAAATATAACCCATCCCTTTCAGAAGTATTTAGTCCCAGATGGAGGATAGGTTGAGAAGCAATAGCATTATATTTTGATAAATTTGTATAATAAAGGCTGTATTGATTTTGCAGCTATACTTTGGACTTACAATACAGTTGGAATAATTGCTGTTTTGTGCACTGGAGTCCATTCCAAATTATAGTGTTTCTCCATGAGAGAATAACCACATATGGCTTCTGTGATTCACTGTAATAATGTTTTCTTTTTTAAAATTATTTTAAAATCATAGGCCATATTGCTGAATTTGTCCAGTTTGATTTTCATATACATTTCCTCTGTCCTTTTAGCCTGTATCTGTTTTTTTCCGGTGCTCTTTCTTTTGTTTTTTAGTTAATGTTTTTTTTTTTAACTCTAACCGTATCTATTCTCTATCTTAAGGCTAATTTAAAACCATCTAGAATTCTTTACTTTGGAAGTAAAACTGAAGAGATATTTTTTTGGTGGCCTAGATTTCATTTCCAAGAAAATGTACAGTCAAGATTAGAGCAAATATTGATTAAATACGTTTAAATTATGTGACATCATTTGATAGAAATTAGGGGTGCGGCATTTTATGATCACTCTGATTTCTAAGGCATTTCTAGGAATTACCCTGAAACTTGGGAGAAAAAATGTCGTCAGATGGTCTACCGCAACGTGCTAGCAAAAGGGATACAAGTGGCATTCATTTTGTAGCATGCAAGGAGCATTCTGGAGCAAGTGGAAAGTTTGGTAACATTTAACCTGCTTGTATCAGTGTCTCGATATAAGCAACAGGATTGGGAAATATGGGAAAGGAGATATCTCAGTGACAATGGCTTATTAAATAAACCGAGCTCAGCAGGAACCAAAGATGATACACAGAAGTTGCCTTAGGAGACTGCCACTAAAATAGGGATAATCATGAATTGCGATAGAGGAATCAAATGGGTACGTATAATCAACCAATTTAATACAGAAAGTGCACTTGCACCTCTTTTTTCTCCTTGGTTTTCTATTATTCGATACAATTTAAGAAGGAAAAGATATAACACAGCATCACTTAATACCATTAGAAATTAGTACACTAAGTGGAAATTTTTTAATTCTACTTGAACATTTTCTACTTCTACTCTACTGTCTGGGATCTCCAACACATGGCACTGAGGGATGAAGGACCACACAAAATTACTTCTCCAAGATAAGAACTGGAAACATAGGGAATCCAGGACAGATAAACTTCCATGGACCAATAATGAGAGTAGCAATTCCAGGAAGGTAAGGGAAAGGGGAGTAGAAAGGGGAAACTGATCACAGGGATCTACTTATAACCCCCTCCCTAGGGGATGGATAACAGGAAAGTGGGTGAATGGAGATGTTGGACAGTGTAAGACATGGCAAAATAATAATAACTTATGAATTATCAAAGGTTCTTGAGGGGATGAGCTTGGGGAAGGAGGAGAAAAATTAGGAGATGATTCCAAGGGCTCAAATAGAAAGCAAACGTTTTGAGAATGAGCATGGCAACAAATGTACAAATGTGTTTGACACGAAGTGTGTCTATGTGGATTGTGATAAGAGTTGTATGAACCCCCAATATAGTGATTTTTTAAAAAATTACTTGTACAGTGTCACTGTTGGGACATGTGACCATGGATGGTTTTATTTTTAATTTTGAAAAAAGATTTTCAAAAGAAGAAAAGAGATTATACATAGAAAATCATTAATATGTGCAAGAGATTTGATTTTAAAACCTACAAACCAACTATACTGGGATAGTTCAAACACTCAAAGTTGAGATATGAAGGAGTACCAGCTCTCTAGGGCCCTGGCGAGAAAGAGTGTACTGGAAAGTAAGGCCACCAAGGCACAGCAGTGATTCCTCCTGAGAAGCAGCCATTTATCAACTGCAATAAAGAGTGGCAATTTCACAGCAGAGTGTTTAATCCTTTGTCTTGGTGGCTGGGATCACTTCCAGATTAGTTCCTGAATTTGGAAGATGGTGCTTCAAGTTGCTTTAGGTCAGCATTTAGCCAGTGACTAATTGGTTTCATAGTGATGTTCAATTACCATATTACAATCTATTGAAGAAACAGAGCAGACTCTTTATATTGTTGTTTTATTGTGGTTTTTCTATTATTGATTTCTATTCAAACTAGATGTCCCCTTATCTTCCTTCCACATTATGACACTAACCATTCCTCTCACAGGACCTTGCTTTCTTAGCTGAGTTTGAGAATTCATTCAATGGCCTCCCAGAACTCTCCGACCAGGCTCATGGCTTTCAGCTTTATTAGGGCTATTAACAGGTTATGGTCAGGGTCCAGAGTGCTCAAGACATAGCTCTTTGGTCAGGCCAATTTCTTCCAAGCCATGACTGAGGCAGACCCAAATGGGTAATGGTGATTGATTTTTTTCTCAAGAGACACAGGGTGATTAAGTGACTTAATGGAAAGATGTTTGAAGGAAATTATAAGCAGGAATGGTAAGAACAAGTTCAGGGAAGTTACACCAAAAAACAGTTTGTCTCTCATGACAATTCCTTTGCTTGTTCTTTGAGAGTTAGTCTCAGAAACCCCAGATGCAGGTCAACTCCGTCTTCTAACGCTGCTAAGAGTTGTGACCTTGATGGCAGATAGGTTTGCTTTTTAGAAATGCCTTTTGAGTTACCCTTGTATAACTTCAATGACTCAAGTTCATAAATATCTGATAAGAGAGTAGAGGAAGTGCTCCCACATAGCAACTGAATGATACAAGTCTTTACTGGCATGTGCATTTTAATAGAGTTTTTACATTTCTATTAAAGCTTTGGGAATTATGCACAATTAAAAATAAAATTCAGCATGATGTAATCCATTACAGCAATACACAAATATATTTTATGTGAGTGCATTAAATATAAATAGAGGTGTACACTGTTATATGTAATAGACATATGCATTTAGATGTCACTTGCATAGGTTGTTAGCCATGTGAGAAGCTGTTTTAAGTACTTAGATGTACAGACAATAGTATATGTTTATATATTTGATAAGATTATTATAATACATATATTTTCAAAAGTGTTAAATTATATTTGATTGGGCAGCTAGGCCTTTGCCTTAGGAAACCTTTTCTCGAGTTGTTTTTCAAAGAGAAAATAGGAGAGCAAAATGTTTCAGCATGAGCTGTATCTTTCTTCATTCATGCTGAATAGCCAGAAAGAAATGAAGAAAATATGCAAATAAATTAAAACTCAGTACCAAGATTTATGAAGAATGCTTCCCAATGTGTACTTCATTCTTTTTTGGCTGATCAAGGTGATGAATGGTGAAGTTTAGATAATGGGTAGGTCCTGCTATCATTCTTAACAAAAGGGAGTGGAAGTGAGTGTTGTAATAGTTTTTACTTGTTACATTAACCTATGAATGCTTTGTTGTGTGTGAGGGTATTTTAGAACTATATTCTCTATCTATTGAAAGGGAGCAAGGGGGGACCAATAGGATAATGGGTTAGTGCCTGTATTTTACCAGATAATTTATGTTCAAATAAACATATAAAAATTCTTCAAGAGAAATTCAGTAGTCAAAACAGAAGGATTGCATTCCAAAAGTCATAATTTACAGCAAAATCAATTAGGCGATTTTTCTTGATTGCATTTGAAACTTTGACATCACACATTCCATGTATTTGCTTCTAGCCTAATAATCCTCTGCATGCTGGGAAAAATCTTTGTTCTCTGATAGAAGTAATAAAGCTGTCGGCACGGTTCCCTCTTGTGAGACACGAAGTGTTCCTATTTTATTTAATCTATTGGTGTGCAGCCTTTTCAAAGTAAACACTTCACACATGCTGAACAGAGAAAGACATGCAAGGGGCTGGCCCGAGAAGGGTAAAAATTAAAAAGTACCCTGTGAAGCAATAATGATGACTCTCTAAAAAAAATTAAATAAATAAGGATCCCAGATCAAGCAGGCCCAACTCTCACTGCAGCTGATGATTGTAGAGTGCTGCATATTCTCCCAGCCCCCCTGTTCCATTCAGTTGTCCCTGTTGAATAGAAAGCATGGAGAAAATGAAGAGATCTAAATGCCAGCAGGAGACGAGCTGCATTCTTCTAAGCATGTCCTGAGCCTAGTCACCCAGAACAACTTGTGATCCCTGGACAAAGCCGTTCACAGCAGGTGGCCATATCAAGAAATTTTCCTCCTGGAATTAGATATTATCCCAGGAATCACTACTGAGTCAAACATAATGCCCCATCCTGCTGGGTCAAGTAGGATTCCATTTCAATTTCTTTACACAACGATGCGTTTCATCTTGTCTGCGTACAATGACAGTGCTCAGGCATGAAATAAATTGAAGTGCCTGAAAGGCAGAATTATCCCTTGAACCTGCAGCATTCCCAACCCCAAAAACAGACATTGTCAAGTGAGTTGCTGATAAGCAGGATCTTCTGCAAGTGTTTGTGCTGCTTGGCTTCCTTTAATCAAACTCCCTTTTGCAAAAGGGATTTCCGAGGGGAAAAGATAAATCATCGCTGAGGAAAAGGTCATTTTCAAAAGGCTTAAGAGGTTCGTTTTGTGTGGCTTTCCAAGGTGAAACAGGTTATTCAGAGTGGTGAAACTCTTTTGTGATCAACTTAATTCGTTCTTCATATGACTAAGAGGAAGAAAGAAAAAAACAGAGAGATTGCAATAAACTTAAATAAAGTTTCTTGGATTCTTTATAGCAATGTTCCCACAGATAGAAAATGATTTCTTGCTTTCTAGGATGCTATCCAATATCTAGTGAATGAAAGTTTAGGTTGGTAGCAAGTTTTTCTTTCACTTTCTTTTCAGAAAAGGTCATGGCTTTCTGGTCTATTGGGAAGCAATATTTCAATACCTTTATCAATAACTCACTTCTGCCTCTAGATCTCCATGGACTAGCTTCAGCTCACTGGGCTGACTGAACATGAAGTGTCATATTTCTCCATTGTCAATTTACACTTGAACCATCGATATGCACAGACACCCATGAAAATCCAAGATAACAAAAACAAAAAGAAAACCCAAGATATATAATCTTGTTATTGTTTTAATTATATAACATACCCTTTTAAAATCTTCAAAAGTCAAATGTCTTTTGATTTAAACATACAAACATCAGTCCACTTGTATATACTGATAGGAGGAATTAATAAAAAAAAACATGTTTTTACAAATTGAAAGATTGAGTGTGTTAGAATTTAATTTAAAGTACGGTAGCTAATAGACTAACAGAAAAGATAAAATTAGAACATGTACAATGTTTTTGAACACAGATAATGTTTCTGGTAATAAAGAATAGTAGAATTTTCAACTTTTTGGATGTGCATATACAGATGGTATTTAAGATGTGTTAGAATTAAAAATTAAAAAATCACTACCTTTCAAGTTATTCCCAAAGTTTAGAGTTCCTGTATTTTTTTATGTAAGAAATACTAACAGTGATCATAGTAATTCATGAAATTTTAGATAGCAACTATTAATTGATTTTTAGACTTTCTTCCATTCAAATTGTGTACATTTTATGGTCGCATATACACCATGGGGTTAGTTGCTCCTATTAATTTAATCGATTATAGCTAGGGGGATGGGAAGAGCAGGGAACTATGAATACAAATCTTCAACGAGTCATCATACAAAACTTCCTTCACCGGAGGCGTCTAAAACACTAGCCAGATTGACTACTAGCAGTTCAAACAGATTTGTAGCAATTCTCGGCACAGATGAGAACTGCCCCAAAGTGTCTCCAGTGCTGTTAGCATTCACTGCCACGGGCTGCCCCATCTTCCACTCCAAGCCAGTAACCGTCTCCTGATCTGCAGAGCACTTTAAGGATTGCACTGCCATGACTTTTTATATAGGATAGCTTATACATCAATAAAAAGATAAAGAGTTGGTTTGTTTTATGTATTTTGTAGGGCCTATTTACAATGTTCTCATTTTTTTTGTAAAGAAATAATCTAATTCCTTTAGATAAATGTGCTGAATGAAATTTAAATTAAAAAATAAAATTGTATAATTTTTATTATCTTTCATGTATTCTATTATTTCTTCATTCTATTCATTTTGAACATGCCCTAAGTATGCATGATGAAAGGATCAGTATTTTTCTTCAATATATTCATATTTCTATCACTTTCAGAAAAGACAATATGCACTACAGGTCTATTTCTTCCCCACCCTAAATTCCTATTTATCTGTCTGTCTTTAAAATATAATGATTTCCCCCTGACAAACTTACAGATTTTTCTAGTACCTATCTTGATTTTAGAGTCCTATATACCTGGTGATACCTAGCTCAGTGTTTCATATCTAAAGATGGCCAATACCTGCTTAAAAGATGAAAAGCTGTCTATTATAATCAAAGTATCAACTTTGAAAATGAACTTAGAAAAATGGGCAATAATGATTTGCCTAAAGAAAATCGATATATATATATATATATATATATATATATATATATATATATACCCCTAAAGACTTCAAGTTAAACAAGTGGCCATCTAGCAGATAAGCAACACACCTTCATGGAAGAAGCATACTAGCCTGTGTGATCATGATATGTTGACTGGATGGGGTGACAGGCATTGGATAACTTAAAAAAAAAAACCACAAGCAAACAAAAGTATATTGTTGAGACTGAGTGGTGTCAGAGTAGAGACCAAAGACTCTTCAGTAGATGAGATATCCCCTCACAGAAGGGTCACAAGGGAGGGATGAGTCAACCAGGGCGCAGTATAGCTCTGAAGAGATACACAATATTCCTCTGGTTCTTTGGGGCTTCATCACCCCTCACTTTCATGACTCCAGTCCTGCCTTTCAGTTCTGGCTAGAACGGAGTATGTACGCAGGTATAGATAAGCGTGCATGACAAATGGAATTCAGGTCAAATGACCGCCTTGAGGAACTGAAAAGGGAGAAGAGATGGTGGGGGGATAGGGGAAAGATGAAGAGAGGAGAGAACAAAGGGGAAGCTGATTACAATGTAGACACATAACCACTACTACCTCTCACCCCTCCCCCAAAGGGGAACGAACAACAGAAACCATGGGTGAAAGGAGAGAGCGGTCATTGTAAGATATGAAAATCATAATAATTGATAATTGATCAAGGGGTCATGAGGATGGTAGGAGAAAGGAAGGATAAAAAGGGAAGGTGATGGGAAGAGCCCAAAAAGAAATAAAAGTTTTGAAAATAATGATGACAGCATGTATAAATATGCAGAATATAATTGATGGATTATTTGAAGAGCTGTAAGAGTCCCAAAAAAATGATCATTTTAAAATATTTTAAATTAATGATCCATAGTAATATTTCAATATCAATTACATAATTTGATATCTGAATTTTAAATTCTATAGTTTTTTCCAATTCAGTTTCATAATCTCCCTGAATATTTATGTTAAAAATCACCATCCCAAAATGTATTATTTAAGTTTTTTTCATTGATATACATTACAGTTGCTCATGAAGCACTTCTAGGAATAATTTTATAAGGTAGCAAAATGTTGTTTTTGCGGCTTTCATGGTTTTGAGCAAGACTACTCTTACAAATAAAAGTCATGAGGTTTTCCTGAATGTTCTTATTTAATCACTTCCAAGTCTACAAAGCAAAGAAAAAACATTTGTTTTCAATTTTATACTCTATAGGAAGTAGGACATTTTCTAGTTTAAATGAAGATTTTATAGGATGTTTTCTTCCAGGGAAACCATACTAAATTTTTAATATATTAAAAACATCAAGCTTTAAGGAAAAGTTGTTTTTCAGATTTATGTTGCTGTTAAGTAAAATTGAGTCAGTTTTGACTCATTGCATCCACCTGCCTAGCAGAACAAAGAGCGTCCCATCCACACAACTGTTCCTATACTTGAGTCCTTTGTTGCAGTCAGTATGTTAATCTAAGTCCTTGAGGGTTTCCTTTGTTGTTGCCCTTCAACATTACCAAGGATGTCTCCCTCCAAGTTGTAAAATGAGTTCTCTCCATCCTTGCAGTTAAGGAGTATTCTGGTTATACTTCTTCCCAGACACTTGCTGGTTGGTTTTGTTGTTGTTGTTGTTTGGCAGTCCATGGTGCTTTCATTACTCTTGTTAACAACATAATTCAAATGCACGGGTACTTCTTGGTCTTCCTTTTGCAGGTCCTACTTCACATTCATATGCGGTGATTGAAAAGACCAGGATTTGGGTCAAGCTCACCTTAGTGCTCAAAGTAACATCCCTTCTTTTCAACATTCCAAAAAAAGTCTTCTGCACAGATTTGCCCAATACAGCACATTGTTTTTTCTGTTAAATTAGTATTTTATCAAAATTAGTAGAATATTTAGGCATCCCTGAGTTTTTGTAAAATTTGAGGAAATGGACCATGTCAATTGAGCTGAGAATGTTTTTGGGGGAGTGACAAGTAACCAACAATTCCCAGACACTTAAAATTATTTTACACTCATGACACATGTCGTCAAGTATCATAATGTCTCCCTACTTCATGAAGTCCTTCCAGATACAGGCTGAAAGAGTGGTGAGCTCCAGGACAGAAGGAGGGAGTGTGGCGATTTAAACATGGTCTTTTATTATGAATATCAGTATCCATCCTAATAAAAATCATTATTATCAACTAATAAAATCACCTGCGAGCACTGGAAAACAGCAAAGCATTGTGCTGCACGTAAAGTCTCACCATTCTGAAAACATGCATTGACTTTCTGCCACAGAAGGTCAGACGTAAAAAGGGCGAGAGAAGAGCCAGGTTCAGAGATATATTTGAGTAGTACATTCTGAGCCCCCCACAGTTTCCCATCGCAAAGATTATTTCTCTTAGAGCATCTGTTCTCAAAGCACTTCAGAACCACCATGTGAGAAATAGTATCAATCTCCAGGAAAAAGAGAAAACATGTTTTTAAAAGGAGAAGAAGAAATTGTTTGTTTTTGATGCTGTTTGAAAGATGTGAAGGGAGAAAGATTAGGAAGGGCTGGAATGTGCTGTTAGAATTGGGGTTGGTATGTGACTCAGACAGAGAGGTGACATTGATTTACTTGATCAAATAAGAAAGATAATGGCTGATAAAACAAAAGTAGTTATGATATGTCTTTCTTTGTAAGAAAAAGTGATTATTTTAAATGGAAAGATTTCATTGGCACTTTGAGCCTACCTATGACATGAAAAGCCTTTAGTATTGCATAAAGAACTGAATCTCAAAGCCATACATATTTTAAAAACCCAGAAATTACAAAAATGAAAACTAGAATAATATTTAAAAAGGTAGATAGTGTCAAGAAACCAAGAGGGTAATAGTATTAAGAGGTTAACAGCAATCCTTGATTCCAAAGGACAACTACGTATGCATGTTCACAGTCATCCATTCTTTATGAATCATACTAATTCTTGTCCTACATTGACATCACATTTTTGTATCCTTGAGGCCATATTTTTGAAGCCATGGGATCAATCAATGTCATCAAGACTCTTCTTCATGTGTTGACTCTCTATTTAAAAAATCCACGGAGTCCTTTTCCAAGGACTGTTAACTTTTGATAGCATGAACAACATAAATGACATGAGGCCAACCCTCACTTGATTGGTTCATTCTGGCTACATTTCTTCCTATATATACATATTTTTTTGTTCTTCTGGCAGTCTGTGGTATGTTTAATATACTTTTCTAATACCATAATTCAAGACATTAGTAGTTCTTTATTCATTTTTAATTTTCACATGATTAAATTACTATTTTTCCCACTATCATGATCCCAATTCTACCTTACAACTCCAGCTAGACAAGGGGATGTACACTGGTATGGAGTGGTGATACCAGGAGGATGGGGTAGAAAGGGGCAACCAATTGCAGGAATCTACATATACCCTCCTCTCTGGGGTATGGACAACAGGGAAGTGGGTGAAGGGACACATAGGAGAGTGTACTATATGACAAATTAATGACAATCTGGAAGTTATTAAGGGTTCAGGGGAACAAAGGAGTGGGATGAGAGAGGAAATATGAGGAGGTGTTACTGGAGATCTAAGTAGAAGGAGAATGTTTTGAGAATGATGATGACAACAAATGTGCAAATGTGGTCTGCTTACAGTAGATGTTTGTAGGGCTGAGCCCCGGTGGTGTAGTGGTTGTGCGCGGGACTGCGGCCCACTGGGACGGAGGTTCAATTCCAGCAGTGGGGCTGGGCCTCCTACTCCCACCATCGGAGAGCAGTGATGCCGAAAAAAAAAAAAAGAGCAATTGATGTTTGTATTGATCGTGATAAGAGTTGTATGCATCTCCAATAAAATGATTTTTAAAACATACTATTTTGCTTGGTCAGGCACAGCTTAAACCTCAAAGTGGTATACCTGCATTGAAATACTTGAAAGACCTCTTTTGCAGCAGATTTATCACTTGGTTTCTGGCAGCTACATTCTCAGGTGTTGATTGGGAAACCAAGTCAAATGAAATCATTGAGAACTGCAATCTTTTCTCATTTGCTCAAATGTTGCTTACTAGTCCAGTTCATTTTTTATTTGCTTTCTTCAAGTTGTGTGGCAACCCACTTTGAATGCTGTAGTCTCTGATCTTTACCATGTGTGCTTCCTGTGTTCTTTACTTTCAGCCAACAATTTGTGGAAACTACATTTTGCAGTCTTCCTTTGATCTGCATTCTTCATTATTCTTCATAGAGTTTAGTTTCTCAGACTACTTGCTCAAGTAAAGGTTAGATGAGTTTGGCAAAGAGGAGAAAGTTTCAGAGTTTCATATGACATCCATTTTGTCCTTTCTTTTTTTTTTAATGACCTTTTGCTTTTTTCATGCATGACGGCTTGATGTCCTCCCAGGTCTCTTCTGGTCTCTATTCACTGGTGTTCAGTGTGTAGACGCTATTCTTTAGACGATCCCTAAATCCAAATAAGTGATAGTGTGGAAGTCATGTTTTGGTTATGTAGACTTATTTTCATTTTGTTTAACTTCAAATTGGATGTGCACATGAGCAGTTGATGGTCTTTTCTCAGTCAGTCCCTGCCCTTTTGTATCAAGTTTCTCCCTGACTCTGTCCAGAAATAGGATAATTTTGATTACTGTGCATTCTATCAGATGAGAACCATGTGTACAATCATCTGCTAAGTAGTTGACAATGGGTATTTGCAATGTATTGTTTCTAATTCAAAATATTGTTTCTAATTCAAAAGATACTTATTCCCACTGCTAATCCTTTTGCTTTATTTCCCATGTTTACTTTCCAATCATCAGAACCAGTCAGTGTAACTCAAAAGCATGGTTGATCAGTGTCAGACTGCAAATTGGTAAACATCTTCAATTTCTTCATCTCTGAGAGTAGTGGAAGATGCATTAATTTTAAAAGCAGGCTGACTAACTGGGCTTATTATTTGTAGTTAGATATTTTCTTATCACTGAATGCACCACTATCCTTCTCCAATGTGTTGTTCTCAGACGAGTGGTCTATATGATTGTCTGAAAATAAATAATGCCAGCTAAGTTCAGTTCACTAACTTAACTTTGTTTTTGGTTTCATGTTTTCTGTCATAGGTTGGTTTGCTCTACTTGTTGAGCTTGTTGAGTGCTATTTAATTCAAAGAAGTATGCCATCAGCATTTCAAATACCAGTATTTTCACCAGCATAATCAGGTTTTATTGGACATTCCAGTTTAAGACAATAGGGGAGAAGACTCAGGTGATCAAGTGATATTAAAAAATGGCCAGTGAACCTCATAGAAGAACAGTTGAACATCGTGGGGGGGGGGGGTAGTGCTAGGTTAGAAACTCCTTAGACTGGAAGGCACTCAAAATAGGCTTGAGGAGTTCACGCTTCAAATTCTTGCTGACTTTAATGACCTGGATGAAGAGGTTAAAGCTTTTGGAATAATCATTTGTTGATCCAGAAAGACCCAAAAGAGACTATAAAAGTGCAAACAGCCATTAATATTCAGAATGTGGGTGCATGAACAAATTCTTTAAGAAGAATCAGCACATGCCTAGTTCTTCTGTAGTGTAAGTTAAAAATGTTCCAGATTTTCAACTTTTCTAAATTTTTTTTTTGGCATCACTGCCCTCAGGTGGTGGGAGTAGGAGGCCCAGCCTTTGCTCCATGGAGCTGGAATCAAACCTCCATCCCAGTGGGCTGCAGTCCCACGCACAACCACTACGCCACCGGGGCTCAGCCCTTTTCTAAATTTCTGTACCCTCCATCATCACATCTATTATGAACTACTACTCCCCTCCACAGTCTCCCGCATGCTTAAGGTTCCATAATTCACTTCAAGATCTCAAAACAAACATGATCTACCTAAACAATGATGCGTGCATTTGTTGAAGCCGGCAAGTTCCAAGTGGTTGGCTTCATCTGGGAAATTCTCCTTTCTTATGTGGTTGATAAAGATGGACCCTGAACAGGCAAATCAGATGACAGGCCAGTGATTCAACAAGTTTTCAGAAGTGGAAAATCCAGTCAGACAGTAGGTCGTCACTGGCTAATGTGACTGGAGAAGAAACAGAAGTCATACGGAGAGGAGTAAGGTGCAGGATCTAAAGGAATCAGAAAAAATTGGGTGAATTGAATCCTGTATGATGAATGTAGACCTGTCATCAGGGAAACTGGGGTGGGGGGAGGCGACTGGAGACACACCCTGGAGTAGGTTGGTGACTCAGGGACATCCCGGTTTAACTGTATCATATTAACACAAGGGACAAACATTCTAACGCGGGAGCACAGTCACAGAGCGAGTGGCTGGGATTGATGACAGATCACAAAACGGTGGACTATGACTGGAAGAACCATATTAAATAATTCATCGTGTTGCACTAGAGCATGAGAAATAGGAGTCAAGGAAACTTAGAAGACTTCTCATATTAAATGATGCACATGGAGATCTGTGTCTTTGGCATTCGTGAAATGAATGGAGCTGAATTTGGCCACTTTGAGTCAGCCAGATAATGATATGGTATCTTAAAGCTAAGATCAAACAAAATATTCAAAATTAGTTGAAATTAAGAACAAGCATAGAATATTTCAAGGGAAGGAATCTATGCAAATTGAGTTCTTTGTCTGAGATTGATGAAAACCAGAACCACATTTTCCTTTTGCTTGTTTCCCTTTTGTTTTGTTCCCACCCATCCGAAAGGGCTGGGGATGCAGATATGAGAAATATAATGTGCATGCAGTCATGATAGCATGCCCCCAAAGTGAAAGTATCCTGCAATTGAAGAATTCCTGCAAATGCAGGAATTTGAATTGTATGCTGTATTATTTTAAGATACAGAAGAAGTTACCACTTTTATATTCTTACTATATATTTGGAACAATATCCAAATTAATTTTGTAAGACATTAATTTTACTTCCACATTTATTAACTATGATAGAAATTTGATAGAGATACTACTGAAATAAAAAATATTAAAAAACAACATGTTCCACCATAGCATGCTAATTAGATTTGAAGAGTAAAATGGGCTTCCCACTGCTTACAGCAGAATTTTTCTAAATAAGTTATATCACAAAAGCTGGAGGGAGGGAGTGAAGCAGAAAGAGGAGAAAACCACAGAGGCATCACAACAGTGGCGTCGAGTGAAGAACAATGTATTGTGGAGTGACTGCTAAAATAATCTCTAGCACTTAAAGACAAAGTGGTTTTTATATAAATTATATGCCACGTGAAATATTATAATTGAGGCAATTTGAATCTGCAACATAGACTCCACTTCTAATCCTCACAGGTAAAACTCACTATATACCACATATGTGTCCCTTGTTGATGAAGTAGAAAGATGATCTTTGTGAAATTGAACTGACATTCTGTCTTGTGCCTATGTTTTTACAATGTAAAATGTGTGTAGCATTCAAGGGCTGGTGACAAGAACTATGATGTGTACTGACATAGCAGAGACAAAAGTTTAAATTAAGGTTAAACATGAGGACGTGCACCAACTATCAGCCCTTGGTCCGTTCATTTGGTTTGGAGAAGATTCTGAACTCCCAAAGGGAATGTTCAGAGAGAAATAGCACATTGACGCCAACAGCTATACTTCATTAGGGAGGGATATTTTTCAGACCTAGCTTCAAGGCTGACACAAGGAAATCGAACAGACCTAAAGCTTTAAAATATTGGTGAAAAGAAGGAATAACCATGAAATGGAAATAATTGCAAATCAAAGTTCTGAAATGTGTAATGTAGAAGAAGCATAGTGAGGTCTTTCAGAAGCTCAGTCCGGGACATTGAAATATTGTCAGGACTTTCAAGAAAGACACACATTCAAGGAAGAAAAGTTTGCCATCATCTCTGAGTAGATTTCCTTTTTTTTTTTAACTTCCTGACTTTGAGTGTCAAGAGATTTACCTACTATGTAAACTAGAAAAAACTCCTTTGATGGTTTCTGTCTTCAAGTTTCATTAGGTTAACTATTGATTAAAATGATCATGGTTGTTAAACTGAATTAAATTCATATTCCAACTATCTGGCTCACTTTTCGATACTTTCATACTTATAATTTAATTCCAAGGACAATACTTGGGGTCTTGTTTGTCACTTAAGGAGCCTTGATGACATTGGGGTAGGTGCTGGGCTGGTGACCCCAGGGTTGGTGCTTCAAGTTACCAGCTCTCTGTTAGAGAATGTTGAGACTATCTGCTTCTAAAAGATGTACAACCTTCGAAACTATAAATGTGTATGTATATGTGTATATATGTATGTATATATATATGTATATATATATATATATATACTCAATTACCCTGAAATCAAGTTCCTTCCACTTTATAGTAACTCTTTCTTGGATTTATGAGGCTTTAAATCTTTCTGGGAACAGAAGGCCTCATCTTTCCCCCAGAGTTAGCATTCCAAAACATAACCCATTATGCCACCAGACTGTTCTCTCTCTGTCTCTTCTTTGTAGTTGTAGTTGCTATGGACTTGATGACAGTGGATTTAGTTTTAGTTTATCACGTCAGATAGAGAGGAGCATTGGTGGCATAATGAACTAAACCTTGAACTGCCAACCAAATGGTCCAGCAGTGCAAAAGCACCAGCTCCACCCAAGGAGAAAGACTGAGTCGTCTGCTTCTATAAATAGTTCTAGCCTCAGAAGCTCTGCAGAGTCATTCTACCCTGTCATGCTGGGTGTTATGGGTTGAACAGGCTTTAAATCAGGGGGTGTCATAGTGTATGAGCAGGGGTTCTGGGGTCATGAATCTACTTGGATGCTGGTGTAGAAGTTTGAGGATTGGCTTTACCCAGAGGTGCCTGAGGGGAAATGTCTGTACATTTATCAAAGTGCCAGCTATTGAAAACCTTTTGGAACACAGTTCTGTTCTGATGCACATGGTACTGCCATGAATCAACTTGAAGGTAAGTAATCATTTGGTTTATTTTTGAATTATATCACATATTTATAAAAATCATAAATATAAGTGCATGTCAGGTAGAAACTTTATTACTAAGTTTCTTTTATTAATATAAAATCCTTGCTGAGGGGCCTCCAAAGGATCCATTGATATTACATTATTTTAGATTAATATTTGAACAGACTTTTTGAAAGACCTCCTTGTATATATGGTCTTGCAGATGAAAGTGTGGGTCTGCTTGAAAACGTATGTATTCATATTTAAAATGTGGTTTTAAATCACTAAATATGTATAGCTAACAAATTCGAGAGAACTAGGCTGTTGTTAATATATTTCCAAAATTTTGTTTCATTTCTAAAAATTGACATTAAGTAAGCCGCTAAAACCTCTGTCCTTGTATGTTAAGTTGAGGTGAGCAGTGAGAGATGTGGTGCAGAATTCAGAACCTAAAACTTTTAGATCCAGTGCATGGCATTTCGCAAGTCTGACTGTCTAATTCCCTAAGGAGTGGAAATGAAGGAAAGGCCCAAAGTCCTGGGGATCCTGATTTATGGAGGTGCTCTGCCCGTACAGCTGCACAGCCCCTGGGTGAACTGTGACTCACACTGTTTGGTGTGTTGAGTCTTTCTCCTATTCATGAATAGCATCTCCTTTTGGGATAGAGAAAAAGTGGGCAGTCTTACAATGAAAGCTAGGTCCCTATTAAAGATATAATTTAAAGCTTCCTTTTAAAGGATTTGCACATTAAAGCATTGCCAACACTTTAAAATCTATAGTATCAGATGCAAAAACCTAGCCATCACTGACAAATGACATCCAAAATGTCAGGTATTATTTTCATTGATTGAGTTATGAAAGAAATTGCTCCTAATTTTGAGAGATATCTCATGTTCTTACTCTAGTTTTCTTGCTTCTACATGATCTGCCCACATTTGTAATTTAGAAGTTGTAATTAAAAACTCTAGGATCATACATGCCATGAACAAAGGAACTGCAGAGATTGAGGGTCATTTGGAGAGTGTGACTTATTAGGAGAGACAGATGGCTGGTGAATATTTTTAAACACTGCATTTGTATGGGTTACTTTTGCTGGGGAATAGCAACATATTAAAGGCAATGAAATACATTCAATCATTACTTTATCCTAGAGAATGAAGCAATACATTTAAAATTTTGTATCTCAAGAAATTTGAACTTGAAAGTTCAAAATAGCTTCTTAAATAAGATGTGGGGGAGTAACTGAAGACACAGGAGCAAGAATGAGCATAATGCTGACATACATTAAGGCAAGGTTCCATTAAAAGGACTTTATCACCTTACTACAAGATCTCAAAGTAACCTAAAATTATCTACCCCATAAAAGTAAACCAAACATTCAGTGCAGCAATTTCTTTGAATAATTTTATAGATTCAAAATGTAAACTAATAGGGTCTTGCATATATTAATGTGTAAATTGTTTAAAATAATATTTGAAAGGACATATATGATTTTTTAAAAGTTCTTTAGCATTATTAAAGGGGTAAGAACCTGGACATCGGTGGAGGGCCATTTAAAAGGACTTTCAGATATCTGGTTCCAGAGAGTGCCAGCTTTTAGGATTTGATACACGGAGGAGACCCGGAGGCATCCCTGTGGAGTTTCTTCAACATATAGAATTCTGTGTATGGTGCAAGCAAGAATTATTGCTATTCAGTTAAGGAAGTAAATTTTTCTTCTTTATGTGTTTAGCCACATTGGTGAAAATGAAAACCATTTAAAGGACATGAATTCCACTGGAAAAAGTTTTCAGAAAAAACATCACTACTCATTTGTGTGGGAACACAATGTGTTCTTGCAATTGTAAGTTTTTTAATCAATCATCTGATAAAATGGCACAACAGCAATCTCTCTACATGCAGATATAGACATGTACATGTTGTTATATGTGTACATTGGCTTTATTGATGCTGAAGCTGATCTTATAAAATATTCCATTTACAACTGTAAAGTGAACAATACAAAAACAACTCATAAGCAGAAGAGGAAAGAACAAGAATACATAAATTCATGTTTAGTAAACAAATCTCGTTTAGTGTAAAACTCATCTATGAAAATCTGCTTTATGTCAAAGTTAACTACATTTTTGTTTTGTATAAAGAGAAGATGCAGTAAAACATGCGGTAGGAATGAATATTAGAGCAAAGATTTCTTCTGACACAGAAGTAGATGCAAAGTTTGAGTTCCTCCTTAGGGAGCTTGCAGCTTGAAGAGACACAAGCATTCTTCTGTGTAGCACCTTCTGCATGCTGCTTACAGATGCACACATGCACTCGCACATGCACACACACAGGCACACTCTATGTTCATTTAATGGCAAGTAGTGGTTCTTTCGATTTGAACTGATTGAGATGTATATATTTATTTATTTATTCAAAAAATCGGCTTTTGGCATTTGAAATGGCACCCTTAATACCAAAGTGACATAATACTGCACTTCTCTAATTCAAATGGGCTGCCATGGAGGCAAGCGAAGCAAACGCCTCGGTGCAATTTTCCTCCTTTTTTTGTGAGTTAAGCAGATTTACTCTTTAACGGTGGAGCTTCAGCGGATGATTATGACATCAAAGTGTGACAGTCAGTGATTATGTACTGCCGGGAGAAAATGCGGTTAAAAAGAGACAATTCATTCCCATAGCTTAAAGGGACAATTTCCTTGGCCCAAAGTAAAATAAACTCTATCGTGCCAGGATTCTTTTTTGAAAGAAATGAGAGTGGAGGCTTAGTCTGCTTCGTTTGATTTTCCATTTCCTTTCATATTTTCGAATTACACTGTCTCCCCACATACCCAAACGTCTTTCCCATCTCTGCAGTCCATCTCAGATCCTATAAACATTGTTTTGGTTCTTTCTTGACCCAATTATTTGGTGGATTTGAGTGTCTTTATTGGTAGTTTTCTAATGCCTAGCATTTGTACCTTACTGAAATTGACATCCTGATGTTATATATTTTTAAATTCAACTATAATCTTTTACAATTTTCACCTCATTTCGTGGCTTTGCAAAACTGATAGAAACTGTTTATGCTGAGTTGTTCAGTTACATCTTTGGAAATTTATTGTGAAGATGAAAAATTAGTAATTATTTCCTATTTTTACATTTCACTTTAGTGTTTTTGATTCCTAGGCAATTAAAGTGTTTTTTTTATGGAATACACTAATTAAATGACTTAAACTTACTGGATTTTACAAAAGTGAAAAGTAACATGATGTTTAACTTGTAGTTTAGTTAGAATTTTTTTGTTATACAGAATACTCTTCTCTGTATAAAATAGATATATAGCATGATATTTTGAAATGGTTGTTAGCAAAAATTCCAGTACCTTTGCAAAAAATAATTTAACTATTCCACATTTTGCTTTCATATTAAAGAATTTGACATTACTTTTTATGGTGCATGAGTGCTTTTAAACACACATTTAAAGTCTCTTTATAATTAAAAATATCACACATTGTGTCACCCATATAATAAAGCAAAGGTTATATTACTTAAGTACATAAGTACATGAATGTTTTTCATTGTAAATTTAATATTTTATGATCAGTAAGTTACTGGAAAATATATCATAGTTTTTTTAATGAAATGAAGAAGGATTAATAAACAAAACTGACCATAATGTTTCCTTGTTTGTTGTTTTTTTTTTCCAAAGCTATGATTTCTTTACTGAATTGGGTATCTCTAGAGCAGATTTGATATAAAATTCTCAATGTATATTTGTGCATTTTTACTTGGAAAAGGACTTGAATAATATATAACATTAAAATGTGGATAATTTCTGCTAATAACATACTAAACCAAATATAATACATTAATAAGTAAGTAGATAATTAAAATTTTCCCATGTATAAAGTTTATAAAATATTTTTATTTTAGTATTCTGATGAAGTAATAATATATTGTAGAAGCATATTGTACATACAATATCAAGAGTAGAAATACCACTAATCCTACTATCTGTTTTAAAATACTAAATCTTAGTTTGTTATGTTCTCTACTTTTTCTTATGGATCATTTTTAAGGTCTTTATTTGCTTCTGTTTCAATTATCGATGTTAAATTGTGGTATTTTAATATTGCAAATATTTTTTACTTGACTACAACAAATAGCCCCCCCCCCCTTTCCTATCTTTCTCAAGTCATCCATGGAAATAGTTTCAATCTTTTAGAAAATAGTGTGATGTGTCCAAAAAATATTAAGAGACTTCATTTGTTGGTTATCTAGATAACTATCTATATACATCTATATACCTATCGTCTATCAATATCATCACACCAATCTCAACCTTAATTCAAAAATGTTTTAAAATGATTAAACCTGCACACATTTTAAAAGTAAAAATGTAAATAATTGATAGAGTTATAGAAAAAAATTCCCTGATGCTTAATTTGTGTCAGTGTTCATCATGCAATTATATGACTTTAGAGATTTTAGAGATTAGTATACAAAATCTATCGTGTGGAGATTAACTAAGACAAGGCTTCAAGAAAATGGTACTTTAAAGTTTACCTCATTTTAAATGTAAAGTAATGTGTTTTATTGAATTATGGGTGCTGGTTTATATCATCTTTGTTGAATATTGAATATATCAAGCAGACATCAGAACTGCCCTCCTCAAAGATTCATAAACCTTATAAATTTGTCTCCCAAATAAATGGGTATTTATATGAGCCAGTGCTTTTAATGACTTCATCAGCAACAATAAAAGTTAATCTGTCTCTGAAAATCTTAAATGTTTGACCTGGACTAAGAGTCCAAATAAAAATGCTGTGGTTACGAGCCCTTGAGTAGAATTCATCTCATAGAGACCTGTGCAGGCTCATAGAGACCTGAGCCAACTAGAAGGAAATGCTGCCTGATCCCGGGCCTTCCTCAAAACTGTAACTTTGCTTAAGCCTATGGTTGCAGCCACTGTCAATGCATGGTTCTGCCTTTCTTCATTCTACTAACACAAATTAGGTGCATAAATATTAGCAAATGTGCCAGATTCTGTCTTCTTTAGTCTTTGACCAGAAAAATCATACAAAACTGCTCATAGGAAAGCATGTTGTATATTAACTTTAATAGACATTTATTAAAATGTACTTTTTAAAGAAAAGTTGCTATGAAACTATAAGTGTATGCGACAACATTCTATCCTGAAATAATGAGAAGTTTTTCTATGGCCCTTCATCATGAAACATCTCCTTTTTTTTTCTAGTCTATCATTTTGAATAGGGATCTGGCCAGCAGCAGTTGTGACATGCCTGTCTTTGTCTTTATAAGCACATTAAACTTTTCAGAGTGGTTGTCAAGGACTTGGAAGAAAATCCTGTAGACAATTTTAAAGCTCTCTTTTAGAAAATGCTCTTGATAGCAAAAAAGGGTGCTATTATGTGAAATATATAGACATCTATATCTTTAAATTAATGTTATTCAGAAGAAGTTGTTTTTTCCCCTTCTTAATAGATGAACTTTATATATAGCTATGCTTTTAGAATAACTTACCCATTTTATTTCACTTATGGTATGCTTTCTATGTAGACACAAAATTGATAGATGAAAAAAAATAGGTTATTGGATGTCTTTTTAGAAGGCACTTTTGTAAAGTAAAATAATCTATTGCTCAAACTCCTGAGAGAATCAGATGTATGTTTCAACTTATAAAATCATATCTTAGTTTGATTAACAAGGTTGCTTGTCTTCCTTAATAGTAAGTAAGTGGTGTGCTTAAAAACCACAGCCAATCGGCACAAAGAGTAATAGAGTAGTTCTCCAGCATCACCTCCAAAACCTCTACCTATGTTACCTGTGTATCTGCAGATTTTATCATTTCGGGTAATTCCTTTTGTTGCTTTCCTCAATGTGTGTTAAAATGCTATTCCTTCCCAATGACGTGACTCTTTTTCTAATGTCTCAATGATTTCATTTATTCTTAAAGATATATTTCCAAAAGCTCTTTAGGAAATGCATAATAACTATTACATCTGTCCATAGTTCCTTCTAACATACACGGATAGCGTGAAACTCACCATGGGATTCTTTTATGACAATTCCATTTAAGTCTATTCTAATGTAAGGCTTTACAATTTTTACTTCCACAGAATAAATGTCACTGATAATCATTAAGCTAAAAAGACATTACAGATGTGCAAGTAAAGGACTCAACAATCACATGAACAAATATTTTGAGTTTTTATACTCAACTGTCGTTAAATCTGAGTTAGGCAATCCTCACTAGGTTAGGAATATCTAACACCTAAACATTTAAAATATTATATCTAAATGCTTTAAAGATAACCACTATTAAAACCTTGAAGTACAATTATAATTAGTGATAGAAAATGTTACTCTATTGGAACATTATTATTGTATTACTGCATTACTCTGTAAGGGAATCTGGTAGTATCGTGTGCAGCACACTGGGTTGCTAACTGCAAACGCAGCAGATAGAATCCAATACTTGCTCTGAGGGGAAAAGGTGGGCCTTTCTGCTCTCATAAATATTTGCAACATTGAAAACCCAGAGAGGCAGATCTACTCATTCTATGGGGTCACTGTGATGAGTAGGAATATTCTTGATGGTAGTGGACTTGTGTTTGTGTGTATTGTGATTAAAAATAGGCTCCAGTGTAACTAGAAGTAGTTCTCTAATGTTCTTTATGCACAGAAAAGTATACCTGTACAATAGACTAAGGCAAACATTGAACCAAGGATAGTTACAAAATACACCTCACTATTCTGATTTATGTACAAATTCAATTTAAAGACAGATTTAGGAATGTAACTCTTTGATAATCCAAGGACTTGACATATATCTATAACTGAAACTTTGAACACCTCTGAGTGAAAAATCCAGGATGATAGCACCAGCAAATCTTGCACTGCAACATCGTGTCAAGTTCTGCAGCACACCTTTGAATGGGCACCATTTGTCTTCTTCATTTTTATTGTTCTTTTTGTAGTAGGAATGCAAATGAAATGTAAATTGTAAATGGATATTATATATTGTCATTTTTATACTGTACAAGTACAGTTTGTAATATTGGTTGAGTGTGACTGTAGTGAGACTCAATACCAGGAGGTTAGGCTTGCAGCAAGCCTTGGTAGTGCTGTGGGTTGGAGGCTGGACAGCTGACCGCACTGTCCACAGATCAAAACCTCTGGAGTCTGTCTGCCCCTATACACATTAACAGTTCCCAAACCCTAAATAAGGTCACTATGAATCACAATAGATTTGATGACAATGGATTTGACTTCTGTCTTAATACACATTTATGCTGACTGAAATCATGTACAGCAAGTGGTATTTATCCTTGATTGTTGCTAATACAGGGGTAGATTTTTAATGGACCATGGCAAGTTGCTCTCATTTGTGAAAAATCAGTACATATCTATGCAAGATTAAAAATATTTTTCAAAAATTCCTGAAAAATAAGTAGTTTTAGCAATAAGTTAAAAATCAAAGTGCATACTAAAACCGTATTTTTTTCTTTTCCTTCACTGATTGTATTATTTTTAGAGGTTTTATATATATATATGATTTTTGCATTTTGATTTTCCCCCAAGTCAAACATTTGAGACCAAGCAAAAATGAAGAAACTGTTCATAAAATTATAATTTGCTAAAGTGCTACATTTAGGAGACCATACTGTATAAGTAAGAATGGTAATTAAAATCCAAGCAAGTTTAAACATGAAATATTAACTGATAAATATAAAATGCAGAAATTGTTGCATCCTTGTTTAGGTAAAATTTGACTGAATGCCTCTTCAATCACAAGTAATCAACACTTCAAACAAATATAAATCTTGATATTTGAGTGATTTTTCTAATTTCCTCTTTCTTAATTCCACGATGATTGATACTATCAGTTTTTACTTTTCCACCATGCTGGCTTGTTCATTTTCTTATATCTCCTATGCTTAGTAGATGAGAAAGGCAAAATTTACACTTCTGACAAAAGCTCCTGTTTTTTTTTTTCTGAAACACATCTTTAAGTTGGAATGGTTTTTATAACTTTTGCTTCTCTTATAAGCAGTCTACCTTGGTATGTAAAATTATTGTGTACCTTATTATGCTCACCTGTATGACAGAAATAATATTGCAAAGATTAGATTGCCTGATGTATACAATTTCCTAAGAGAAAGCTATGTAAATATTTATTCTGAAATATTATTAATTATTGTTATTATTATTGAATTCCATCAAGGAATTTCTACTAAATTTCCAAGGCAGGAAATATGGTTTCCTGGTTCCATTAATGAAGTCAATTTATTCACTATGAATTGTAGGGATGTGTTGCCTCTGACTCAAACAGGGTAGGGTAGAAAGATGGATAGATTTCAGATCAGTAGAAAATGCTCTAATTCAAGCCTTTGGTTAATTGAACTGCTTGACTCATGGTATAATGGACTCTGTTGACGAGGAATGATGAAGATGGTTGTTCAATGGAGTCTCTAGTTTGTGGCTTACAGGAATTCTTTCACAGATTAAGTATTATTTTTAACCTCCATAACAATAAATAATATTATGAAAAGAGTAGCAGAAAATACTTAAAATCAAAATGCAAAGTCAAAGGTTTTGAACATATTTTCCCATAGTAATTCAACCCTTAAAGTATAATTAACAAGGAAAAATAAAGAAAAGCAACTATAAGCAGCAGTTGTAAATGTTAAAGATGATTGCATGTGCTCATTTGTGTACTATGATGTATGATTATGTTCTAGTTAAAATCCATAAAAATTTTAAAAACAAACCTCAGAATGAAGACAAAAACAATTCTATGGCAATTTTCTAAATAACCTATAGTAATTATAAATATATTTTAAGAGAATAATGACCAGATGCTTTACTTAAATTTTAAGTTTTGTGTATCTATTTTGCTGAACATATATGATTATATTCATAGCTACAAGTTTTCTACACTGTTCTCAATTTTTTGCAGTTCTGCAAAGTAGACTAATGCAGTTGTAATTACAGCAGAGGCCTTTTCCAATAGTCTTGTTATTTTAAGGTAAATCATGTTAATAAAGTATCTGTTTTCCAGAATTATTTGAAGATTTGCTTATAGCCAAAAACAAAAAAACGGCAGTATTGCCTGCCAATTTTTCCTCTGATTATTTGCCTAGAAGATATATTCACATATGAAAAAAAGAAAGTTTTATTACAATTTTCACATTATTTGAATTTCAAAGTGAATTTCAAACTGCCCTGATGGGCATAGGAAGCCCAACCTTGCTCCTGGAGAGCTGCTGCTGGATTTGAACTGTCAACCCTGTGGGCCGCAGTCCTGCACACAACCACTATCCCACCAGGACTCAGCTTAAAGTGATATTCTTAGAACAGGTATATTCTCATTTGTAAGGCTTTAACAGATCACCATGCAACCTCTCCCCCGAGTCCCCACACACCCTAGGCAAAAAAAAAAAAAAAAAAAAAAAAAAGCCACTTCAGTTCCATCAAAGGTTGATTCCAACTTGTCATGTTGCTAGAGAACAGAGCAGAACTACTCTATTGGCTTTCCAGGGTTCTGAGCTGCACGTTAGCAGACTGTCGTGTCTTTCTCCTTCAGATTAGTGGGTAGATTTAAACCACCAACCTTTCTGCCACTGGTTGAGAGTTTAACCACTGTGCCCACAGGACTCCTATACAACTGTACTCTAAATACATTTTATTTAGCTGGTTAAACCACTACTACCATGAATTAATGATAACTTATTATCTGAGGACACATGCCATTTATACTCAGTAACTCTTAAAGTAAGATATTTAGCTATGTAATTTCTATGTATTTGACTTTTGAAAATTATATAACTATTTAATATTATGCATTCATCCCTCCTGTGGGCTGAACAATAACATTATAAATTGAGATATCACTGACAATCTGCTTTTGGATTTTTAGAGAGAATTTCAAAATAATGAATGATATTTGAGATATGAATTGCATTTAATGTTTCTTAATTTGTTCATGAGGGAATACATTTGAGTATCATGTGGTCATTGCTATACAGTTGCCACTACTTCTTCTACTAAGGATCTAAGGTACATGTAACTGGTTGGCCATAATTTTTGGCTATTGGTTCATAACCTGGAGTGTAAACATCAATTGTCCTTGCAATGTCATCTTTCATTTTATTGATTGAAGAGAAGAATGAGAATTGCCAATCATCAATATTATACAAATCAGTAAGCTCCTTAACTATATTTGCTCATTATATTTTCAATATTTGTTTTAAAATTCTTGTGTTTGTTGTAGTCTTATCCTTAAGCAGTATTATTTACCTTTACCTCAAACTTTATCCCTACGATTGTATTTTCTATAGTATTGTTTGACTTTACTTCAAGTCAAGTGACTTCTTGAAATGGCTTAATTTTTTAGATAATAATGTTACATTCATTCATGTTATTGTTTGCAACCGATAAATTATTTAAACTGTTTCATAATACTTGAATTAGTAAATGTAGTACAGCCTATGAATATTCTTCTACCAGTAGAAAATGTAGCTTGTTCCGGTGTTTGCTAAAATGTGTGATGGTGTTATGAACTTCATGCACCTGTTTCTGATATATGTGACAAAGTGTTTCTTGGATGTAATCTTCCAAGTAACATTACTGTGTTGTCTAGATAGCAAATACCCTGTCTTAGTAAATAATGCTGCATTCTTTTTCAGAGCATACTCATTAGCACTACCACAAGTAAAGCAAACAGGAACTTGTGAATACACATCCTCTTCAACACATGTTATTGATAAACTTTTAAATCTTTCCCCACCACTTGGCTATGAAATGATAGCTCAAGGTATCTTTTTTGGATTTTCTTTCTTACTGGTGAGTATACATCTCCCTTCCAAAGTATTTTTATTGATACATTTCCCCTTTTATCTTATGCTTGTCTGTCCTTTGATCATTTTTGTCTTTCCTATATTCATAGTGATTTTTAGCACTTTATATTGTCAGAGTACATTATTAAAATATCTCTCCAAGTTTTTAGCTTCTCACTATTTATTAGCCTGTCTTTTGAAAATGCATCTAAGAAAATGCAAAAAAGTTAACCCCATCTCTCCTACTACACTTTCTTGAAAAAATTTACTTATGAACATTCACTGAAGATCTTTCACATATTTGCACTGCACAATAATTTTCATCTACTGAAATTGTAAACCTCATGTTGCAATAAGAATATGTAATATGGTTTTCATTGTAACTTATTTTCATAAAGTCCCACTATGAAAATCTTAATATCGGAGTTTATGAAATATTCTACCAAGTATCTGGTGTACTTGTGTACTTTACGTTATATTGCAGTGAAGAGTAAACATTTATACTTTGAAAGTTACTATTTCCATTTATATGATGTGAAATGGTAAAGCAATTAAACAATGGATAGAATTGGAGCCCTCAAGTACCTTAAAATTTGCTTTTGCTTCATTTTACTAGTAGGAATTATATATAATTCCCCCAATTCTGCACGTGTTTACATTATTATAAAATATAATTACATAATAAGAAAAGGCACATTATTATAAAATGTAATTATATAAGAAGAAGAAAAGGAAAAAGAGTCCTGCAGGAGGAAACTATAGCTTGAGATCACTGATGGCTACAATCATGCAGACACTAACAGAATAGTCATTTCCAAAGGTCAAATCAGTGATAAAACCAAGCAAACTGTACTAGCATTCTTCTTTATTTTCTGTCCATGAAAATATTCACAATTACTGACATATTTTATGGGTCATAATTTTTGTATTAGGATACCCCCAATTATAATTTTCATTCACCAATATAGTTACTTTCTGACCTTGTCTTAGAACATTTTTGCCACGTGCTTTTGGTTCATCAGATTCTTATTTTGCTTGCTTTACACTTAATCAGACTTCATGAGATCTTACATTATTTGGACATTATAAATATATATTTTAAAGTGGTACTTTAAACTTAAAGTATATAAACTTAAAATTAAGCTATTAAAATGATTGCATCTAATAGAATTAGCTTAAGTCATGCTGTGCTGAAAAAATACACTCGAAAGCAGGCAGATGTATCTAATCATATCCCTGCACATTTGTATTCCCATTTGAGCAAGTTCTGGTCTTGGATTTTGCACAATTTTTCTCAGAGATTTAGTGGCAGTGGCTATATAGAGCTTGGGGCAGAATACGTTCTGAGATGACTCAGTGAAGTCCTGGGTGGAAGAGGGGTGCGTGCTGCAATGGCTGAGACACACGTGCCTGCCAGACATGCTTGGAGGAAACTCCTAGTTAGAAGAATAATTATTAAGAAAGGCTCTCTTTTGATATTTAAGATATTTAGAAATTAATCGAAATAGATAAAGACTGGCAGAAATAGGGCGGACTTTGAAGTGGCAGCACTTAATTTAAGAAGCTGCATTTCTGCTGCGATGGTCTGAATGGATGTACAATTTTACTGCAAAAATGTAGAACATAAATCAGCAACTGCCGCTGTTCCTATTTCATGTGTAACGGTTGTATTTTCTCTTCCCAATGATCTTTATTTATTTCTTCCCCTCAACATGAAAACATTCTAACAACCTGGAAGGCTTTAGGCAGCCCTCGTATTCCAGTTTCCTCTTTGAGATAGGAAACTATCTCCAAGACTTTCGGTGGGTTCATCTTTGTGCTCCGAGCACAATGCCTCCAGGGTCCACCTGCTGGAAGGGCCGGTAGAGTTTGCAAAGGGATGTCATGGTCATTTGAAAACTGTTGAATACAGAACAGAGGCTTTTCCTGCCCCCAATCTCACCACACTGGTTTGTCTGGCTCATTACATGCCAAAACTTTTGATTGATGTGCTCACTTCAGTCACGGGTAATTTTAACTCATATATTAAGTAGCTGGGGTTTCCACTCCATTATCTTTCCTTGTATGAGGCAAATCAGAGCTCAGGTCTTCTCTGCATTGGTCTGACCTAAAACCATAGTGTGCTTTTGTTCGAATTTAAGTAGGAGGCAAGTTAATATTTCAAAACTAGCAAACTTGTACACTCTCTGCTTTTCTGAGTTGTAGGGATCCCTGTGCAAATAGTTTTTTGTTACTATTACATAGCCCTTTATGGGTTTCAAGAAATCCAGAGACACTGCTAAAAGCTTTCTAAATACATTGAGTTTTTTGTGAAATGCAGGAGATTTAAACGAATTAACACCTTGTGTTCAATGGTGGAGTATCCCCCTTCTCTATTATCTGTGTATGTAGATGACATTTCATTGCAATAGAAAATTTTGCTTGTGTATCACAAAAAATTTTGTGGATCTGGGAAGAAAATATAATTCTGTATCTTGCCATTTCTAAAATCTTTGATCTGCATACACTACTTACTTAATAGGAACCAAATAAACGGTGATGAGTGTAAATATATATATTTCTATTAACTTTCAGATTTAATATTAATCTACATCATTCTAGATAGCAAAATAAAAACCATTCATATCAGCAACACAGGTCATTTTGGGGAAATACCATTTACTAGTAAGAATGATTGAGTTAATAATTGAGTTTATAATGCTATTATTACTACTAAAATAATAATAATAGCAGATTAGTTTATTTTTGAAATGTAATTCATATTAGGACATGATTCTTGCAAGAATTTCTGACATTAAATAAATTTATAAAAATTCTTATATATTTATTTTTATTATCTTTATGCAATGCTGAGGAAATGAGAGATCTGGTGATATATATTGATATTTTTAGAAGAGTTGTGGGCTATATAACATAACATAATCTATAATCAATAATTAACTGAGATGGGTTCAAGAAAAACATGTTGAAAAAGCAAATGTCAGTATTAGATCATTTGCACAAAGAAACACTAAAATAACATTCTAGAGATTTATAAGTAGCTTCTGCTTTAATATTCTTCTTTGGTACTTGTTAGAATAAGAACTCATGCCAAGACCAAAATCCTTTAAGTCTAATCTTATCTCACTTGAACCCAATGTAATGAAATTGCCAATGAAGTAATGAAATAGTACCAATGTTGCATTATTTTATCTCATTGGACACTTTAGACGTTGGCTTCATGATACAAGTTTAGGGGGCATGGGAATTATTATCCAGTTTAAAGGCTAGTCTAGTGAAAGAAAAAAATGGAGTGATTTTCATTATAGTTGGTCAAATATAAATTTCTCTCCTTATAAACTTTATTATTCCACAAAGATTTCTTGAATATTAAACTGAGTTTATTTACTTTTCTATATTAATATATGATTTGCTATTAAAGTTAATTAAAATAAATTAATAAGTCTAAGGATCATGGGGCAAGTAAAATTCACTAGTTGCTTTTGGATAGAAAATTTTATTTAACCATAACTTTGGCCACTAATTTTCTTATCATCTGTGGTTCCATTCACTATACTTTATTTAGAGACCATATGACATACAAAGACTAAAATAATGGCTATTTTCCTCTTCACACACACAAATTAGCCCATATTTGATTTAGAATCAATATTATTATGGTTAAGATCAGTAATTAATTATAAGTTTGAGTGTTAACATTTGAAATGCTTTTGAATATAGAGCTAGATGTGAAAAACTACTTGAAATGTTTTCAAAACTCACTCTTTCACTACTTGATATCTTATATTCATAACAATACACTTAATACAACATACATAGTGACAGTATGAATTATTAATATTTTCTAGACAAAACAACAAAAACATGTTTTTGTGCATGTGTTTTGTGTTTTTCTTTATATGCACATACACACACATTGTAAAGATGCATTGATGTATTTTTTTTTCACAAATGGCTTGTGTAAGGCTTTTGGAAAGTTTCTAATGAAGGAAAAAATGCAAGATTTTTTTTAAGTTCCTCTTCCCTAATTGTTATTTTGTTTTCTTTTAATTTAATGCCTCAGCTTTGCTTTATGAAAGTTCTTGGTAAGTTTTTATAAGGTTCCAATTCAAGAGCACACATTGTTGGAAACACAATTTTAACTCCAATAAAGCATGGTATTTGCATGATAGCTCAATCAGGAAAGCGGAAAGACTACGCAACTTTCACGCTATGGGTGGCTGAGTCAGAGACAGACACTACCAGAGGTGACTCCATTAGCTCACTATAAAGAAGCCGTCAACTAGGCAGTCACTGCCTCTCCATGTCAAAGGAATGACTTTTCTCTTCCTGAAACACACTTTTCAGTGCTCTTGACTTGTGTGCATTGGCAATAAATTTGTTACATTTATTATTATTATTGGAGATGGGGATTCTGAAGATAAATCAGGAGAGCATATAATTAAAAGATGGCATATCTATTCTTCTATTAGAAAAGAACATGAATAAAATCTAGACGTTCTTGCCCCGAATAAATAAGTAGTGTCAGTGTTTCCTGGGTTTATGAATTCTCTACTGACTTTTCCTGATAACTATTTATAACGTACTCCAGTACTTTGTTTCCTTTCATTAGTACTTCAAAAAAGTGATGCCAGAGAAATGAGCTACAGATTTCGATAATATGAGGTTTCTGATGGAGTAGGTCATTGGTAAGGACTAAAATTCTGTAATATGCTATTGATCGTACACCACGTTTTCTTTTTATTTCTTTGATTAGTTAAAAGCATTAATATGAAAGAAAATAAAGTCTTTGACAATTAGGTTAATAGCATTTATAAGTTAAACATTCCAAACTTTCCAAAACTTTTACTATTTGTAAGTAACCTGTAATTCTGATATTTAATATGCAGAAATATTAATAAGTTAATAAGAAATGTTAATAAGTTTCAATAAGATGAATAGTATATCAAATAATACTGAACAGCATAGACATACATGACACGGGTATGAACAAAGCCATGAAAAATCTTTTATTAAATAAAAATGTGAAAATCTGAAGTTATTGCTTCTTATCATACCCTCTGCCTAGGTCTATACCACAGAAAACATGGTGTATGTTTTTATCTCTCTAACCCTTCCACAAACAATGCTGAGCTCTTTGATTTGCACCATCAAAAGCCAGCACACTTGGCATCCTTAAGGGACTCACATCATATTCCTTGTCATAGTTCTTCAAACTAGGAGATCAAAAGAAGTATTGATGGAGAAGAACAGAGTTGTCTCATTCATTAATGGGGCAAGAATTCACAATGAAATTTTCCTACCACACTCTTTTGTTACCCTTGGAAAATGGGCAGATGCCATGTCTCAAGGAAAAGAAAAGTCCTTGGCATAGTTCCTGAAATTTTTCACAGCAATTAAATTTTTCCATTTTGTTTTTAAACATCTTTCTAATAAGGTCCTGTAATTGTCCTGGGCCCATTGAGAAAAGTGATCAAGATTTCCCTTTGGGAATCCTCCAAATCAGTACCTATAACTTTCTGAGCTGCCATCTCAGCCTTGAATTTAATTGGCCAAACAGGAGACACTGTGATGATTGGACTCTTGTTTGAAAGGCACCCTAATGAGGTTGAGAGAATGTGCCTGCAGTCAGCCACTCCTCATCCAGTGAGACTTACTCAGATATGGTATTTTTAATAAGTGCATACATATATGAACTGGAACTTCTGTGACCATACTTTTTTGAGTTACAGTAATACACCATAAAAGCAGACATCTAGTAATGTTAATATTAAATTTATAAAAACAAAAATGCATAGGATATATTGCTTAGTATTTACCTGATAGATGAAAATATATTTCTATACATTTTAGATTGAAGTTAGGTCCTTTAAAATTTTCTTTAAAAATTTTTAGAGCCAAGTTTGAGTATCATTAAAAAGCTTACATTTAACTTTTCTCTAGTTCACATATTTGTAGAAACTCTGATGCTTAGGTAGATTATGCCTGCTCTTTCTCTCTCTCTTTCAATCCTTAATGTGTTTGATTTAGAAAAGTTTTTACTATCATAATATATGGCAGTCTGAATATGTATTGATTTTAAACATCCAATGTTTTCTGACTTTCAGATATTTTTTCCTAACCATATTTTTAGATTTAAACCCAATTCTCCTAGGGTTTAAATCAATGAAGGGAATGTATGAAGAGTAGAAGAAAGAATCGTAGATAATCCTAGATTTTATATCTTAATCAGTGTTCATTGGAAAGAATTTTAGGAGATTAGCAACAGGCTAAGTGGATTGCTTACTTCCCCCTGTGAAATTTATTAATGTTCTTTATCTTCTGTGCATTGCTTTGAAGAAGTTTAACAAAATTTATAAAGGAGTCTCTTGAAACTATTGCCATTGTGTTTGTGATAGGTATGTCATTCAGGAAAGAAAATCACAGAGTGTCTTCCTTGGAATTTCTTACTTACTCCTAATGTATAGATATATTGAACGTACATCGACATATGGATTTTCTGGTATTTAGTGGAAATTTGTAATATTTATTAAAATATAATCATAATTTTCATTTTGATTTGTGCATTTTATAGTGACTTGCTGATTATACAAACTCTAAAAATGAACTTCTAAATTTGTGTATGTTTCATATGGGCTAATTTTCTTCATGGTAGATAATATGTTATCATCATTGGAGAATATTTAATTGAATGAACATATTTTAAATATATTCCTTCCTTTTCAAACTTAGAAGAATTTTGAGAGAATCTAAATTTAAATGATCCTATAAAACGTTTAAAGTTATGAAAAGTATAATCATTTTCTAAATAAGATGTAAATTATAGTTGTTATTGTATAAAATGAGAATTACTAAAATTTTATATAAGGCATACAATTACATAAAACCTTGAGCCCTAAAATTTTAAAACTGATGAGCAATAGCAATGGAAAGAAATTTAAGATGATGATAACAAAGTATGTGGTAAATGCTGCTTGGCTACTACAACTTTTTGTATTATCCAGCCATTATAAAAATTATAACTTTCACTGATAGCAGAAACCTAATAAGTTATTAACTGAAATATCTAAAAATCTAGACATGTCCTACTCCATATATCAATTGCATAGTCTAAGACTTTTCACCTAAAACACGAATGCTCATTTCTTTGCCAAAAATCAATATTAAAACAAAATTTCAGTGTATTTTATAAAATGAGAATTACTAAAATTTCCAATGCTCTCTCTTCCAATGCTTTGAATTTCTTCATTTTTATGTGCTCTTCATATCTAAAAATATATTTTGTGAGTCATTAAGGCATATGTAACAACAAAACAACAAAACTTTCTCTTTTGAAGCAATCAATTTTGCCTTCTTTCTAAGAAATACATACAATTGTCATAAACATTAGTCTCTGATAGGAATGTCCAAGAAGTAAGAAAGGAATTATTAACTAGGTATTACTATATTAAGTGAAAATATTTAGTTAAGTCTGCTATATCTTGCATACTTTAACCTCCATGTATTACATATTCTATGACTTCATTATTGTATTTAATATATAATAATTGCATACCAATTATTCTAATTTACATTTTAAAATTTGAAAATGGGTAACAGAGGGTCTCCAGTTAGCTTATCTGGAGTCAATTGATTAATTCACAATAAATCAGACAATTTGAAGATAAGCTAATAAAGGAAAGAGTACTAATTAATGGGCTGCACTATTTCTTCCTCTGATCTTTCAGGAAGATAATAAGAAATTTGGAGACATACTCTTGAATATATGCCAAGAATGATTGAGTGGTGGGGAGAGTTTATGGGGTTGATCCAAAGGACAAACTAAATATGTAAATGTGCAGGCTTTTAATTTTCTGTTTTCGTCATCACCACTTCTCTTTCTCTGTTAGCTTTCCTCTGAGTTACACGTATTAAGGGGGGTTTATACCCTGGCTTATGGTTCTGACTAGTCATTCTTTTTTATGGACAAATAATGGAAAAATGACAGCAGTTACAATACAATTGTGTACTACAATAACTAATACTTTCTCATCCCATTTGCTCTCAATCACAAGGCTTGTCAGTTATCACCTGAATATGTTTTATGTATTTGCTTCATGATCTATTCCGAAAACTAACTTCATCTCCAAGTTTCTGTTGAAAGCAACTTTTTGCCTGCAATGATACTCTCTCCCATGACTTCTAAACTTTGCTTCCAGGCTCTGACCCAGTGAAAAATACAAATTGAAGACAGTGAAGTCCTTTTATGAATGTTTGTCCTTAGATATTTTCATATGCAAAGAAACAAGAAGAGCTGCCATTTCCATGAAGAAGTCTCTACTGACAGCACAGTGCCCCCTAAAGTTTTTTCAAGAAAGATGATACATTAGTCTCCAAATTACATATTACTTAGTAAAATATCACCAGTTAACTTCATCTCAACAAATAGAAAAATTTCCAAAGAAATATTAGAGCATACATGCTAAATTTTCCTCCACTCGATATTATTTCATTGCTGGATATAACAACCACTTAAATCTGCTTTGATCATATGAATTTCTATTTTATGCTATAGGAAACAATAAAGTAAAAACAACAAAATAATGGGTGAGAACTGTTAAATGTTTATTTTGATTGCCAAATATCCTGTCTTATTGACGCTTGAATGATGCTTTCTTATCTTAATGGAATATCTCTGCTGAAATATAACAGCAAATTTTAAAATGTATCTGAAGTTAGCAAAATAGAAAACATTAATGTCTCAGTTCATGAATTAAAAAGCGAACAAATTTAAATGAAATGAGGCACAAGAACAGAAAACAACATTTTTGTTCAGTAATGGATTCGTTACTAGACCGAATGTGTCCCTCTCTATCTTGAAGTTACTTCAGTGGAGCCTGACTCAGAATGACCCTGCAGGGAAGGATCAAAGTCATTCCTGCGGTTTCCAAGGCTGTAATCTCCATGGAAGCTCACTGCCCCATCTTTGTCCGACAGAGCTTCTGGTGTGGCGCAACTTAAGGCTTTATAAATTGTACATCACCAACAAACAAACAAACCACTGCCAAAAAGTCCATTCTGACTCACAGAGATCCAATAAAGAGGTTCCAAGGCTGAACGTCTATATGAGGGGAGAGAGTCATACCTTTGAGTTTGAACTGATAACCTGAAGACAAGCAGTCCCATGCTGGATCCTAGAGTTTATTTTAAATGCACTAAACACATAAACAAGCACACTGATATTATAGAACTCAAAATATATACAGTGTGGTAAATTAAAGAAAGTCAGCAAAGACCTGTTTACTTTTGAAAGGAAAATTGTTTTTCAATCTCCATCATTTAGTACAAATACAGTTGTAGTCGTTGTTTTCACAAACAGCCAAATACAGTACAAATACAAAGGTTGTATCAAAGAGGTGATATGATATATATATTTTATATTCATATTCATCTTCTTTGGGTATAAATCTCTTAAGACTTTATTCTTTTTTTTTTTTTTAGGCATCACTGCCCTCAGGTGGTGGGAGTAGGAGGCCCACCCTTTGCTCCTGGGATCTGTAATTGAACCTCCAACCCAGAGGGCCGCAGTCCCACGCACAACCACTACGCCACCGGGGCTCAGCCCAAGACTTTATTCTTAAGTCCTCAGGTAGCGCACTAAGCACAATATTGATGATAAATGCCCACAAGTAGAACAGAAGTCTCACCTTAACTTTGCTTCATTCTTTTCTCTAGAAATACTTCTTGTGTTTGGGACTAGAAGCCAGCCTGTTAAGATCACAGAAAAAAAACTAGCCCACCGGTCCTTTAAATTAAATCTATAGTGCCATCCTAAAATTAACACTTTACTCACCGAAGATAAAATAAAACTGAATCTCGAACACCGATTCTTACAACAGGTTGCAAGATTTTGGAATGTTTAAAGGAAGAGAAAGCTAATCACACAGTGATGTTGGTAGGGGCTGTTGGGGTAGCTGGGACTCCGAATGAAGGGGGAACGCTGCCCACTCCTGTTCCTTCATAACTCTGGTATGTTGAGGACTGCGCGACAACAGTGCCCAACCACCTGATGGAAGAGGAAGAAAGCAAGAGTACGTGCAAGCCAGGAATACTTTCCCACCTTGTGTTACTATTTGTCTTGAAAAAGAGGAGGACTTCGGGTTACCCAACGATCCCTGGCATCACAGTGCTTAAAATGCTCAGCTCCAAACCTAAATGCTGATGATTCAGACTTATAAACGACTCTGGAAGAAAAATGCGGCTGCCAGATTCCATCAATATTTAGAGTCCCACACAACCGCCAATGCAGTGCCACTCTGTCCTATGATGCCACTGGGAGCTGAGACTGACTCACCGCAGTGGATTTCATTCTGTTCTGCACAGTCCTTTGGGTCAATTTATAATCAGTGAGTTAGACAAAAGCTTTGTTTCAAACTCAATTCTACCTGTGTAATGTTGAACTATTGCCAAGACCAACAGAAGAAAAAGAATGGCCAGTAGAGCTTGTAGTTTGGGGGAAATCCAATGACGTTCTATTCATTATTCCCCAGCTTTTCTAAACTGAAATGATCATTTAAATGCAGCACTCAGTCCTGGGCACTGGGACATTTCTATAGGTTTGGAAATGAGAGATGAAAAGCAACTACATAAAGACAAATAAACAGGTTAATAGAGATCACCACAATCTCCTGTACAACCTTTTATAATGTTCACAATAACCTTAAAAATATATGATATTATTTTCATTTTTGGATATGCTGTGAAAGCAGACCTTGAGAACAATTCTCTGAATTGCTCAATGTCTGACTGCTGATGAGGAGCATGTCTCGAATTCAGATCGAGTTGTTTACTTCTGTTTGCTTCAAGCCATTGCCACTTTCTCAGGGCAATGGAGAGCCAGGAGGGGATCATAAGTAGATGAAAGTTTTGTCACTTGTGAGCCAAGATATTTGACGATATGGTAGAATGATACCATAGTAATAAACTGGTGTTCTGGAAGTTTTCCTTAGGTGTAAACCTATATCTTTATGCACTATATCACCCTAAAATGATAACATTGTACTTGGGGGCGGTGTCACAGGACTGATCCAGGGGTCCTCCACTATCAGATAAATGCCAACACTTTGTTTTGGATGAAAATCTAGAGATATGAAGGCATCCCTGCGCAATTTTCTTTTGTTTTCTTTCTGAAAAATGATGTCAGCCAAATAACCTTGCAAATATATGGTCTATAAGTATCTATATTTGTTATAGTAAACAACATTCTTTATACTATATAGAGACACATATAAATATGCTGTGGCTAGCTGCCATTCAGTAAACCACCCCACTATTTTGGTAGCTGTTTGTCTTCAGTGACGACTCCCTCCATGGGATTTCATTGGCTATAATCTTTATTAAAACAGTTTTTCATTTCTCTTTTCCAAGGAACCAATGTGTGGCTGCAAATCAATGACTCTGATGTATCTTCCTTACAGTTTTCAAATATTTTGCTATAGAGTAGGAAAAGTTAAAAAATAATTGTTAGGTTTCTCAGTTTATGCAGGACCAGGTTTGTTCAAAAATCCTTTATTTATGTATTTAGTAGCAAATTCCTTTATTGTCTGTACTCATCACTACTTTGAAAATGTGATAGACATAAGCATCAGGGTTGCTTTTCATAGAGTAGTGCGGCATAAATGTATTATAGGTTATTTTCATCTGCCTGTTCTTTTGCCCCACAAACCATTTTATTAGGAGCCATTGTAGGCATCATTCCTTTCCATAGCTGAGACACATCAAGCAGTATTGTACAAGTGCTACCATGATCCGTTCAAAACATTTCCTCCTTCTTGAACTCCTTGATATCACCTCCACTTCACTTCCCACCACGCCTCCCCGACTGCACCCTGCAGCTTTTTGGCTCTATATTCATCAAGCCTGGGTTTCATAGACTGAAAAACAGAAAACACAAACTAAAGATTATTGAAGGCTGCCAGTATTTAAAACCTGTCTCTCCCATCAGGAGATGGGTGAAGACTTTTCAGGAATACACTTGATCCTCACAACAAAAATAAACTTCAGGCAAGTGAATTCCCACAGTGAGACAGCAAATCATCAAGGGAGACAGCAGGGTTATCTCACGACGGAAGAGGGGCAGGTGCATTTGGAACCACTCTTTGTGGCTAGTGGCCCAATCTTTATCTAAGAGGGTCACCAAAGGGAACAATCAAAATCGTACGCTATGATGGATCACTGGGTCACTGAAACTCAAGACATAGAGACGTGAGAAAATTAGGACAACTGTTTTGGGGACTCCAGAGGGGCAATATTAATATGAGAGGGTATCCCCCAAAACAGATTTCCCCCAAAAGCTACGGATTTATTTATTTTTACAAAATAACCTTATCACCTTCAAATTACTTTCCATTACATTTAATGCATTTGTCGTCTGTGATTCTATTCTTGGAAACATTTTTCAAACATATCTGTTTGGATAGCTGACAACACCTCCCTCATTTTTTTCTTCACTCCCTTTTACATATTCAACTCGCTGTGTGTTTGGGCTCCTATGCATTCATGGAAACAAAAGGAATTTGCATGGAACAAGGTGTGCATGACAAGAAAGGCATGCTAGTTTTTTTTGCTAAAAAACTGGTGCACTGAGATTACTTCATGAACAGGTGCATTACTGTGGTGGCAAAACCAGTCCACCATCTGCTACAAATTAGATCTTTTTGTCACACACTAATAGAAAATCTTTTCATAACCTGTAAATAAAAAGATTAATTAACAATCTGACCTGGTGGGAAGAACTCTAAATGCACACAAAGTTGGCATTTTCATCCATTTGGGAAGTTGATGAATGTCCAAGCTAAGGTTTGTCATCAATCGACATTTCACCTTTTTTGAAAGGAGAAAACCACTCATACACTTCAATTTTTCCCATAATATTGTCCTCCTGAGCTGTGTTCAACATCACAACAGTTTCTGTGGCATTTTTCAGAGCAGGAAACAAAGTTTCACAGCTTCATGCCGCTATCTTAAATCGGCCATCACACACCAAAAAAAACCCTTAAGTTTGAGCCAAACTCTTTTAACAACAGAATCAGCGACTAGAGAGACCCTTCCCAGATAAGCCAATAGATACACTAACTCAGACTGGGTTGCCCAAAGCTTGCTTAGTGACAAATATGTGTACTACACTAGTAAATAGTAAACAACGGGCTAGGGGCCGGGGGGCAAACCACTAGCTGCTGTCCAGTCAAAGTTAACTGATATAGGACAGGATAGAATTTCCCCTGTGAGTTTTCAAGACTTTAACAGTTTAGGGGAGAAGGAAGTCGTGTCTTTCTCCAGAGGAGAGGTCTGGTGGTGTCAAAGTACCGACGTCATTGATCTAACTCCAGTGTGTAACCACTACAGCGTCAAGGTTTTCCATAAACAGAAGAAGCAGGTGATAAATAACTAAGAATTCCAAACTCACTGCCATCGGGTCAATACCATCTCATAGCGACCTGCGAGGACCAGAACTGTCCCTTTGTGTTTCTAAGATGAGTCCATGGGAATAGAAAGCCTCATCTTTCTTCTGCTAATTCTAAAATGCTATGATGCTCTTAAAGATCAATTTTGTACTGCTGTGTGCACATATAACTTACATGAACAGAGATGCCTCTGAAGGGGTTCTTTGTTATTTATTCTGAATGAAAGGACATGATTTTGAAGGAAATAATAAACCAGATGCGTTTTAAATATAAAAGTTTGGCCACTGTCATCATTCATATCTCCAATGGAAGAAAGCCGTGAGTGCAGCAATTAACAAAGATCCTGTGCCTTTTTATGATGACGCTCATCACTATAGCTTTCCTTTCACATTTCTCAACCTTTTCCTTGAAGGGTATTTCATGGTCAGCACAGCATTGCTAACTTTATTTTCCTTTCTGGACTGTGTAACCAATTCTAGCCAGCCCTTTCAGAGATGGAGTGTCTGCCTGCCAGCCCATTTTTTCCCTTCAGATTTTGGACCCTGTATTATTTACAGTTGATGATTTCTTTCATGTTCAAATTCATCTCTGCTTAAAATGATTATAAACTAGGAATATTTTTCAGTATATTGCTTTTAATGAATATGTATATGTTTTTCATTAAGTGCTATCAATTTCAAAGAGAATCTTTCCCAGGAGCTACATTGGAAATATTCTCATAAGGCAGAATATAAGAAGACAGACTTTAAAAATTGCAAAGAGCTACAAAGAAAAACGTCAGCAAAAGGACCTTAAATCTTGAGATGGAACTTGGAAATTATTTAACATGTAAATTACACAGTTAAATATATGCATAACATGTTGATCAACCTGTGGTGCTAAACTGCTGTAGCGACTAGTTTGGGTCGATTTTTTCCATGAATTTCTTTTTTAATACCTCTGTTTAATATTTCTCTTTCTCTGACACACATAAATAAGATATGAAATCAGAATGAAAATAACAGATGCTTCCAAATAGAGTGACTGAGATATTTCTCCTTTGTGAAAATATATACACATGCACATACAACTAACAAATAAAAAATCTTCAGTGTTCTGGGGATTTCAGGTGACATGTTTATTCCTTCAATAAGATTCTTTCTCCTCCGAGGAATTTTAACCCTATACGAAACCAATTCAACCAAAAATGCACTAACCTAAAAGAAATTACTACTTTAAAGTATATATAATTTATCAAATAATTGAGAAAGCTTGTTAAACCTTCTATAGTTATAAAACAGGATCATGGACTATTGAAATGTGGTAGCAGCTTCTGTACAAAATGCCTTTAATTGCAACATAACCAACTCAGTTTATTATTAGAATATGCTATCTTAGGATTTTTCTGCTTTTGTTTAAAATGTGTGCCTAATTTATCTCATTTTAAGAAGATACAATGATTTTAATAATTGGTATCCTTAGTTAAAAAATAAAGATGTATTTTTCCTTAGCTTATATAATTAGTAGACATTTAAAAAACCATCACTGAAGGAATACTGGAAAATTCATCTGAATTTGAAGATTAAAAAGGATAATACATTTTTCACATATGACATTCGAATACATGCTGGCAAATTTATATGGAAAAATCCCTTATTTTTCCTATAGATGAAGATAGTGTTTGAAAATATTCATTTTTTTAAGCTCAAAAGAACCAACCCACTCAAATATACTTATTTTAAAAGACTGATTTATTTACATTTCCTTTAAATTATGAAATTGTAAATCTGGCATTAGCCAATTAGGGCCCTTTTGTCCGTTAATAATCTACCATAATTATGTGTCCTTTTCCTAAATTGTAAATACATTAGTGAATAGAGAAAAGTTTTACTTTGGAACTTGGTAATTTTGTTTTCACCGTGTCATGATTTCACATTCCACCAGTTCTCTTTGCAGCCCTGTGGTGATTAGGTCAGTGGAGAGGGCTCCCTGAGGTGCACGGGCACTCTACCTCAGGTGCGCATGTCCGAGTGCTAGCACATCATCTGAGGATCAGCCACATGGCAATATGATTTATTGTTAATTTTTCACCTTGGTCAGACACCTTTAAAATTAGTGAAATCCTCTCATAATTAGTTTCTATGAATAGAATATTCCTATTAGAGGATAGTTTTCCCTTGAAATATTGCTTCACATTCATTAAAAGGCATTCTCCTACCTTTTCAAAAACTAATACCTGAAGCCATATTTGCCTTTAAAGAAAAGATGTTTTGTTCAGGCCAAATATATCTTCTACTTTTTCACTGCAGAGTAAATGTGAAATATTAAAGTTTGTGTTACACTGCTTTATTTCCTTTTTAAGTATGTATGTGTGAGTTATTCAAGCATAATTTTTACATGTAATGAATTCTTTTGCTATTTCTATTTCACTTGACATTTATTGTACTTAATCAACAATACAACCATACTCAATGTCTTTTATGTCATGAATTTATTATATGAAGAAATTACCTTATAAAATCCTGTAGGCATGAAACAAAGTTAACATCTGCTATCATTCACTTTGAATTTTATTAAAACATGCATTCTAATGAAAATTAATTTAATCAGTCTATGTATATCTGGTTTATTGAAATGTATTCTTCGTCTTTTCTTTTTTGTCTAAAAAAATAAAACTTTTCTTCTTTGATTGCAGAAGTGTAGCAATAATAAAATCAATTTGTAAAAGGGACAAATTTAATTCCCAAATAAAATCCGTTTTGTAGATATAAAAGAATATGTACATATGAAGTAGTTATTTTTAACAATATCAGAAAAAAACTTACTTTCTCATTGATTTTACAGTGCTTAAAGGGCAATTTTATGGTTTTTTCCATGTTAATATTTGCATGTTTCATTAGGTTAAGAGTCTATAAATGCCATTTACAGTACACTCAAGCATACGCCGAATTTTTCAGCACATTTTTAATGCTGTTTTTGTCATAAAATCAGGCGCCTTGGTTGATATTTGTTTCTGGATATTTAAGTTATTTCATTGTTTAATTATAACATTTGATTTTTCATCCATTGATTATATCATTGAAACACATTTGTGTAAAATCCCTGTATAAGTAGTATTTTTCTTCTAAAAATAATTATTTCCTGTGATAAATTACAGAGGGATGAGTTAATTAATATAATCACTGAGAAAACTTTTGGATATATTTTTAATCACTGATTCATTTATTTCATCCAAATAAAGTCGCACTGAATATTCTGCTTTCTAGCACGGAGCATTCTGTTAATTAGTATGTAGACTAATTTAGTAGGTTTGAAATAGTACCTCAAAACTGTTTTAATTTTCACATCCTGATATTGGTAATAGTAGTCTAATATTAGGTGTTATTTATTATTTATAATTCTAGTTCTATTCATATATCAGCTCATATATTTAAATATGACTATCATATACATATTAACGCCATACTTTCTTATTAATTCTTAATAAAATATGTCATAACTCTAGTCTGCTGATTTCCATTTTAATGAAATTATTTCCATATATAAATGTTTGAGATATAATCAGTCACAGTTTTTCTTTCTGTGAGATATTGCTCAACCTCTATAATGTTTAGAAAGGTCTTATTATTGTATGAACAAGTAAATATGTCATTCCCCATGTATTTTTTAGTGTATATTTCCCATATGCTGCGTTTTAATCCATTATTCAGTATTTTAAACTATAATTGTATTATACATTTATAAATTAATTTTATTTTAAAAACAAAGCAAAACATAATTTGCTTTTGGCTTTAATTATCCCAAACAATTGAAGTACACAGTAGGTAATTCTAGTCTGTCCAATAGGTCATTCTGTTTCAGAACCAAGTGGCTGGTAGTGAGTGTGTGTGTTCGTTTGGTGGTACAGTGGTTTCTCCATCAGAGAAAGCACTGGCTGACAATGTTGGTAACATGTACACGTTGGACACCATGTGGGGAACCCTTCTTCTGTCCAGTAGCATTAATATGCATCAGAATTGGCCCTGTGTCAGTCAGTGAGCATGCTCATAAATCACTCAATTTTGGAGTGTTTTTGAATCATTTCCTCTTTAAAATAAATGCACGTAAACTTGATATTTGAAGTCTATCCTTACTATTGAACTTTATCATTATTTTTAATTTTCATTTTATATTTCCTGGTTGTAGCAAAATAATATTCTTTGCATCAGTACATGTGAGAATAGAGTAAATCAAGGACTACAAAACATTTATTAATGCATGCTTCATACTTCGTCATACAGAGTGCTCTTTTCAGATGTTCTGGTTATTGATAACTTAAAAGCTATTGAAAAGGTTTTATATTCCCTAGACTTTGTGAATGACTGAGTTATTGCTTATCCTTTAATCTTGAGGAATATGTATATATCTGTGTTTGTCTGATTTCCCACATCTCTACAGCATGGCGAGGGTAAAGTCAGATGACTTGGGACTGTGCTTCTGAAGTCAGACTTGTCCTAAGAGTCAACGATGAGAGCAACATCACCCAGACCCATCTTTACCTGCTGAAATCAGGAACTCCAACTTGAAGAAAGGACTTACAGAAGGGTCATGTGCAGAATTTAAGCCAGTCAGGGTTCAGTATGGCCCCGATGAAACATACAACTTTCCTCTGGTCCTTTAATACTGCCACACCAACTATCATGGTCCCAGTTCTACCTTGCAGATCGGGTAGGACCAGAGGAGGTACAATGGTGCAGATACGAACTGAAAGCACAGGGGATCCCGGACACATAAACTCCTGTTTGGAGAAAGGACTGTGCCATTTGAAATGGCTTTCAAGACCAGGTTGAAGATCACTGCTCAATTGATTTTATTACTAAACAAATTTAGGTCTGTCTTCCTATTATAATATGTTGGCTTAACTGAGTTATCAGAACCTGTTCAAAACCCATAAAAATTATAGAGACATACTCAAGAGTGGATCTTATGTGTAATGTGGAGACTGACTGTACACTAACTGAGCACTGGCTAGTTGATTCTACTATACAGCCATGTTTTTGGAAACAGAAACGTTTGGTTGACAACAAATTTAAGAAAGTGATGCCTTCCTATCCACCTGGCAAATAAAGGTTTAGTTGCATTGCAGAATGCGAATCTCTAAGTCGCAGCCTTCAAGTCAATTCTGACTCAGAAATTCTGTGGGACAGAGTTGAACTGTCCCTGTGGGTTTCTGAGACTAAATCTTGCAGGAATAGAATGTCTCCTCTTTTTCTCACTGAATGTGTTGGTTTTGAACTGCTGATCTTGAGGTTAGCAACCAAATTCTAAACCCTTCATACCACCAGTGTTCCTACTAGATTGCTGTTGTTGATGATGATGTCATCCAATCTTTCCCAAATCATCATGACCCTGTATGCAACAGAATAAGACACTGCCTCATTGTATGTCCTCTTTACAACGAGCCCGTCGGTGCAGTCATGCATTCAGTATGTCTATCTATTTTGTTGACTGTCTTCCACTTTGGGGCTACCCAACTCCATTTGTGCTACCTAAGCATGCTATTCTTCTGTAGGGCATGGTCTTTTGTGACATGTCCAAAGAAAGTGAGACAACATATCTCCATCCTTGCCACTAAGGGCCATACTGGCTATATTTCTTCCAAGAGAGATTTGTTTATTTTTTTGGCAAACCATGGTATTTTAATATCTTTCACAAGCAACATAATTCAAATGCTTCAATTCTATTGGCATTCCTTATTTAATGTCTAAATTTGACATGTATATAAGGTGATTTAAAATAGTACAGCAACAAATGTACAAATGTACTTGACACAATGGATCTATGAATGGATTTTGATGAGAGGTGAACAGGACTCTATGGGTGCAAGAAGAATGAAAATATTTTGGAAATGATGATGGCACCATATGAATGAATATGCTTGACATAAAATTGATGTATGGATTATTATAAGAGTCCTAAGAACCCCCAATAAAATTTATTTTTTAAAAAGAAAGAAAATGGTTTGGATCAGGTATAACGTATTCCTCAAAGTAACTTCCTTGCTTGAAAGAGGTCTTGAGTACCATTTTATCAAAAGTAGGAGCCTCAGTGGATTAATGGTTTCCCATTTGCCTGATTGTACAACCTGAAGTTTGAAATCTCCAGCTGTTACCCTGGAGAAAGACTGGAATATCTGCTTCCATAAAGAGTTACAGACTAAAGAAAATCACAGATGCAGCTCAATCCTGTCCTAGAGGGTTACTGTGAATGGACACCTTAAGTCAGCAGTGAGCTCCTGAGTTTTTGCTGGTTGGTTGGTTTAATGTGACATTTATCTTGATTACTGCTTCTATAAGCATTGACTATGAATTCAAGCAAGATGAAATCATTGGCAATTTCAACACCATTTAGCATGATGTTGTCAGTCTGTTTATTATAGTGTGTTGGTTAGTGTGTTGCTCTGATGCTTGAAGCTATGGTATCAGTGTTTCAAATAACAGGAAGGCACCCCCAAATGAAGAGGTTTCAGCTGAGAGTCTAGATTCTGAGCAACTACAAAGGATAGACTGTCCACATCTCAGGAATTAGCCCCTACAATGCTTCCAGACAAGATAGAAAGATTTTCAGATATGGAAAAACTCAAGAAAAGAATCAGGACAACACATTATAATGCTAATACTTGTTTGTTTGTTTTTTGTTTTTTGGGGGGGAAGCATCACTGCCCTCAGGTGGTGGGAGTAGGATGCCCAGCCTTTGCTCTGTGGAGCTGGAATTGAACCTCCATCCCAGTGGGCCGCAGTCCCGCGCACAGCCACTATGCCACCAGGGCTCAGCATAATGCTCATATTTTATAATCCTGCCTTTGAAATGACAAGACATTCACTCAAGCAAAGAACACCATTCAATATTTCTACATCATAGGTAGCCATGCAAACTCTTTAGAGATTGCAATGGTATTTGATTATCAAATATTATCAGAATAGACATTTGACATGAGAGTAATAAACAAAACGAAGCAAATGACCTGCAAACAACTTGTAGGGAATGAATGTATATGTATGTATACATATAATATTCATTAAAATAAAGCAGGGCTATTACAGAAAAGAGATAAGCAGACAACAGCAAAGCTCTCCCTTAAAAAACAAAGCACAATGTTAAAAGATGAAGATTTAAACAGTCATTTGTTAGAAATTAAAAAGAAAGTAGAAAATGGGAGATTATATAAAGTGAGTAAACAAGAGGGAAGTAAAAATCAATGATTTGGTAACAACACATTAGAAGTTCACTGACACAGCAGAGAAAGTATATTTGTGGTAGAAGGGATTATTAAATATAAAGCAAGCTATCATCTTTCAATGATATCTTGGAAGCAGGTTAGAAAACAGGAGGAAAGAAAATTAGGTCACAGGGGTGCTAATAAGTGGACATGGGAGAAATACATAAACCAAGAAATTAAAGGAGACATTCAAGAGACATACTTTGGACAAAAGAAGAATTAGATAGGAGAAAATCTTTAAACAGTCTTAGGGCATATGCGTATATTTCCAGAAGTGAATAACATGGTTGCAAATATTAATAAGCTCCAAAAAAATCCCAAAATCAAATTTTAAAAGAATAACACCAAAGCATATTTTTATGTGAGGAGATTCTAAATGTAGCCAAATTGAGACCAAAATTAGTTTACAAAGAAAACATACAATCTCTCTGAAATAAATTCTCACTCTATTTGCTTTAAATAGCTTTTTTAATGTACATTTTTAACTTATTCTAATTATAATATATCCTATTTCCCACAAAGTAAAATTGAGAAGTAAGGTCAAGCTGAGTGGATACGGGCAATGTGGATAGGGCACTACAGACATTTTCATTTCACCTTTTCTTTTTTCTAAGACATTTTGAATAATGCCTTTTCTTTAATCCCAAAATGAACTGATCATTTTGTGATTCAGTCCTCATTTTGGCTTTGAAGTTTCCTTTCCGACTTTAATTACCTTTGATGGCAGGGTAAGGCTCCTTTACACAGAGGGGTTTATATACTTAGGTTGATATAGCATAAATGAAAGAAAAAATGCTTGAAGCAGCATTTTAAATTGTAAGGACACATCACATTGATACACACTCAATAGTAATATTTAGCAGCTTTTAACTAAGCTGATCTATGTTCTTCCCTTCCCCCTCTTGGAGACAGCTGCCCCTTCCAGCTCATGTACTGTTTTCTTGCTGATAGACTGATGTCTTTATTTAGGGAGTTATAAAGAATTGCTTCGAGTCATCAGCAGTTTCAAAAACTAGCCATTGAAGGAGGGATAAAGCCTATTCAGAAGATGGATGACAGCTTTTCATTTGAGGATCATACAGAAGGATATTTCCTTCTATAAAAATAGATGCTGCAGTATAGCATGCCACTTACATTTTGCAAGGGATCGCCACTCTAAGAAAATGACACAGAAAATTGAAGACTAAAAGAAAGAGACATTCTTTCTGGTCATGTAAAAGGACCACACATGACACAACTGTGTCAAATCAAGTTATGCCATTAAACACACAAAAGAGGTTTATAAAACTTGTTCTTAGGGATAAAAACAAACCTGTGTTTAACATAATAATCTTTTCACCCAGCATTAAAATGGGGAAGAGGCAATGTTAAGACATTTCAGTTACAGCAAGTAACCATTTTTTCAAGACACACTCTATCTAATGTCATTGATTAGAGAAAACATATATATTTTTAGCCAGGTAAACACAATTTGTGGCATAATTAAGATCACACAAAGAATTGTTTCATGTTAACTTCTATTAATCTAATAAGAGGTGACAGATTTCCGATCAATTAGTAAAGTTTGAGTTCATAAATTGCAACAAAAGAGATCCAAATTTTGAGACCCAATATATTTTTCCTTATTATTTTTTCAGCACCTGGTATACAAATAGACCTATTTTTCTCAATCTAGGTACCTCAAAAGGGGAGGTTTAAAGACAAAAGAGCAATACATTAGGTTGAGAAACTATCTAAAATAGAGGTATAACTTCTCATGACTACATATTGTGAATTGACTGGCTCATATTTCTATCCCTGTACTACTCAGCAACCTGTTTTCTGAGCCACACTTCCACCCCCGCCTTGCCTTAAATGTGCTTCATGTTCCTTACTTCTGATTGTCCTCTGTGGTAGATCCTGTATTTGGGTGTCTTAGGGTAGACAAGAGAAAGAAATTCATAGACATTATCATATGTATATGAAAGAGTTTTATATATAATAGCAGTTGAATATTGAGATAACATCCTAGCCATGTCCAGATCAGGTCAAGAAGTCCTATATTAGTCCATATGTCCACAATCAATCTATAAAGCCCTCTTCAGACTCACAAAACACATACAATGATGCCAATTGCAGGAAGATCACTGGCAAGTGGGTGCAAAGTCTTATAGATCCATGATCTTGTAAGCATCTCAGTATTGGCCAGGGTCTTCATGTGGCTTCCCCAGGTCCAGGGCTCTCACTGCTATCAGCATAGCATCAAGTGTCTTGTCAGAAGAGTCTCTCAGGGGGTGAGCAGGGAGAGTGTCTCTTGCTTCCAAGGAGGAAATACAGGAATTCCCAGAGACCTCAGGTAAAATCCGTGTCCACCCAGAGGCCTCATTGACATTGACCTGATTGACAGACTAGATTCCACTCTTAATCCTCTCAAGTCCCAAATTGACACCAGAGTATGTAACTACCATATTAGATCACCTCACCCTACTGACAGCCTCCTTCCTGGCAGCAGTCAGCTTTGCTAGGCTGGTGGCACAGAGAGACACAGCACTCTCTCCTTCTCTCCAGGCTTCTCCTCTGCTCTGCCGCATGGCATCAGTGCTATGGCCTGTGTTACCTCTGCTACTGCAGTGACCACATGCAAAGGTCCACAAAGACTCTTAGGGTTACTTTTCACCTCTGCTCTGACTTCTGAAATGATTCAATTCCTACATAGTGGAGGGCAGCACTGACTCATCTCCAAGTTAGTGTTTCACACACTTGATTCCCACTTACTGATAAAGGTCAGGGATCCCAGGCTTTAGTATGGATCACAACTTGATGCAAAACCAAAATGAATAAAAAGCTCACTGCCAACAAGTCTATGCCAGCTCATAGCAATGCTGTCAGACAGAGTATAAGTGCCCTGTTGAGTGTCCAAGACTGCAATCCTTCAGTGGAATAGAAAACCCCGTCTTCTTCCTTACAGGGGTTGGTGGTTTCAAACTGTTGACCTTGCAGCTAGCAGCTCAAAGTATAATCATTAAGCCATCAGAACTCCTTCACATAAATAAAACCAAAGTCGTCCAAACAGACCAGTTGGTAACATCCTAGTAACAAAGAGCAGATTATCAAGGATTTCATCTCGCTTGGATCCACTATCAACATTCATGGAAGCTGCAGTCAATAAATCAAATGACACATTGTATTTGGGTAAATTCGAAACAAGGATCTCTTTAAAGTGTGGAAGAGCAAGCATGTTACTTTGAGGATTGGGGTGCATGTGACCCAAGCATGGCATTTTCAGTAGTTTCATATGTATGTGAAAGATGGGCACTGAATAAGCAAGATCAAAGAAAAAATGATGCACTTGAACTTGGGTGCTGACAAAGAGTATTGAAATACCATGGACTACCAGCAGAACAAACAAATGTGTCTTGAAAGTTATACTCAGAATATTTCTGAGACTTTTTCTTATGTAGTTCTGACATGGCAAAGACCTGTTCCTACAATAGGGACATCATGCTTTGTAAAACAGACCCAAAATGAAGAAGAAGATGGATTGACATAGTGGCTGTGATGGTGTCACAATTTCAAGGATTGTGCAGAATACAGCAGTGTTTATTGTATTTGTTTTCTGTTGTCCATAGGATCATTTTGAACTAACTCGAACCCTGACAACCACAAACAAACATGTAACCATTTGGTAGGAGTTACAAAGACTATGTATAAAGGAGCAATACAAAGTGATTTCATTTTACTGTACCATCTTTTATATTCCCATGGATATGTGTGTGTTTATTTTAAAAGTCTTTGTTAACCCCAATTAGCAGGATCATTTGCCTTTTCTTTGAATTGTATCATTTACAAGCTCTAAATTTCATCTGACATTTTTACCCCCATCTGATTGCCACAAGTACTGATATGTTATTACTTATTCCTAAATGGAAGGCATATTCAACAGAGACAGATATCTTTTAACCAGTTCTGAACCACAGGGACGATGGCTTGAGGATTCTTACTAGCGCCTTCAGATTCTTTCCCACCTGTGTAATATCATGATCCAGCTCATAGGAAATCGTGACAGATGGGAGCTTTATGTGACTCGTTGACTCAATGTCATGCCATCACACATGGAAGCTAAGTTTTTTCTGGGTTAAAGTTTCTACGGAAAAATAGAACCCGAAATCTCACAGTTGTAGTTAGAACTTTAAATCCTTTTTAGATTACTTACTACATGAGCTTTTCTTCCTTTTGATTTTATTTACTTTCCTTCTACCTTAAGAAAAGGTACATTTAATTTGGTAAATAGAACTGGCTTCAAAATATTTGTGGGAAAATGGCATTAAAAATAAAGGGATTTCTCTCCAGACTATTTAAAGTCCCCTAGTTGGTGTAGACCAAATCCTGAAAACCAAAGTCTTATTTTATCTCACTCTGGATTTAGTTGTACCAACATCCCCTTGAGAAGACAGGTAACTTATAATACCTCTTCTAGAGAAATATCATAGGGATAGAGAACTATGTGTAGAAAGATGTCACATGAATAGATATACTGAGATGCTAGCCCATCACAAAATTCACATTTTCAGTTGATCCACTATTATGTTGGTTGATTTTATATAAACTATATCATTGGTTTCTTATTTAGATGGAACAGTAGAATATAATTTCACACAGAAATAGAATGTTGGTTTTGATATTTACTAATCTCATTCATCTTGAGTACCTTATTGAACAAGCAAAAAGCAAACAACAATACTTTATCTTTAAAATAATAATAATAAATATTGTAAAGCTTAAAGTTCAGAAAGCAAGAATTGTTGGCAATATGTGTTGATGGCAGCAATGTGGGCTAATTCATAGAACTTTAGCACAGGGAGATATCCAGCAAACTTTTACAAAATGGTGTTAACAGTGTGAAACTTCCTGCTATACAGTTTAATTTGAAGTTATTATAGATTCCTTTTAATTTGAAATTATGCTATATCTAATTACTAACTATATATCCTTAATCCTCTAACTCTGCTTCACCATTCTTTATAATACTTATCAATATATAAAATGATGTACTCAGTCCTCACTGGAAAAATTTCTCCTTTGTCCATCAGAATTAAATCCATATGAGTACAGCAATTTCATAATTTTTTTCTGTTATATTTATAGCTCCAGATATAGACTAAGTGACAAATATTTATTATTCACATCTGGATATGTAAATGAACATACAGAATTCAATATTTTTTAAAGATCTGTTTATCTCAACTAAGCCCTTACTATTACCAAATAATACAATAATGCACCATTTCATAGAGGACAACAGGAGGCACTCAGGATAGTGCTCATTACAGTACTGAAGCCTGTAATCACTGAGCCAGGCCTGCCATTGTCTTATGTGCTTTTGCGGTTGTTCTGACGCTTCGCAATGGTATGTACAACAGAAGAAAACACTACAAGGTGCTGCATCATCCTTAAAATGATTCAAATGCTTAAGGTCATTGTTGAAGCTACCGGGTAAACCCATCTTATTGAAGGTCTTCCTCTTTTTAGACAGCTGCTCTCCTGAGTTGAATGTTCTTCGCCAGGAACCATTCTCTCTTGTTAGCATGTCCAAAGTGCACTAGATGAAGTCTCCAATCCTTGCTTCTCAGGAGAATTCTGACTAGATTTCTTCCAACATGGTTCTGCTTTCACTTTTGGCAGTCCATGGTATTTTTTATATTCTTGGCCAGCACTACACTTCGAATGCATCAATTCTTCTTTGGTCTTCTTTATTCAATAGCCAACTTTCACCTCTGTGTTAGTCTGGGTACACTAGAGGAACAAATTTCATAGACACCCATATGGATATAAAGGCAAGGAGTATATACAAAAGGAATGGAACACTAAGAAAGCATCCCAGCCCTGTCCAGTTCAAAGTCATAAGTCCAATATTAACCCATATGCCCAAAATCAGTCTATAAAGTCTCCTTCTGACTCACAAAGTCACAGGTCAGTGGGTGCAGAATCCTGGCACTGGCAGGGGTCTCCCAATGGCTCCTCACTTCCAAGGCTCAGGGTCCATCAATAGCATGTTGCTCCAGCTTCAGAGGTCTGACTCCATCAGGGCCAAGCTGTGTGGCTTCTCCGGCTCCTCAGCCGCTGCCATCTTGTCTTGTCCATGATTCATTGTCTCTGAGACTAACTCCCAACAACTGGGGAAGATAGCTTCTCATCTTCATGAGGGAAATATCGCGGGATATCCCAGAAGTCTCAGGAGAAAGCCGTGTCCCCACAGAGGCCTCATTGGCTACTCAATGGCTATCTCCAGATTAACAGGGTAGACTCCACCCCTGCATTTCAATCATAAAATTAACATAAGTAGATGACTGCCACAACCTGCGTATGATTGAAAATACCATGGCTTGGGTCAGGTCCATGCTAGTCTTCAAAGTAAAATATTCTCTTTTCCACATTTTAAGGGTTCTTGTCCTGCAGATTTACTTGAGTCAATGAATAAGCCTCACAACTATCCCTAAAATATATGACCCTTGAAAGTTTAACCCTTGCTTTTTTAACTGGGGACTTGGAATTCACCACCCTACCCAATTAGAAAGGTTCATTTTGCCTAAACTCTTTGTGCAAATAACATGTTTTACGATGAAATATGCATTTTTCTTCTGGGGGTCAATCTTGATGGTTCTCACCTAGAATGGTCAGTGGATTCCAACTATGGACCTTTCTATTACTGGCTGAGTGTTTAGATACATGCCACAAGTGTTCCTTAATAGGACCAATGGCTATGTTGAGCCATAGGAGAGGAGGAGATTGAGGAAATGGAGCAGTGACCCAAAACATCAAGGACAAGGGAATAACAAGGGATCTAAAAAATCTATGGTCAGGAGGGTCTTGGATCCCTGGTAATGTGTGGTCAATTGAAATGTACTCAATAGAAGTTAATGAGAGCTGAACATAGGGTGAAAATGATAGTGTGTTAGGAGGAAAGGAAAAAGAAATAGAGGAAGCAAGAAGGAAGTAAAAATTAAATTTAGATATAAGTAAAAATATAAATGTGCATATACTTAAATATGTAAATATAGGTATACTTATGTATGTGTATCACCATGTGTGTGTATGCATGTATGTGTGTATATACACATACACACATATGTATATACACATGCCTTGGACCTCTTCTTAAATCTTACCTCATGACAAGATTGATTTGTTCTAATAATGAGGCAATGTATGATGATCACCTTCCTAACATGATTGCTGAGGACAAAATGTGTGTGTAGCCAAATGTGATGAAGAAAACTTACGGTATTTGGCTATTAAAAGACATGGCAGCTGGGGTTTTAAAGGCCTGAAGTTAAACAAGCATTCATCGAGCATGGAAGAAAGAAAGTCCACGTGGAAAAAGCACACCAGCCTGTGTGATCATGAGGTGTTTACGGGAATGGATATGAGAAATTCACAACAAAGTAATCAAATTGACATGAAGGAGCATAGAAAAGGTAGAAGCCCAAAGGCCAGCTGTATGATAACTGGACAATTCTTCACAGAGGACCACTTGGAAGGAACAGAACATCCAGGGTGCAGAAAATTGATCATGAGACACATAACTATCCTCTTGTTCTTCCTCCAACTATTATGGCCTTAATTTTACCTCATTAATCTTGCTAGACCTGTAGATGTACATTGGTACTTGTAAGAAACTTTGATAAACTAAATCCAAGATAGATAAACCCATCAGAAATGAGGACAGGGAATACTGATAGCAATGATGACTATGCAACTCCACTCCAGGAGAACAAACAGCAGATTTCTAGGTGAACAGATTAATTGGGTAGGGTAAATTATGGCAACGTCCCCACTCCCCAACAACAAAACACAATACTATATAACTTGTTAAGTGGTCGGGGTGGTGGTGGTATGAGGGTGGATGGACTTAGAGGTGTTTATCAAAGGAGTTGATATCAAGGAATTCAGGAGAAAGAGGATGGATTGTAAATGGTCGTAGCAGCGATTGTACAACTATGCCTGATATAATGGAACTATGTGGTAATCATTCCTGTAAGAACTCCCAATAACATGTTTTTTAAAAATCAGATTTATCACCTGTACTTCTTAGATTCTTCCAGTCTTTTTTCTTAATTCCTAACAGCGAGATGTGAGCAACTCAATTTGGAATAGCCATAGAAGTACAAGAGAATAAATGTTATCTTTCTTTAAATATTGGAAATTGAGTTGTTTCGAAGGACTGGTAACTGTGATCCAAACACTAGGATCTACAATAGGAGAGATGGTTGACTTAGGATGGAACTTGAAACCACATCATACCACAGATATAGCTGTTGCACAGAAATGAACAAAGGTGGGAATCAGAAACAGAATATCTTGGTGATCACTTAGGAAGTTTTGACCAGATAGATGGAAATTCAACTGGCAAATATAGAATATATACATCCAGAAATGAAATAAAATGTCCTGCAATGCAAGAGACAAGGAACATCCAAGATTATTTGAAAAATGAGCATGGTGTGATGTTAAATGTTTAATAATTGACTCTTCAAAGAATAACCCATGGATCTTAGCATCTACTGATGTCCATAGTATAAATATCCACACATGATGGCCAATGCTACCCTAACAGTAGTTAATACTTTGATACAGAAATATATGAAAATGTGCCTCTGACTTCACATGAGCTATTTTAAGCTTATTCTAAAGGATTGATTCAGGAGATTAATCATGTTTGGGTGAAGATGTGGTACGAGATTTCTATCAGAGAATCAAGAAGGAAACTGCTGCATTTTAGGCTAATGAATTCAGACTAATGAATATCATTTCTATCCTGTAGGAAATAATGACCTGTAGTAGATTTTGAGGGGTGATGTGTTCAGACTACACTCTGCATAGGCTTATAATGTTAGAAGGATGTTAATGAATTATAAACTAAAAGCTAAAATAGAGCTGTATATTTCAGATTGCCAGAGGAGGTATACACTGAATGTATAAATGTATTTAATGGGAAATAAATTCCTTTCATCATTTTCTTTTTCCTTTTCCCTCTAGTGATAACTCTTTGAAATAAAATGCAGTATTAAAATTGATACTTTACTGCATTTTCTTATTTTCCTTTAACTCTCTATTACCCTTGCTTCTCTATAAAGTTGAATTTGCCTCAATCTATGTAACTTACTCATAAAAATGTAAGGAATATAAAATTGATGCTATTTTGATCAATAATATACATATCAGTGGACTCATGTTTCCGCAGTAGATCTGGTTAAATTGGCCAAGCTTTTCAGGGGATACCCAACAAGCCTCCCTGAATTTAACATGGACTTCTCTTTGATAAAGCCATAAAGAAATCACTTTATCTAGGCGGAAACCTGGTGGTGTAGAACTTTACATGCCATGCTTCTCAACTCAAGATCAATAGTTCAAAACCACCAGCCATTGCACAGGAGGAGGAGGAAGCTATCAGTTTCTGTAAAGATTTGAACCCTTAGATAAAAAAGAGCACACTTTTATTTTATCCTAAAGAGTCTAATTGACTTGATGACAGTGAGGGTTTATAGATATATGTTTCCTCATTACTATCATGTTAATTCTGACTCGCAGTGACCCTGTAAGACACAGTAGAAACATGTCCTCCCAGGATCCCAAAGCCTCGCCTTTCTCCTGTAGTTATGTAGCATGTTTTTAAACTGTGGCCTTGGAGGTAGCAGTCAGACTCACCACCCCGACAGCACCAAGACTCAGACATGGAGCACTGAAGGGAAGAGTAAGAGGAGCAGAGAGCTATCTTTCCAGAGAATTGTTTATATTTGCCCGAAGGAGGTCTATTCTCTAAGATGGGAAAAATTCCTGTAGGCAAATGTGCGCTCTTTGATATTTATATTTATTTTTATGCTACTTCCTATTTTGCCTGGATTAAAGCTAACTATTTAGATTCTGAGAGCTAAGGAAAATTTGTGTACCTGCCAAAGGATTTTCTTATAATTTATGTGCTATGACAGATGACAAGTCTGAAATCTATCTTATTAGTATCTCTAATGATCTTACTCAGAGTTTAAACAACTTGTTCATTAAAATGTTCAACTCATCAAGCCATGATAAGTAATTTAAAAACTCCTTCACTTCTTTTCTCGATGAAAGACACGCACAGCATAATTGGATGCTATTGTGGTGGAGAGCATTTGGTATGATTATTCCTGACACTTTGCTTATCACAGTACAATCTTCAGATAAATAAAATAACAACTCACTTCCCTTCGCAACAAAGAATACACTCAGAGATAACAATGATTGAGGGATTTTGAAACTCTGCTAAATTCATATGTTAATGAACAGCTGTGATGTTTCAGAGACACATAACCAAAGAGAAGACAATTCCCAGGTTTCCATACAATCTAAAAACTTTTACAAAGTCCCAAACTAAAAGCTCAAAGAAGGAAAATCAGTAGTTTTTCACAATAGCTCCATAGACATCCGTGGCTTTGATTTCTCTCGAGATGTCACTCTGAAATTTCAGAAGGCCCAAATGGTATACCAGGAATTTGATTTATTTGCATTCTTTTCCTGGAAAAACGGATGTCTCCAACTACAGAACCATTTGCAGTTTGATATGCTTTTTTGCTGTAGCCTGCCTAAATGTCAAGGGTACCAACAGAGTAAATCCAGAAAGATAAAATGGTGTTTAAACTGACACCTATGCTGTATTTATAAATGCATTATGACCTTTGTTCACTTATTCCAGTGCTTCCCAAAATGGTCAATACAGTTCCTGTGGTTGCTTGGAATAATGATCTAAGGCAGCAGTTCTCAACCTGTGGGGGTCAAAGGACCCTCCCAATTCATAACAGTAGCAAAATTATAGTTAAGAAGTAGCAACGAAAATATTTTTTTGGCTGGGGGGTCATCATGAAATGAGGAACTGTATGAAAGGGTCATGACATTAGAAAGGTTGAAAAACAGTGGATTAGAGGAATATCACTACATTTGTCCCTAAATTATGAAATAAATTATAAAAAAATATTTATTTATTTCCTTACAAGGGAGCCATATGACACATAAGTTTGGGAAGCTCTGACTTACTCCTGAAAATGCAGGGCGAGGTTTTACTATATATATCTGTCATTGTGACAAGTAAACAAACACCAAGAAAGAGCTTTTAGTCTGATGCCTACTTTGAAAAATATATGGCTTGCCATCACAGAATTTAAAAGCTGGTTGAGCGGCAAGACATATGCACATGAAATGTAAAATAACTACAAAGTTTTGAAATCAGTTATATCCTTATATTTTCTTCTGTGACTTAGTTCTCTTGGCAATAACACTGAAAATCTCCAATTTCTCCTTTTAAAACATAAACTAACATATAAAACTGATTCAGAAACAAGTATTACTGCTTTTATATTAGGCTTAGTTGTATGCCAGTTGATTTAATTCTAGTTAATCTAACCGCTAATATGGTTTGTAAAGACTCCTTCTCTTTGACATTCAAATTGAGAAGATATTTTCAATGAAAAGCAATGCAAACACTTCTCCTTGTCTGTTCAGTCTTCTGGGCCAGGAATATATGAATGTATCGAAATGATATTATGCTAATGAAATCTACCCAATGGCAGGTGCCATGAGAAATAAAGAGCTTTCTCAAAAATCACACAAGTATACTAGTAGTTGATTTGAAATATACTTCAAATGAACTATAAAGCTACACATTTATACTAACTTGTTTGTTATCTACATCCAAGTTCTAGTGTTCTCAGATATTCCTTGAAAAACCATATCTCCAATTTAACCAAGATGTAACTGTACAATTTAATTTAGACATCAAGTTAGATATGTTCTCTAAATCATTTTTTGTTTAGAATCAATGCCAGTGACCCTGCAATGCAATTTTACAAGGGGCATAGGTGGTGTTTAATGGGTTTTGATGATATACTGGCTTTGATAGTCAGCTATCATATCAACAGCATTGTAAGTATTTGCAGTGGCTTAAATTCATAGTATAACTATTCTGCTTCCTTCTCAAGTGTTCTTTTTTTGTTGTTGTTGATCTAACTGCAACAGATGTTCCATCATCTTTTTGCATTTTAAGTATCTCTAGATCTACCAATGGCTTCCCGAGGATATGGACATGATCAAGGCTCTTCCATATGAAGGAATTTCCCCTTGAGTTCCACTGTGCACTACATTGCTTTTCACATTCAAGATACAGACCTTTAAGGAATAGCAGACTTACACTTAGAACCATACTTCATGGCATTCCGTTATTGAATGATGTCTAGTGACCTTCTAATCATCAAATGCAGTATAATATTTTTAATTATTTACCTTGATCTTTGTGGAATTTTGATTATGTGGAAAATCTCTTAAAATCACTCTATTTTAAGTGACTCATACACTTTATTCTTATTTCCATCTTCCCTCTATTTCTTCATTTTTCTTCTTTAATTCCATTTATTTGTACATGTAATGATCAAATGCCTCCTACATATAATATTTTGCTATCCTCTTGAAAATCCCCTTTGTTCAAGTGCCTTCAGCTCAAACCCCTAGTAAGGGTCTTAAATCTAATACACATAAACCTCAGGACACATGAAGGCTATTTCAAACACAGCCCTTTGTCAGTCACTTGTGCCTGTGAATCACAATCATTGTAACTTGAAAGATTTTCTAGGTGATTCCGATATATTCTCTGGGATAAAAAATACCTGGTCTACATGGTAATAAGCCTGTAAGCTCCAATCTTGTATATATATATATATATACAATGCAATGTATATATAAACACAGTTATTAATTGACATGAAGGTTATTTCTCCTACAGAGTAACTGAATAGGTTTGAACTGTCAATACAGTGTCAAGAAGTTATTATTCAGGGGTTTCTGCTTTCAGATGTACATGTTACCATGTCATGCTAAACAGTAAAGAAGGTTTAAACGTATTCAATCCCACACAGTATATCATTAGAAAAATTAAGAAGCAATTTATAAGATTGAATTTTTGGTATTCCAAAATGGTAGAATAAAGTCACAATATCAGAAATACTAAGACATTTCCAAAAAGAATTGGGGGGGATTTTCAACTTGCTTGACTCTGGTTGTAAGTGTCTCCATTTAAATTCTGCTTGGATATTTAAAACCACCTGTTTGTGCATTCAATTTCTCATGTTGCACACATAAATGTGGGCTTTTGCAAGCAAAAACAGATGCATGCCTAAATTGTGTCAGCACATTTTCAAAAGCCTACTGAAAATGTGTCCTCATGTGTCTCCAGACTTTGTTATAACTTACATCAGTGAGCTGGATTAAATCCGTTTCTTGAATATCTATTAATGCAAATTGCCAAACCAGGAAAACACCACAAAAGGTTCTGTAGGCTCTCAAAATATATGAGATCGTTTCAATGAAAGAGCTAAAGGGAGTAGCGTCACGCTACAAAAATATAGAAAAGTATTTTTTACATTAATTTCATTAAGAATAGGCTGCAGTACAAGGGAGAAAAATGAATTGAAGGCAAGGGGATATAAAACCATGATTAATTCTTTGGGGGGTAAAATGAACAGTAGATTGTCCTAAAAACATGATAAAATTGCCTGAGGAAAATTGACGTTGGCCTCCTGACCTCCAGAACTTTGAGAACATATATTATTGGTGTTGTAAACCATTAGACTTGATGAGATTTGTTAGAACAACAATAGAAAATGAAACATTAATCACATTTTATAAGATATTTCAACCTGCATTGGACCCTCTTAGAGATGGTTTACATTTTAACATGTAATTCAGAGAAAGGTAATTTAAAGGATAGTTTGGTTGTATTTTTTACTCTACCTTTCCACAAGATAAAAAGGGTGAGATTTGATTCACACTGACTGCTAAGGTCAGGTCTTAATCCTACCATAATTCTTTCCACTTGTTTACTAAAGAAGGGTACCATAACCATAGGCTTATAGATTTATAATTCCTCTTATATCATATTAGGAGTTATGGCTAGAAAGGGCCATGTTAATTGACTCCAACTCAATTGTCAGGTGCTGGATGTTTCTGGTGGCATTGCAGTGTTGGGTTGGTGTGTTAGTCCGGGTAGACTAGAGAAACAAATTCATAAACATACATATGTATATAAGAGAAAGGTTTATAGACAAGGGAAATGAGATATTGAGAAGACATCCCAACCCAGTCCAGTCCAAGGTTTTAAGTCCATTATTAGCCCATATGTCTGATGCCAATCTATAGAGTATCATTCTGACTCACGAAGCATGTGCAATGACACCAGGACAATCACAGGCCATTGGATACAGGAGTCTCCCTATGGCTCCTTGTTTCTAGGGCTCAGGGTCCATCAGCAATATCCATTGATGGTAGACACATCTCAGCACTGGCAGGAGTCACCACCTGGTTTCTCCAGTCCCAGAGGTTCGGTTCCATCTGGGTAAACCCATGCGGATTCTCCTCTGGCTTTCCAGTCTCCTGGAAACTGGATCGATCAGCATGCTGTCATCTCATCTTGTCAGTAGTTTGTCTCCAATGAACTGAGTCAAGTTTCTCTTCTCCAATTGGGAAATATGGCTAGACTTCCCAGAATTCTCAGGAGAAAGTCATGCCTCCACAAAGGCCTCATTGGCTATCTCCAGATTGGCAGGCTAGACTCAACCCCTCCACTCCCAATCATAAAATTGACATCAAGCACATGACCACCAAAGTTAGGATGTGGGCCACAAAGTCAGCAATTTGGAGCCTCTTAGGAGACGGATCAGGCTTTGTACTAGCAACAAGTGACAGCTTCGGAAACCCACGGGGCAGTTCGATCTTGTCATTTGGATAGTCATGAATCAGAATCAACTTAATGACAGTGAGTTTGAGTTATTTTAGTCTAGGATATGATTTAAGACATTGTCCTTTGTTCTCCTTGAATATGTACAAACATACTTGAAAAACCTTACCTCTATTACCTGCCTGAGTTCTGGTAGAAGTAAAAAGACCTGCTGTCACTTTTGAACATTTTTGGCTTATGGGTCTGAACTTGCACTTGGTTTGCTTCTGCATGACTCTCAGAATTTGGACTGCAGAGTAGCAACATCCTAAGAGACATTTCTTCAAATTCTGTGAGTTTCTATGAGACTTTGCAATGAGTTGCAGATTTGAGAGACGTGGAGAATTAAACTCACAGGAGACTTGTGGTGGTGGAACTCGAGCAGAATAACAACTTTGAAAAGTTGTATATTTGGGACATCTTTAATCTCCAACCACTGGAGGGTAGACTGGCATTAATTTTTTTAAAAAATAATCATAACTGCACAATTAATTAATAATACTGATATCAATAATAAAACTCTCTGCCATCAAGTTAATCCTGATTCATCGTTACCCAAAATAAAAAGGTAGAAATCCCCTGCCCTCCACCCCTGTGAGTTTCCAAGGTTTTAATGCTTTGCAGTAGCAGAATGCCTCATCTTTCTTCAGTTGGGTGGTTGGAGAGTTTGTTAGCAGCCCAAAGTATAACCACTATGACATGAGGCCTCAATTCATTAATCCATACAGCTCAATTGATTGCACTTTTAACAATTTCAAAAGTATTCGTCTTAATGTCAGTGAGAAGAAAGACAATACCACTCAATGTATTACTGACAAGTAATGTTTATGAAATAGAATGAAAATGGAAATATAAAAAAGGAGAATCAACAGCTATAGCATATACTACAGAGTAAATTAAAATGAAATTTTAAAGATGATTGCTATAAAACAATATCTTAATAAATAGGGAGAGCAGATATTTGAAAAGGAGATCAGACAACATTATAAATCCAATAGGTATTTCCCAATTTATCTCAAAACGATGGTATAAAGCCCATGGACTTTCTAATATATTTTAAAAGTAAGTACAGAACTTCCCTCGCTGAGTCTGAACTCCTGAACACAGCAAGGTTGAAGGAAGTCCCAGAGCACATTCTACTTCAAAGGAGCTTTGACTGACTGGCCCATGACCATTGAGCTGATCTAATTCTGTAGCCATGAACTGGAGTGAGTTGAAAGCCTTGCTTCTCGCCAGCAGAGAGTGGCTTGCAGTTTTGAACTGCAGACTTGGTGGCTAGCAGCCCAAGGAGGACCCACTACCCTACCAGGGCCTTTCTTCATGTGAAGATTTACAACCTGGGAGCCCTGCAGGAGCAATTCAAGTCTGTCTACTAGAGACATTTATTCTTTTCCATCCTCACAGTTGTTCTGTTCCTTGACCCCTGGGGTCAGTCTACCTCCTTGAGGCCCTTCCTCTTTATTAATTTTATTTATTTATTAATATCCAATTTTCATATGTACATGAGACAATGGAAAATACCATAGCATGGCTCAGAAGCACCTGAGTCCATAAAGCAGCCTCCTTGCTTCTTGATAAAGAGACTTATGTGGCAAATTTTCCTCACACAGCTCATCTTTTGACCTCCTGCCTGCTGTTTCCACGAGCAGTGATTGCGGATTCTAGTAAAACAAAATCCTAAACAACGTCAACCTTTTCTCTGTGTATCATGGTACTGACTGGCCAATTTGGTAAGATTTGCTCCCTTCTTTATATTGACTTTTAATCCACACTGAATCCTGTGATCCTTGATCTTCCTCAGCTGCAACCACCCTTTCAACATGCAAGGTTTCATGAACTGCATATTATAGGTTGGTGATGAGACTTCCTCTGAATGCCACATTCTTTTTTTTATATAATCCAGTTTCTCTGACTATTGTCTCAGTGTACCAATTAAACAAGTATTGTGAGAGGATACAACACAGACCACACCTTTCCTGCTTATAAACCTCGCAATATTCCCATGTTCTGTTCACATAACTGCATCTTGATCCATTTACACATTTCAAATGAGCACAATGAAGTGTTCTGGAATTCTCATTATTCTCAAAGTGATCCATAGTTTGTGACGATTCATTCGATCAAATGTCTAGGCATAGTCAATGAAACACAAGTAAAAATCTTTCTGGTATTCTCCTCTTTCGCCCAAGATCTATTTGATGTCAGCAATGATATCCCCAGTTCCAAGTCCTCTTCTGGTCCCTGCCAATGTTAGATAATCTTCAGCAACATTTTCCTTGCATGTGACACAAACAAGAGTTTGATTCTGTTGTGCATAATATCACTATGGGTCAAAACTGACTTGATGATCCCGAATGAAAACAACAAGAGGTCCTTGGTGTCCAAATCTACTTCATGACAATCAGAGACATCAGGTACCACTAAAACTGTGCTCCATAGAATTTTCAGTCATTACCCCTTCACACAACCTAGCCCTAAAGAAGAAATTTCACTTGTTCTCTTTTGTGTTTTCAGTTTATTTTTTCATTGAAATTCTTGTCAATCAAACAAGCAAAACTCTCATTCATGACCTCAACTCCAACGCATAGTGACCCTATTAGACAGGGTAAAACTCTTCCTGTGAGTTTCACAGATTATCAACCTTTACTGAGCAGAAAGCATCATCTGGTGTGCTGAAGTCAAGATGCACTTAGTTTGTTTTACTTAGGGTCAGTGGGATTCAGAAAGAATTCTGCAGCCCTTACAACCAGAAACAGCAAAATCAATGATTCCAACTTAAACCTTAAATTATGCATTTTGTAATTCCTAAAACAGTGTACTATCACCCAAAGGAAGGTATAGTCTTAAAGCATTTCTATGCAATTTGATGGCAGTGGGCTTGGTTTGCCTGGAATAGGCCCAAGGAAATTCTAAAAATGGTGCAGCTTTGACCAAATTGTTTCCAATATGCAAATTTTCTCATGAATGCGCTACCTAGGTATAACACAGTATAGCCATGAGTGGGCTCAAATCTGCCAGCTAACTTCAATTATTTTTCTTTTAGCATTTTATTTTGGGTTTTGCTTACACACACACACACACACACACACACATACACACACAGCCAAGCTTGACAGCACAAGTGTGCACATGGGGGAGGAGACACAGGTTTTAATCCATATTTTCCCTGAAAAAAACAATAAAAAGGACATTTTACCCACAGAGACAAAAAAATCTAAAGATGAAGATGTCTAGTGCCTTCAAGATAATTTTAATTAGTCCCTCAATCAGGTGCATAATTTCCAGTCTTTCTCAACATTTTCTTTAATTCTTACCAATCTATTTTATCCTAAGTCTTAAAACCAAAAGGTTTTTAATTTAAAATATTTTTATGAAATGACCTCTTGACCACATAATGAATCTATCCTCTTATCTATTAATTCCTTCAAATCCTGGGTTTTTTAAATTGCTCAGCCCTTACTTGGTTGAGATGATTATGCTGTTACTTTTGATTTTACTCCTAAAAGTTGATATAACATTCATTGCAGAATCCTGAATTAAGACATAATCCTAAATAAATGGCCAAATAATAAATTAAGCTTCTAAAGGTTTGATTAAGAATGGTAGGGGATTATAAAAATAATGCTGATGACCAAGTATCTGGAGACAAGGGCAGTGTCCAAAGTTTTTATTTTACATTAAGTAATTATGCTCAAAATTAGCAATATTAAATCAGGCTTTCCACCGCCTAATTCTAATTCATCTGCCTTCTGAGAACTTGCATTCCCAGCCTAGATATACTGAATCAGTATCTGCATTTTTAACAAGCTCCACAAGTGTGTCTGATGTATAAGAATCTTATACAAAAGGATCACTGGGGAACTTATGTAAGTGTAGATTCTGATTCAGTATATCTTGGTGGGAATGAAAATTCCCAGTAGGAAGTTAAACTGGAATAAAATAGTTTATAGTCCTTTATTGAACACATTTCCTTTTAGGAAAGAAAAATCAGGAACCCAAAGTTACTATCTAGAAACTATTTAAGCAATTTTATATATGAGTATAGGTATATTGTAATGAACTCTATTAATATAAGGCTAGCTCTCAATAGAATTTGAAAACTTCTATAAATGTGTAATTTGTATTGAGGCAAGAAAGCAGAAACCATATAATTTTGATGCAATAGTCTGTGCTTTTTGTAACCCTTTTAAAATAGAGCTACATTGAATCTCTGTTTTAAACACATAACCCCACAGTCATCCATTAGATTCAGACTCAAGTGTTTCAACGCTATGGATCTGTGTTAGTCTGGGTAGACTAGAGAATCAAATTCATAAGCATGCATATGTGCATAATAAAGAGATTTATATACAAGAGCAACTAAATATTGAGGAAACATTCCCACACCAGTTCAGATCAAGTCCATAAACTCTATACTGGCCCATATGTCAGATGTCAATCTATAAAGTTCTCTTCTGACCCATGAAACAAAGACAACATTCTGTAGGAAGATCACAGGTCTGTGGGTGGGAAGTCATTTGGATCCAGTGGCAGTGAAAGCATTTAAATATTTGCAGCAGTTTCCACATGACTGTTCCAGGTCAGAGCACTAGTGCAGTTCCATGTGTCTTGTCAGTAGAGAGTCTATCAGGAAGTGAGCAGAAAGAGAACTTTGGTAATATGGTACCTTAGGTGTGAGGTACTGAAGAGACAAAGTATAGGATGGAGAGTGGATGTTTGTTTGAGTTCTGCTTCATGGCTAGTTGGATGTCAGATGTGGCCTCTTCGTTTACCAGACAGTTTTCTAGAAAGAATATTGGAAGTTAAAGCTTGTATTATTTTGTTTGGCTGTTGTCATTGGCTATTCCTCTTTGAGATAAAGAAAATGAATGTTCTCAATGTATATTTTGAACTCAGGGGTAGAAATTGCCCCTTGAATTTCTCAGGGACCATGCTATTTAGAGAAAATGGCTGACTGAGATCAAAATGGCTGACAGAGGCCTAGCTGTGACTTGAGGCAATGGTGTCTGAGGTCTGATTCTGATACTTTTATTTCAATAGAATCGTTCAAATAAGGATTAAGATAAACTAAATAAGGGTTCAACTTGGCTCTTTTTGTTTTTATAGTTTTTGTTTGGGGGGCATCATTGCCCTCTGGTGGGAGTGGGAGGCCCAGCTTTGCTCCTGGAGAGCTGATACTGGATTTGAGCCGCCAAGCCAGTGGGCCGCTGTCCCTCACTCAACCACTACACCACCAGAGCTCATCCCCTAACCTGGCTCTTTCAAGAATTGAGTTTAGTATCTGATTCTACTTTGTTTATACTGATTTCCTCTGCTTATTCTTTTTGATATAAAGATTGATAGAAATGATTATTGGGAAGTCTGAAAAGAGAAAGAGAATAATTAAAATTTAATTTTTAATATGTCATTTTATTGGGGGTTCATACAACTCCTATCACAATCATACATACATCAATTGTATGCAGGCCACATTAGCACATTTACTGCTATTATCACTCTCAAAACATCCTCCCACCACTTAGGCCCACAGTAACAACTCCCCCCGTTTTGCCTCCATCCCCCCTCGTCCTTCCCCATGAAACCTTAATACTTTACAAATTGTTATTACTTTTTCACATCGTGCACTATCCAATGTGTCCCTTCAGTCACTTTCCTGTTGTCTGCATTCCAGAAAGAAGGCTACATGTTGATCCCTGACATTGGTTTCACCTTTCCATTCCACCATCTCTCCACCCTCCCAGTACCATAACTCTCACCAGAGGGTCTATGAATTTGTTTCTGTCGCCTACCCCGAACTAACAGAGAAGTTTTTGGGGAGTAAACAGCCTCATCTGACTCTGCTCAGGAGTTAGTGTGTGAGAACTGCAGTTCTTGCAGCTAATTCCCCAGCATTTAGTCGACAGCACCACCAGACTGCCTCAGCCACGTATGTTTACCTCCATACTTGGAATCACAGTCCTTTCCTCTCAGCCCATTTAAAGCTCTCTTTTCCTACCTCCTCCTACCATTTCACTTTCCTCTGAGCTGGACTTCCAGGGTGCTTTGCTCTTGCCGACTTCTGCCGCCAACTTAAAAGTAAAAGTAGTTTAAACATCAATCCATATTCCAGTACTTCCTTGTTTCTCTTTCTGGCTTTCCTTTTCTTAGAATGAAATCACATTTTATTTCTCTTAATTGGTCTTGAATTGCTCTTCTATTTCCTCTTCTCCTTGGAGACACGGACGGCTTCTTCTTTCCCGGTGTAGCTGGCACACGCATGAGCCTCCTTATTGCCATGTGCACTGGTGAGGGAAAACACTTTACAAATGTGAGCTCGAATTTGTGAAATTTGGTGGAAGTTAATGAAACTCCCAAGCTCCACCTCTCAACTTTATATCTGGAAATTGAGTGCAGTTAATTGTCCATCTCTAACATATAGCGCTTTCACGGCACAAAAATCCCCCTAATTACCGGTGCAATGCAAACGTCTCCACCACTTCCTTGTTTCTGCAGAGCAGCGGTTCTCAACCTGTGGGTCGAGAACCCTTTGGGGGTGGAAGGCCCCTTTCACAGAGTCACCTTAAACTATTGGAATGCACGTAAATATTTCACAATATTTAATTACATATTATTTTGTGATTGATCACTATGCTTTAATTATGTTTGTGCTCAACTTGTAATGATGAAAATGCATCCAGTTTATCAGCTATCTATATGATGATTTGTAACAGTAGCAATAGTACAGTTATGAATCAGCAGCAAAGATCATTTTATGGTTGGGGTCACCACAACATGAGGAACTGCGTTAAAGGGTTGCGGCATGAGGAAGGTTGAGAATCCCTGCTCTGGAGGCTAGCTCGCTGCTAATGAAGTCCCTGTTTCCAAGAAATCAAAAATCCCACCCACTCCACTTCCCTCTATACTGTCTCAAGAGCAGTACATAATTCATTAACTGGCTTATGAGAATAAAAGTCTGACCATTTACCTATTACCAAAGTCAAAACTTTGAAACGATATTTGCCTCTGGAATTTTCAATAGAAAGATCACCTCACTGCTATCACGTCAATTCCAATCCATAGTGACCATATAGGGTAGGGTAGAAATTCCCTGTGGGTTTTTAAGACTTTACCTCTTTATAGGAGTAGAAAGCTCCATCTTTCTCTTGAGGAGGGGCTGTTGGTTTCTAATTGTCTATCTTCTTAGCAACCCAACAGAGAGGTCACAATGTCACCAGGGCTCCTTTAGAATTTACTGTAGATTAGACCAAAAGCAGGGACTCTGATGGAATAGTGGCATAGTGGGTTACATATTGCACTCCTAACCATAAGGTGAGCAGTTTGAAACTATCAGGTGTTCATCAAAAGAAAGCCGAGGCTTTCTACTCCAGTAAAGAATTACAGTATCAGAAGTCCAGAAAGAGAGTTCTGGTCACTCCACTGTGGTTGCTAGGAGTCAGAATCCACTTCATGGCAGTGAGTTTTTTAGACCAAAATTAGTATTACGTGAGACCATACTCTTGCTCAGTTTATGACCCTGTCCTATACTGCTTTCCTGGCAATATTCTGATATCATCCATTAAGTTTTCAGTGGTTAATTATTTTGAAATGAATAGCCTATTCCTTCTTTGTGGCAGCTACAACCAAGGCATCAAATGACACATTTTACTTGGTAAATCTGCTGCACATGACCTCTCAAAACCACTGAAAAGCAAGGATGCTACGTTGAGGAGGAATATATGCCTGACCCAAGTCGTGGCATTTTTAGTTGTCCTATATACATGTAAGAATTGGACATTGAATAAGCAAGACCTAAGATGAATCTGAAGTATAGGGCTAGATTGGAATCGTGAATGACTCATGAAGTGCCAAATGAGAAAACAAATCTGTCTTGGAATAAATACTGTCAGAATACTCTGAAACCTGTGCTCCATCTCATGTACTTTGGACACATTATCAGGAAAATCAGTCCTTGGAAAGGGACCTCATGCTTCGTGAAATAGAGCAACAGTGAAACTGAAGACCCTGGACAAGATGTAGTGACACAGTGACTAAAGCAATGGGCTCAAACATGACGACAATTCCCGAGGATGGTGCAGAATCAGGTGATATGTTGTTCTGTTGGACCTAGGGTGACTATGCCTCCTAACTGACGTATCAGTACATAACAACAACAACAACAACATGCTGATGTCCTAGACACTATACCAGGGAAGTGCTTTAGTTCATGTATGCCAGAATCTTGACTCAGTCTAGGCTTTCAGGAAATCTGCTCAAGAAATTTTCTCTCAGATATGGCCCGAAGAAACACACACAAAGAATGAGATACTGACTTTGGATAGTTTACTGGCAGTGCTGTTACTTATGGGCAATAAAATATTGTGATGAATGAAGACGTGAAAGACCTTGGCAAGAGGTTACGAATATTCCACCTGTGTTGAAGGAGGGTGAGCAAGAGGTAAGGAGCTGTACTGACTTGTGCAGTGATTTTGGCATCTTAGAAGTAGTGAAGAGACAATAATTACATGGTTTGGCATTTGGGGTATTTATTGCCGAACACCATCAATTCAAGAAGAGGGAAAATGACAGGTTTGAGACATTTAATCACCAATTTTCATAAAGGATGAGCATCAGAGAGCCTGCTGTAGCAGAGACATGACAGATGGAAAACCAGTTATTAAATTATCACTGTATTAAAACTAAAATAGTAATTACTTGTGATGACTAGTAAGCCAAAAAGAAGTAAAATTGCTTTCTATATTATCTGGTCAACAATTTTAATAAGTGCATAATATAGTTTAAATGGATTATAACTTTTAAAATTAAGTAATTTCTACTTCTTTCCTTCATTTCTTTAGCCACTAGTGTGGTAACCATATTATATAGTCAAGTTTTCTATAATAATTAGCCAACCTACTACACACAAACCTTTATAATGCTAGTTAGTGAGGCTTGGTATGTGGTATTTAGCTTGGACCTACAATATACAGTATGTGGTGACTTACCAAGTTTAATTTTTCTAAATGCACGTGACACGTATGAGCTGAAAATTTCCAGATCCTGATCCTCCTAGCATTATTAGAATTCCTTCATGTATCTTTTCAACTTTAGCACAACAAGAAACCTATGAGGGCTCTGTAAGCGTCCTCTGCTGCTCTGGTGATTTTGTGTTCAGAAGGAGCCCTGGGGTCACTGTTGAGTAAGCACTGTACTACTTAACCACAAGGTTGAAAGGTCAAACCCACCAGATACTCCTTGTGTGGTAGTTACATTATTTTTTGTCAATTTTGAAAGGGGTGGAGTTTAGCCTAACAGTTAGGTCATAGCCAATGAGGCCTCTGTGTAGACCTGGACTTCTCTGGGGGATTCTGAGAACTCCTATATTCTACCCTGGAGGTGGGAGACACTCTGCTTCACCTTCCTGTGAGAAGACACGGGGAGCTAGCTGTACTAGCACCTTAGAGCTGGGGGTCCCACATGGAAACCTCTGCTAGTCCTGAGGGACTTCCACAACCATTGACTCTACAAGACTTTCCACCCACTAGCCTGTATTCTTTCTGCATTTGGTCTCATTGCATGTGCTGCATGAGTCTGAAGAAGAGTCTATAGATTGCGTAAGGACACATGGACCAATATCAGATGTATGGTCTTCACTTGGACTGGGCTGGGAGGCTTTCTATTTTTTTTTTTGGGGGGGGGTGTGCATCACTGCTTCTGGTGATCGTGGGTGCTACCCAGTGCTGCTCCTGAGAGCTGCTGCTGGATTGGAACCACCAATCCCGCGGGCCACAGTCCCGCACTCAACCACTTACACCATCAGGGCTCAGTCCTGAGATTTTCTTAATGTACAATTGCTCAATGATATAAAGTTCTCTCTTACACACATGAGTGTCTATGAACTTTGTTTCTCTAGTCTACTCAGACTTACACACCTTGACAGAAAGATGAAGCTATTTGCTACCTTATATACTTAGTCTCATAAACTCTATATAGCATTGTTCTGACTTGCAAATGACTAGGCAGCAGTGATATTTTTTCTTTTACTTGAGTTTTGAATATTATTGGTATAGCTTGTAATCTAACTTAGCGTAAGCTGGTGCTTATGAGTTGTCCATGCTTTTATAACTGTTTCTTGCGTTTTATGGTAGAGTTTGAGGAAACGGTGAGGTGAAATCAACAGTGAGGTGAAATGCTCTACTCAGCCTGTCTCATACATTTACTTACACTTAAACAAGTTATTTGTTTACCAGCCCAGCCCTTATTGCTGCAACTGATTTTAATAATATTTTACATAAGTAATTTAATTATAGATTCATACCATGATCCATCCATATATATATTGTGTCAAGCATCTTCATATCCCTGCTGCCGTCATCATTCTCAAAGCATTTGCTTTCTACGTAAGCACTTAACATTAGTTCTTCATATTTTACCCTCCCTCCCCACTCCCCCACCCCTCATAAACTCTTGATAATTTATTATAAATTATTATTATTTTGTCACATCTTACACTGCCTGATATCTTCCTTTGTCTGTCCTCCAGATAGGAAGTTATAGATCGATCCTTTTAATCGGCTCTCCCTTTCTACCTCACCTTCCCTCCATCCTCCTGGTATCTCCACTCTCACTACTGGTCCTGGGGAGTTCATCTGTCCTGGATTCCCTGTATTTCCAGTTCCTATCTGTACCAATTTACTTCCTCCAGTCTAGCTGGATTTTTACGGTAGAATTGGGATCATGAGAGTTGGGGTTGGGGGGAACCTTTAGGAACTAGAGGAAAGTTGTATGTTTCATTGTTACTTCACTGCACCCTGACTGACTCATCACCTCCCCACGACTGTTCTGTTAGGGGATGTCCAATTGCTCACAAATGGACTTTGCGCCCCCACTCTGCAGCCCCCTTCATTCACAATGGTGTGATTCTTATTCTTGATGCTTAATAACTGTTCCCTTTGACCCCTCATGATCACACAGACTGGTCTGCTTCTTCCATGTAGACTTTACTGTCTCTACACTAGATATCCACTTGTTTACCTTCAAGTCTTTAGGTCCCCAGATGCTTTATCGTTTGGTTTCCAGGCACCATCAGCTTTCTCCATCAAGTTTGCTTATGCAACCATTTGTCTTCAGCGATCATATTGGGAGGGTGAGACACAATGATATGGTTTTTGTTCTTCGATGCCTGATACCTGATTTCTTCCACACCTCATGGGCACACAAGCTGGTGTGCTTCAAGTACTCCCTCAATACAAGGATACTTTGTTCCATTAAATTGCTATTTCATGGTGATCACCTGCCCAATATGATCACTGAAGACAAATTGGTGCATAAGCAAATATGGTGAAGAAAGTTGATGGTGCCCAGCTATCAAAAGAAATAACATCTGCGGTCTTAAATGCTTGAAGATAAACAAAGGGCCAACTAGCTGAGAAGTAGCCAAGCCCACATGAAAGAAGCACACCGGCCAGTGTGGTCACAAGATGTTGACAGAATCAGGTCTCAGGCATCAAATACAGAAAAACGAAAACAAAAAGCATCACTGTGTGCTCACCTACCCGAGACGATTGCTAAAGATAGTAGGGAGCATGAGCATGAATGATGCCTGGCTATCAAAAGATAAAGTGTCTGGGGTCTTGAAGGTAAACCACCGCATCTAGCTCAGAATCAACAAAGTCCACTATGATTTTAATAATCTTTACCTTGATTCTTTAAATGTTTCTTCTTAGAGGATTTTCTGGTGCATGCTTACTCTTTATTTTTAATAAATCCTATGGGCTTCTTTACTACACATTAAATAGGTAATTAAATATATTTTCTTTGGTTGATATTAACTTGGTGAAATGTAGCTTTGATGTATTCCCCCCACATTCTATTAGAAATTAATAAACAAATTTTAATTTAATTTTATATTTAACACTATTGTATAATATCTCCCGATAACTTTAGAAATATTGTTCTTTAAACATTCTTGATATTTGTTCTTTTATAAAGAAGCCAGTTTTTGATATGGGAAATTTTAAGAATTCATTTTCATTATTATTGGTGTTTTGAAGTTTCAACAATACCTACATCTATGCCTATTGCTAGTCTCTTACATGAATATCTGAATTTTCTTCTGTTTGTTTTACTCATGTAAGTACATCCAATGTATTTTATGCCTGGTAGGTCATTCCTCCCTTTCTTCTCACTTTCTAGAATATCTTAAAATTTAATTAAATGTTAGTGCTACAATTTAAGTAAATTCTCTGGGGTCTTCCCCCATTTAATCAATTCTATTTTTAGCAATGACCATTTTTCTCATTCATCTACCTTGAAAGATAATTTCATCTGATGAACTAACTTTTAATTTCTAGAAAGTACATTGTCTCTATTTTTGTTAGAGAAATTTCATCCTGATGACTTTGATGGCATTTCTTATACCCATATAAAACATATGTTGTTTATATCAATTTTATGATCTCAAATGTCAATAATTTAGCTCGTTAGTTTGGGAGCTTAACATTCAAAGAGTCTACTCACAAAATCTTGCTGCATCCTTCCTGTCTTTATTTTTCTTTATAAAACTACTTTGTCTCAAAGGCTATCTATATTTTATTGAGCTCTTCTCTGTATTTTAAGGGTATGGGAAATGACATTTCCTCGACTTCCTCGTTAGGCACTTTCTGATTCAGTTCTAAGGATGGATGGAGGGGAGATATTAAACCAGCTAAGACTGACGACTGATGGGGGCAGAGGTTCTTCTACAACCATCTGAGAATCAGTCAGTACATATCCTTTATGCTGGCCCCATTAAGCCCACTTGGAAAAAAATGTCTGTTGTTCTTTCTTGGCCTTGGGTAGTTCCTCTGGTTTCAGTACCCTTGTCCAATGCCTCAGTACAGTCAAATTAGCCTACCTTTGTGATTGTGGCGTCCAGAGAAATAAGCCCATCCTTTTTGTTCCTAAACTCTATGAGTGGTATCTGTTTGGAGCTACTAATTTTGGAGCTCAGTGTGTAACCAGTCTTATTTCTTAAAATACCTCTGTTTTTAAAGTATTATGTTTTCCTTATTGGACCTTGACTGTTATATATTCATCCCCATAACACCAGTTGTGCTGGGAGGATCAGATTTGCATTTCTCCCACTTGGTGGCATCAGCTGGGAAGTTTCTCTTTGGTCACAGTAAATTTTTTTTCCTATAAGCAATTTCACTTAAACCTCAATTTTTTTTTTAACTATCTGATTTAAGAGAATAGTAAGGCCAAAAAATTGTTGCAATGTTGAACACAGCTTATAAGGACAACAGTACAGGAAAAACTTAAATGTATAAGTGGTTTTCATAAAAGGCAAAATGTTGATTAATGACAAACCCCATTCTCAAAAGGATGTAAATAATACCTGGTAGTATATTTGGAGTTCGTTTCACCAGGTCAGACTATTAATCAATCTTTTTATTTAGAGGTTCTGAAAAGATTGCTAAAACAGTGTGCTGAAAACAAAGGCCTGATTTGTGGCAGACAGGACATCAACACCCCTGCTCACACAGCTATCTTGGTGCACCAGTGATAGGCAAAAAGACAACATGCCTGTCTTGCCCCACATACCCTACTCAACTGACCTTGCTCTGTGTAACTTCCTTTTCTTTCTATGAATGAAGAGGGACATTATAGGATAGTACCTTGATGAAGGAGAAGAGGTGTAGAAAAAGTGAAGAAGGTGCTCTGAGTCATCCAAGCAGGGGGGTTTGAGAAATGTCTCCAAGAATGTGTGCAGTTTTCACAAACATATTTAGTATAATGGAGTATAAAGTGATTAGATAGTTTTGTAAAAAAATAATAATACACAGTTTTGTAAAAAAAATATGTTTTTTTTTGAGTAGATAAGTAGAGAGGTAGGTAGGTAGGTAAATGATAGATGTAGTCCCTTTGAGTCACAATTAACTGAATGAATAGGGTATTTGCTCTTTGGTTAATTTTTACTGAAGCCAAGTGTCACATCTTTTTCTTGTAGAATGAGTTTGATGTACTCACATATCACTAAGCAATCATTGCATCAACTGAGTTCCTTACAAACTTACATAAGCGTGATTAATTCTAGAAAGCACACAGTTCAATCTAGAACATTATCATAAATCCTATTCTCTAGAAATCTAATTTTGAGAAACTAGTAAAGTAACAATCAATTAGGACGGCTATTTTACAGGAGGAACATAGAGGATGCAAATGTATCTTTATTAAATTGTAATTACTGAAAAAAACAAAAGGCAAATTTATGGAAAATGTTGAACATATAAGAACACTTGGTAGAGAGTTTGATATGGAGAGGTCAAGTGAGAAAATGCCACTGTAAATATGATATTAAATCCTTTTAAACATTTTTTTAAAGTAAGGGAAATAAATTTTGACTTTTTGGGGTTTTTTTGGGGGGGGCATCACTGCCCTCTGGTGGTCATGGGCGCTAACCAGTGCTGCTCCTGAAAGCCGCCACTGGATTTGAACTGCCAAGCCCACGGGCCACAGTCCCGCACTCAACCACTTAAACCACTGGGGTTCAGCCAAATATTGACTTTTTATTAACTCAATACATTTTTTCTTATAGAAAACTTTAAGAAATTTTCTATTCATTTTCATGTTGATGTTCTCAATCTCCCAATCAGGATTGACTATTCATCTTAATTTAATGAAAAACACAGATAGCTGATGATTGCAAAAAAGGATGATTGAGAAATATATTAAATATAGATATACCATGTACAGGCTTAATTCTGATACCTAGAAAATATATTTTGTTATCAATGGCTTAAAGTAAATATTTTTTTCTTCAATAGGACTATTTATAACTAAGATGATCTCATATAACTTTAGAATTTTAAGGATGATAAATCATTTAGATAGTTTTACAGATTGAATTCTTGGGAAGCAGAGCCCATAAAGAGGACTAGTGGGCAATGTCAAGAGTGGGGAGATCATTAATTACCTAATGCTCCTAGACATTTTTGAATGCTCAGTTTATTCATTGCAAGCACACATCAAAAAATCTAATAATCTTAATATTAACTAAGTAGCAAAGGACAAGAGCAAATAAAATCATAAGGGCATAGTAACAGCACATATTATTGTAGTTACTAGAATCTAGTATCATCGCCCCAATAAGCATTGCCTTATTGGTGTGCTCACCATAGGTAAAGCTTCAGAGATCAGGAATTGATATCTCCTTGGTTCCTACCTCTCTAGAAAAATCAGCTTCTTTACCCAGGTTTAAATAATAGTTTCCTTTTCCTTTGACATCATTTGGAACTTCTGCAGCATCCCACCAGCCCTTATCAAAGTTCCCCACACTTTTTTGGGTGGCTCTTCTGACCATCTGTTGGTTCTGGCTTCTGGCCAATTGTTTGTCAGGCCCTGAGTGTCACTTTTATGTTTCTTCTTAAAAAATGGAGTTTCTTGTGTTACTTTCTATAATGTGGCTCAAACATCTTGCAAGATAATTCAGTGCCTTACAAGGAAGTTCTATGTTGCTCTCATCAAGCAGGGAGCTGATTAGTGAATGCCCCCAGTACCAACACCAGAAAGAAGGGAAAGAAAGGAAGAATACATCAGCCAAGGGAAAATTTGGGACATGATTCAGTCTCAACAAACAATCTGCTAAATCAACAAGGAGTCTTGGGTTTGGGAGACCCACTTAGATGTTTCCAACTTACTGGACCAGAGCCAAAATTGACACACTTGCATCTACCAGCCGTATGCCCTTGCACAGCACATTTAAAGGGGTTAAAACTTCCTCATCAGCTGAGAGCAATTTCAAATGATGATTTTCATCTGGAAGTACTCACAGCAGTTGTGAAAACATATCTTTCAGTACTTCTCTTTGTTTCTTTGAATTGATATAAAAAATGACATAAAGTCGGTGGTTTCAAGAAGAGAATTTTTTGCCTCAGTTCTTAGGACAAGAAGTCTAAATCCAGGTGTCAGCTATGTTATTCTTTCTGGAGGTTCTTGTTGTTTAGGTGGTGTTGCTGCTGATTTTTAGTGACTCTATGTACAACAGACAGGGACACAATTTAATCCTACGCAATCCTGGAAATTATTCTTACATTTGAGCCCTTTGCTGCAGTCACTGTGTCAATCCATCCTGCAAGATCCTCGTGGGGTTCTGTTAATCTAAGTTTGGGGCCTGGCATCTGCAACTGTAATCACTTTTGTATTTTTATTTTTTTTTAAATCTGTAATTGGTCTCATTTTTTAAAATAGCAACTGGATTGGGATTTGGCCCACCTTACTCTAATATAGCTTCAAAAACACTTGTTAGGGTTTCATCATACGTTGGAGGTGAAAAAAATTTTCAAAGGAACCTCTATACTCTATCAGAGTGCTTACTACAAATATCCAGATCTTTATTTGGAAAGCAAACATTGTGATTAATACTTGGAGAGACAGTAACAATCAAATAAAGTGAATACCATAGGAGAAATAAGAAAATGGAAATTTTAGTACTTGGCCTGTTAATAGAAAAAAAATCCTGAAAGGGGTATGTTTCTAAGAACTTATTCGACTGTATGGTCACTGGTATCAATTTGATTAGTGAAAAGAGCATGTCTAAAGTTGAATAACCATTTTTTTTTAATGAGGGAAGTCAGTGAAGTTACTCATGACAGTTGGTGCCCTTTGCTGAATACAGTTAAGGAAGTTTAATGAAATCAACTTTTCACTGCCTCTGATCTCTAGGTGTTGGAAAACGCTAACACAAAGCTGAAATATCTTTTGGAGAAAGACTTTCAATAGGCTAAATCATATTTCACAAATTACTGGCTGGGGTTAATTAATTTCTATGGGCCATCAAGTTAATTCTCACTTGTATTGATTCTACATACAACCAAATAGACCACCTCCCAGTCCTCTCCAATCCTCCCACTTATTAGGTTGGGTCCACTCTTGGCAGCCAATATGTCAACCCATCTGGGTCAATGTCTTTCTCCTTCCTTTCTTTATGAAGCATGATGTGCCTTTGTTTTTGTTTTCTTCCATAAACTTCACTCTCCTTGTGGCAGTCACTGATCTGTGTCAATTTCAGCACTGGGAGTGTAGGGGTGGAGCCTAACCTGTCAATCTGTAGATAGCCAATGAGGCCTCTGTGTGGGCCTGGCTTTCTCCTGAGAATTCTGGGAAATGTCATGGTATTTCCCAATTGGAGGAGAGAGACTTGACTCAGTCTCTGGGAGATGGTCTTCTGACAAGATAACACGGAAGCATCTATAGACTCTGAGTCCTGGAGACTGGAGTAGCAGGAGGTGAAGCCACATGAGCTTACCCTGATGGAACCAAACCTCTGGGGTCAGAGAAGCCACTTGGAGACTCCTATCAACAGTGAGATGCTTGAGAAGCCACAGGGAGACCCTTACCAATGCTGAGATGCTTCTACCATCACTGCTCATGGACCTTAAGCATAGAAACAAGGAGACTCCTGACAGCACCAGATGCTTCTACTGTTTCTATTGTCACTGGACACACAAAACTCTGTAACGACTGCCCTGAGATTGTTCTGGTGCCATTGCACGTGCTTCGTGTGTCAGAAGGAGACTTTATAGACTGATATCAGACCTATGGGCTAATATCTGACATGACCTTAGACTGGACTGGATTGGTATGCTTTTTCAATGTTCCCTTCCTCTTGTATACAAACCTTCCCCTTATATCCATGCTAACATACTCCTGCAACATGCCCAAATGTGAGAGACAATGTTCTGCCTTCCTTATTTCTTAAGGAGCATTCTGGCTGTATTTTTTCCCGAGACAGAGTTATTCATTCATGTGGCAGTCTGTGAATATCCTTTATCAGCACAATGAATTTAACAATAGTTCTGTGGTCTTCCTTGCTCATTATCTAACTTTCTCATGCACAAGAGGCAATTGAAAATACCATGATCTGGTCCTGGCATACCATAGTCCGTAAAGTGGTACCTTTGTTTTTCAACAATTTAAAGGAGTTTTGTTCATTGACTTTACCTACTGTGCAATGTGTCCATTCAATTTTTTTTTTACTGGACTTCCATGAGTTCCAAGTACAATAAAATCTTACAATTGTTTCCTTTTCTGTATTGTTCCAGATGTAAGGATTTTTCTTTTCTTTTCATTCAGTTGTAATGCATGGATGTCTTAGTAATTCTTAGTAATACTAAGATTGAATGTCTTAGTAAACCATTCTGTAGCCCTACCTGATTTTGAGTTCTTCCTATAGTTCAGCTTTAAGAAGGAACATTTGTTCAGGATATATATTGAATAAATATTGTGAAAATAAAGGAGGTATTTTACACATGGACTTTTTCTTTGTGAAGTCCATGTACATACACACACACACACACACACACCTATCTGAGATAAACATCTGCCTTGGCCTTCTGTGCAGACACCACTATTTTCATTTTAAAGATGGAAATCACAAAATAGTTTAAGAGGACAAACTCATATCTAACCACACACATTTAATTGTAAATTAAGGGATATCTGTGACATCATGCTTTAAGCATTGTGCTACCATCTGCCAGGCCCCTAGTATGAATCCCCAACTGTTCCCCAGAAGAAAATGGAGGAGAGAAATGTTGCCTCCCATAAAGATCTATAGTCTCATAAACCCTGTGTAAGGTTACTTTGCACCAGATTTGACTTTCTGGGACTGGTCTGACTTTGGGATTATATGAGGATTCTTATCTAAACAAGACCACATAAACTATATTGCCTAAAATTATCATATAGTTCTCGGAATCCCAATATAGAATTAGTCATCTCAGTCAGCTTTTGATTAAGTTGCTTATAATAAGATATATATTTTTAAATATCAAGAGTTGAATCCAAGAATAAATGATTTTCACATATCTAATTGATATTACAGTAGCACACAGTTCCTACTATATTCACATAATATCACTTTGTGGTCAACTTAAGTCTTTCATCAGGTTTTTAATAGGAATTATAGGCTTAAAAGTCCAGGCTATAGATCTTTCCAAAAAATCAAGGCTACACACCAAGCTAATTGAAGAATGAGGACAGTGTGCAAACTTGTTGATATGCACAAGTAACACTGAAAAGTGTCTTAATATTTTAAAACATTATTCAATCATATGCTATAACATTTACTCTATTTTATGTTGTATCCCCATATTCTCACCTATAAATTAGAATGACATATTTTATTAACTGAAAGATAATAAAAACCTAGCTAAAGATATTTAAATCTGGGATAAACCATATTTTTTGGACCATAAAGCACACTTTTTCTACCAATAGTGGGGGGAAAGTGAGTGCATTTTATGGCCCAAAGGTGTGTTACTCCAGAACATTTTAAAATACTGGTACCATTTGTTTCAAAATGTTTTTTTCTTGTTTTCCTGCTCTAAAAACTAGATGTGTTATGGTCAGGTGCATCTTATGATTTGTAAAATATGGTAAATTAGATTTTCTTTATAAAATAGTGGTTATACATTGTGCTGCGAACCTAAAGATCCACATTAAACTCTATCCACTTTCCCTCTGGATAAAGTTGAAGGCTTATGATCATATATATATATATATATATATATATATATATATATATAGACTGATGCTCTAGAAAACCTTTTGGGACAGTTGTACTTTGTAACTTATAACTTTCTTATGAAAACAAGAATTGACACAGTGTTAGGAGATTTGGTATTAATATCTTAGATAGGTAGGTTTATCACATCCTGGTCAATAAAAACATATGGAATTAATAAATTGCAATTTGATAAGAGGGCAAAGAGATCAATGGTTCCATGAGCTGTGCCTCTCTCTCTTTCTCTCTGGTGATCAGACCAGTGTGCAGCTTCCTTAGCTAGTTCTCTTCCTCAACTTATGAGCTACACTACCTGTAGGACATCCAACCCATGGATGTGTCCTAGAGCTTGATGGTCTTTCCAGACCTGCTTGACTGCTGGTCGTGTATACATTGTTAGAGCTTGGCACTGTCTGATCCTGTCATCTGGCTGACTGTTGGTGACCTGTCTTGCTGTTTGCTGCCCGTGGCCAGACTGTCTGCATTACTCTATGAAAGACTCATTTGTCTACTTCCGTAACTTGGATCCAGCGGTCTTTGTGAGTTGAAGGACTTCTAGTATATTAACTGTTGAACAGAAGTAAGTTAAACTGAGTCCTCTGTACTGCTAGGTGGACTAATTAGCTTTTATATTCCGTCATGCTGTATATATGTATATCTATCTAATCTAATATCTAAAAGTGTCCAGATTTTGTTTCTTTAGAGAACCCTAGCACATTATCTAAAGTATATTTTCTGAATTTTATATATTTTTCCAGGTCAATTCTATTTCCTGAATTATGAATGAACCAGCTTTGCAAACACAATGCTTTACAAAATTATTTTTTAAAGAATTCTTTTGAAATAATTTTAGTCATGTGAAGTTCAATCAGAAGGACAAACTATTGATGGATATTCTGTTTAGAAACAGAGATGTGGCCCACAGCAATCACAGAGAAAATACCTACCAAAAGGGAGTTTTAAAACTTATATTCAGGCTATCAACCAACAAGGTAGGAGAGATGCAGTCCTCTCTGTGGATATTCTTCCTCTCTCTTCTAAATGTGTGTGTTGTTATTTGGTGATTGCTGTGACAAAGAGCGCAAAAGCAACATAACCGAGGTTGATTGCCTTCCCTTTCCTGGGTACCTCTACACTATGCTTGCCATTGCAATTAATCCCTCAAAACATCTAAAAGAAGAATTATAAAGTAAATTACATTTCCCTCAAACCTTATATTTTCCTTTAAAGCATTAATTAATGAGTATTTTAGTCCTTCATATAAATAAGTTTATAATGTAATAATCCCATTATATTTCTGAATTTTCTCAATAAAGTACTATATTAGTTGAGTACTTTCTGAAAAAGACCAAGAAAAAATAAATTAATAAAAATGAGAGGACAGATCGTCAGACCTCTATGAATAAATTTAAATGTATTTATTTTTACATTACATAGGATGTCAATAATGTGAATGCATTTATCCAGATTTGAATAAAATATAACTATTTATCTTTAAAGGGGGTTGCTATGAAAGCAAATAAACATTGAACATGTGTCACTAGACATATACAGAAATTCTTCCTTCAGCTTCAGAGGAAGGGGATACTAAAATTCTAATTCATGGAATAAATCATCTTTATTATTGTTGGACTCTTAGGAATACGTTAACATGTCTTTCCTGAATTGGTTTATAGAGGCTCCGTAATGTCTATTGACAAATTTATTTTACAGAAAATGAAAACTTCCAACTCTTACTTTCCCTTGTTTTTTATGTTCCCAAGCCTGATTCTTCTACAGGCCTTTTTAATCTTCAAATTACACTCAGCTCCAGCATTAAAACCCAACTAATTGATCTATCTTTTGAGGTTTTGGGATAATTATTACTAAATGATAATTTTAAGTGGTCCAACTTGTTAAAAGAAAGAAGCCGATTTCTATGGCTCAGGTGTCACCACAGGAAACTTCTAAATTAGCTGAACGAGACCTAGTTACCTCACACAATACACATGATGTATTCTTTCTTATTTTTCTCTTGTCAGTAGCTACATATTCCTGTTCAACATAGAAATTGTAAAAAATAAATGGCCTACTTCATTTCATGGTTTGATTAAATGATTGAAATGTGCTTATCTTTACATTGCATAGGATGCCAATAATGTATATATATTTATCCAGATTTGAATAAAATATCATTTTAATCATTTACATATATGATTTTATTTATTGGTATTTCTGTGCCAATTTTATTGGCATGAAGATCATTTCTAATATTGCTGTCTTAGATAATCCGTACGGCCATAAAAGAAATTATACAAATATCACAGTAGAACAAAGCATTATGTCACCCTTGTTCAAGAGAAACTTTGGATCCAGTCATGGATCCTAGAACAACGTTTTCCAAAGCGGATTTACTGCCTTCTGGGAGTCAAGAGAAAGGTTGGTTCCGTTAGCTGCTGCCCTTGGAGAAAGCTTCCGTGAGCTGCAGTCCTAGGAGGTAGACCGCTATCTGCGAGGTCAGCCCTTCCAACCCACTGGCAGTTCTGCTGGAGAGAGATGAAGCGTTTTTATCTCCACAAAAACGTGCCATGTTGGAAACCCATATGGACCCTACCCTGGATTTCTACCCGGTCTGATAGTGTGCCTGTGAATAGCAATTAATTTGATGCAGCTGAAAGAACAAGTGATACTTTATCATAAATAAAGGACTCTAAAACAAAGGTTTTTAATTTTCAGAGCATTTCTAAAGCAGGGTGGTGGAACGGAAATCGGAGAAGCTGTGTGAGAAAGGTCTTTCTTGACCTCTGCCAGATTTTCAAACAAAACGCCCTGCCATCAAGTTGATTCCCGCTCCCACCAAACTTAGGGGACAATTCAAAAAACCCTGGGTTTTTGAGAGTAAGTCTTTATCAGAAGAGAAAGTGCCCTCTTTCTCCCACAGAGCGTCCTGTGGTTTCTAGCGGACGTTCTTGCCGCTAGCAGCCCCTCTGCCACCAGCTGTCCCACCAGGGATTTCATATTAGGTTTGAGTAGCTGCTCGTATTTGTTTTCCAGACTCGAGGAGCTTCTGCTCTGTATTAGTCATTATAATTTGTATTTACCAATGTGTCTGTTTCTTTGCTAGTCTATTCTTTTCATAACTCAGAAATAATTAGGGTTAGTATCCAACCTCTATCAATATTGGCATCATTGACATAAGAAAAATTAATTCCAAACATCCATACGTTCTCCAATCCACTGCCATCAAATGAATTACTACCCATAAAGATCCTCTGGATAAAGTCGAAGTTCACCATACAGTTTCTAAAACCAGAAATCTTCACCAGACAGGTAGCCTCATGGTTCTTGGGCATAGCAGTTGGTGGGCTTGAACTGTTAAGCTTGTGTGTAACAGCCCGACCCTTCACCATATATTCTAGGAGTTCACAATTCACCTCATAATGATAACCAGTCTATTTTAGTTAATGTTCTCAAGTGAAACAAAAGAATGAGAAATGATCGATGTTTTTGAAGAGTTATCTTGAAATAAGGGTCAATAAAATGATCAAACTTATTTTAAGTAACTTGGCAAAAAGTAGGACACAAATATTCTAATCACTGACTCCATTGTATCCCCTAACATTTTAAAAATGGGTTATAGACAAGCACAGGTTTTGTGTTAATTCTTTAAAATGAAATTTCTGATGCTTAGCCCTTCTCAATCTCTATTATATATTATATATATAGATTGTTTAGGGGAAATGTTGGCACAGAAGGCTAAATTAATAATAGAAAATCTATACTAAAACATAATGTTATAGCAAAACTGAGTTATTGCCAAAATGAGACAGACACCTGTTTAAATAACTTTCCTGCGCTATCTTTAGGTTGAGATATATGTTTAATTTTTTCCAAAAAGGTTTTATGTGTGAAGCTGCTATCCTCTTCTGGTAGTCTCTTTAAAGATCAAAAATTTCAACTGTTACATTTGAAAATTAGCAGCTGTAAGAAAGACTCCTGGGTCGTAGAGCACACAATTTGAGTCTCTAAATGTAGACACTCACTTAAAATGTATAAGATAACTTAGAGAATCATCATTTACATTTATACATATACATGTACATATATACAAATGGCTTAATTCTTTTGGTTTAACATAAAACATTGTCATTTTTAACACATACACACATAATTTTCTGCCTGCAATAAGATCTATAAAGAAAAAGATCTATAAAGCAGAATAATAATAAAAAACATGTAGAAGGTCGCAGCTGATTTCTTTAACTTTGTGTAAAAATGTATTATGTATCATCAGAGATATATGTCCTTGATTAAACATATGCTGCTAGTCCTAGAGAAGCACTGACAAAATGTGGAAGCACCAACAGTTTATATGGAGAGATAATGAAAGGAGGCTTATTTTAATTACCAGCACTGTTTGAGTAACAAGTATCCCTTTTCCCAGTTTAATTTATAGAATAGACTAATTTATTTTTATCATTGATATTCTTTTATTTACTATCTTTCTTAAACAATCCCTCTTTCTTCTGTGGAATGTTTTGGTCACTTTACAATTTTTTTCTGAAATATTTGCCTTGAATCCTTTATTCTATTTGAAGTTTAATTAGAGGTCACTGATTTCATAGTATTTGCTTTTCTTTGAAATACCTTTATGCTCATCTGCTTGCACACACACATGCACAGATTATATATATACATATATATATATCCAAGGATTATTCCATATTGTGCATGTTCACTAGAGAAATGTCTTTTGCATGAATGTCATTTTTAATAATTCACATATCTCAGACAAAAGATAAAGATGAAGAAACATACGCTATCCTCATTAAAAGTCACATTGTAAAAGCATGATGGTTTCCTAGCACAAATCTAGAAGATGTAGAGACATTTTTGAAAGAAAGGGAGATATTTAACCTGTGAGAGTTGAGACTTAATTGACTAGAATAATGCCAATTGAACAGTATGTATCCTGGTAGCTACTCCTATTTCTATGTCTTGTCAACTTAGTATCCTTGTTTATACATCCACTCATTTATGCTCTATATTCACAGATTAGAAGCCAAACTCAAACACATTGTGATTACTATTTTATAGCCAATTACTATTCCATAGGATAATTTTATAGGTCATCAAACAATATTTCTCCTACCTTATGGCAAACATTGCCTACAAAAGACAGTCATTGGAATTTTCTAATTAGATGGAAAATCAACATCTACTATTCCCTTTTCTAAAGCATCCTTCTCCTATTGCATTTCTTTAAAATTCAGTAGTTAATATATAATGAAAACCATTTTTAGGATAATTTAGTGAAATGGGTATTATCTGTTCCCTATGATCATTTCTTCTTATGTTTTTTTTTTTTATTATATGATATTTTACATTCTCAATCACATCCTTTCCTTGCCTAAAAAGGTGTTATCTGGCTCAGTGGTGCCTGGGTTATGCATTTCAGCTTGGTGGATCTGCTAGATATTTTCAGCTCGCCCTCCAGATCTGCTCGCACTCTTTCTCAGTTTGTTATGTGTCTGAGACAGACAACTTCCATAGACTGTGTCAACAGGATTAATTTCTGCTCCAGATTCTAGTTGGCTTGTCAATGAGAAGCACCAGCAATAGGCCAGTGGTTAAAAGGAAAAGCAAACTAAATTTTGAAATAATGTTAGGCCTCTCTAGCCTGTCTAAGGATGGCACAGTTGATCCTCTCTTCTATAATGGTAGTTGGTACAGGGTTCTCTTATCAACTCTTTTCTGTATCTTTTCGAAGCAATGGTAGCAGTTTACTGTTGAACGCAGTACACAATACCATCAGCAATTGATTTTCTTTTTTTTTATTTTCTAACACTTCCCGTATATTTATAAAAATAAAAATGAAACATTTCAATATTAACCTCTTTGAAATTGCTCTGTAAGTATGCCGTGAATCTGCTTCCAGTTCTCTCACCGCTAAGTTACATTAATGATTTTACTTTTTCTCTCTAAACATCTTGTTCAAAGTTACTCTTTTGTAAACTGTGGTGGTGTTCGATGACTTGTTTTTACAGCAACTGATCTTTGTATTCCAGATTCTTAGGGGTGCGCTGCCTGCCAGAGGTGTCAAAATGAAAGCCTTCTATCTCCTATGTTCAGGTTATGGCAGGGACAATCATGAGCAGTGGATAACAAACAGAAACGCTAATTTTTGTCGGTGTGTATTAGTAAACAATTATAGACACATGTAAAATATTACTAACATGATTATAGATATTTATCTTTTAATCAAGGGGACACTTGTGTGTCAAGCTAATATAAAAAGAACATTTGATATGTAAAGAACCATGATGGCACATTGGGTAACAGCCAATACCTATTGGTTGGCTGTAAACCAGAAGGTAAGCACCTCGAAACTACCAATTGCTGCATAAGGGAAATATGAGGTTTTCTATTCCCTCACAGTCCCAGAATGGCACAGAGAGTGGCAGTTATGCCATGCCATAGAAGGTCACTGTGCGCAAGCATCAACTCAATGGCAATTAGAGAGAATGAGCTAGAATTGACTCCATGGAAGTAAGTAGTATTCTTATATTAGTGCTATAAATATCATCATGATTAATTGTGACTTTAAATATTTAAAAGACTATAGATGGAATGTTTTCCATTTCACTTATCAATTCTCCATGTATTTCTTTACCCCAAGTCATAACATCTTGCAACAGTCTACATGAAACTGAATGATAGAGGAATCTCATTGCTCACTGATATATAAGTCCTTTTTACTCTCCACAGATTCAGGAAACACAGTGGCTCAGTAATCCCCAAGCTAATTAAAAATATTACTCATGTAAGACACACTGTTTCAATGAGGAGAACTAATATATATATAAGCAGGAAATCATGGAAAATCCATGTTTTTGTTTTAAACTTCAAAAAAACATAAAATGTTTGATAAACTGCAACATAAATAAATCGCAGTTGCGTTGGAAATTTAAACGTTAATATATCAGTTTTAAATAAAATATATAACAAGGGCCTATTAATATTCACAGAGCCATATAATATAATAAACACTTATTATTATTTTGTCTAAAATTAATTCTTACAAACAAAAAAATTACACTATTTCATGTTCTTTGTGTTTAACCACTTTCAGAGGTGTAACATGGGGACATGAAGCAATTGAATAAACCAAAACCGTGTAAAGCAGTTAATTCAGCTGGAAATATATACCAAAAGTGAAACATGCAGTCACTCGATGATTACATCTTCATCCAATATATTTTCATCTGTCTTCATTCAATACTGATTTTTCCTTCTCATACATAAGCTATTGTAGTGATATAAATTCCACTTTTTTTTCTGTTGAAATGGTAGTAATGACCTCATGGAAATATTCAAAATAAACTTTTTAAAGCTAATTTGAGTCATTTTTTGTACCCTACAAAAACTGCCAGTGTTTGAATGAGAGTTTAAGCATTAAGAAGGAAATGTCTGAATTAGAGCTTAGATGTGAAGAATGAAATGAGATTAAAGTAAATCTAAATTGCTTTTTGTAACCTTAATCTCTATATAAAAGCTAATGTCTGAAGGGTAAATGTATGGAGTGCTATTTTGCCAAACACAGACAATGAGAAAATGAGTCAAATACTTGCAGGTTTCATGAGAAGTAAATATATGTCTCCAGGAGTGAAAACACTTAACATCTTTTTAAAAAATACTCTCTGTCAATCAATAACATATGAATAAAAAAAAAAGAAAAAGACTCCAATGCCAAACAGATTAGACACAGCAGGCTAAGAAAAGGAAGATGGATAGAATTGTTCCCAGGGCAGATGCTCTTCCTTCCCCTCTCCCTCTCTAAGAATAAGCCGAGCCACATTTGTGGAAACTTAACTAAGCAGAAACCTGCAGTGTCTTGCTCAGTATGGCTGACCTGCCAGCAGGAAAGTGCACGGAGTTGAAAGAGTTTAAGCTCTCAAAGAAGCCAAGACTTGGCTGATCATCTTGGGTTCAGCATATTGTGAGGCATATGAACACACTCTTCAAAATTGGCAGGGAGAAAGAGGAAGGAAAATTGGAAATCTAAACACAGTAGCTAGTTAAAATTCAGACAATTGTAAGGGTTGTGTTTTCTCTGACAGCTTCGGTTGTTCCTTAGGCTATCCAATAAGAAAAAAGAATGGATTTCCTTTTGAAGGGGAAGAACAGCCCACTTTTAGATACGGAATGACTCTATTGTTTAGTCTGAGAAAGATTATATATGTTTCTCTCTAAAATGGAATGTGTCACTTTCCACAACTTGATCTAGCTGTTTTTACTCTTCCTCTGGGGATGGATTCATATGCTATATTCACTTGTTTATTATAAATTTTAACCAAAAATATAAAGAGCCAACCATCTTTCAATAGGCTTGGCACTGTTCCAATGAACAAACTTTAGAAATATGCTTTTCTAAATTTGTATCACTAATAAGATTACAGAAAGTAACAGATGGGTTCATCTTCAATTGAGTTAAACAGTTTATAAATCTCTAGCTTAATATTTCCACTTTAAGGTGTATCTCTTCTGAATATACATTATGGAGATAACACAGCACACCTTTAAGCTGGGAATCTAAAATCATGCTACCCAAAACACCCCAAACTGGCATAGTTCTGATTTATAGACACAATACAAGAAACTACGTTGATAGTCAAAGTTCACCACTCCTGTATTCATCACACGGTGCGTTGCTGCAGGCAGATGCTCTCCACAATCCACAGTTAGTATTTCTACTGATGTCAGCCAGATGTACTTACTGATCTGGAAGCTTTATATTGTATCGTTCCTCCTTACATTACTGACAGATCTTTGAGAGGGGTCTGAATAAAGTAGAAGTGTTTTAAAATAAGATTTCTCCGCATTATATATAGATTTGTGTTTCTAGGTAGATTCTAATGACTTATTTCCAAGCAGGAAAAATACTTTCCTCAGGAGAATAAGAAGTGCATGGAAATGAAGTCATATATATATATAATCTTAGATTCATTTCTGAACAAGGTCAAAACATGCATGTGAATTTCAAGGCATTTTGGTTGAAGTTTTAGTCTTTTTTTTTCCGCATTACTGCCCTGGTGGGAGTAGAAAGAAGTTTTAGTCTTAATATATTTACCTAGTTTAGTGTTAGATAAATCTTTTTCTTACTAGTCTTTCTGCTTAGGCCTAATTTATTTCACTCCTGGATTAAGTCAAATTGACAATTCAAAATGTAATTATTTTATAAGTTTATTTTCATCTATAAAATTGCCATTGAGGATAGTGACATTAATTACTGTAAGGAAGTAGATGAAATGAATTTATTTCTGAGACTTTTTGGACAGTCTTAACAAATAAAGAGGATCAGTAGAAAAAAATAGATTTCTCGATTGCTCCAACCTGTAAATCACACACTATTTCTCCTGATTCCTGTCCTTGAGAAACGGAATACACTTTTCTAGGAAGTAAGTTTTCTTTTCAATTAGCTCTTGCTCAAAATCTTTACAGATCAGCTGTTTTCATTGTGCCAAAGTGAAGTTTTTTAATACATTGTTTATGGGTGTCACAGTTAATAGTTCCAACAGACTGTTTACTCTCCAAGCAATATTAAGTAGGCAACAGTATTTTCGTCAAAGTTAAAAGTTGATATGCTGAGTTTTAAGGCTTCTGACTCGAGCCAGAGAAGCAATTTGGTGGGAAAGCAAGCTGTCCAGTACTTGACAAGGTTTGGTTTGTCAATATGGCTGAAGGTGTTTGACACACACAATACATTCCTTTCTTCAACGTACTTCGAGCTCTGTGTCAAAATGTGTAACTCCACCTGGATTCAATTTGCTGAATTTTAACAGAAAAAGAAAAAGTGCATTTTAAGAATTGGAGTGTGGAAAAAAAGAAAGCTTTATACATTGGATTTATAAGAAATAATGTTTGAAGATAATAATGAATGTTGGGTGCTTTTATATATGCAACAGCAAATTCCTTCATCCAGTTATATATGTGGGAGGGGAGAATTTCCCTCCTAAAAAAGGGTTTAAAGAAAGTTACAGCATATGAAATCTATTTCCCTTACTAAGAAAAAATGGCATAGACACAGCATGTAACTGAAGGATTTCCCTGTAGCCTAAAATGGCTGTCTTAATTAGCTGTAAATCATATTCAAACAATGTATAGGGTCTTGCTTGTAAGGATGTAATGGGTTTACACTGCCTGCATGAATATTTAAAAAAAAAGTTAGGGCAGAAGATCTTCCAGCTACCCACAATTTGTAGCAGCACTCATCCTTAGCTAGTGTGGTGATTCCTGGCAAGAATAAGGGATCTGCTGGTCCCAGGGTGTCGTGTTTCAATCCAGGCCCAAGCTACCAGGGAGGAATGAAGGCTGTGCTGTCACCATCAAAGTTATTGTCGCACATGTTTGTAACATGTACGAAGACATTTTACAACTGGGAAAGCAGTGATAAATGGCCCTGGTGAATGGCCTGCTTGTGTTCTGGCTTTTTGACTGTTCAGTGACAACAGCAATCCTTATCATATGATCATCTCAGTGACCTTGAAACTGTCTTCTATGTGGCTAAATATTTTAAAGGATTCTGTTATCAGAATAAGAATCTAGAATGTGCCTCTCCTGTCTCCCAGTCTAAAATGAAGTGCCACACATTTTTAACCTTATAATGTATAATAAAAGATCCTAACTTAGGACTTTCTTATCTTAAACTTTGGGACAACACAGACCAACATAGATATTCTAGTCTGCTATCTATAAATAAAGAAAATATAACATTTTATAGCAGTATATCAAAATTTCATTTTAGTATATTATGTCTTGATTAGTTAGCTGTTACTTTAAGGTATTTATATATTCAAACATCTACTTAAGGATTTCTATTTCAGGTGACAAGCAAGTTAGGGATCTGTTCACACATTGAATACTACCTAAAAGAAGCTTTTTACATATGTGTAAGAGCTTGTTAGTTTCACTAAGGTTAATTCCTATAGTGATCAACTTTCCATTTGGAGGAAAAATAATCATGGTGATAAGGTTGCAAACTTTAGGTATCCACCCTTCATTATTTCAGATATCTAAGCCAGATTTAGTATGCATGAAAATGATTTAGAAGCCCATGAGATTTTAAGTTTGAAATTCAAATGAAATAAATGCTATCACATCAGAATCCCAGTGCCACAGTCGTAAGCACTTGGCTGCTCCCAAAAGGTTGGGTTTGAATCAAGCAGTCACTTCATGGAGATAGATGTTGATGTCCATCAAGATCTGCAGCCTTAGAAACCCCGCGGGACATCCCCGCTCTGGCTGAAAGTTTAGTGTGTATGTGTAAATCAACTTGACATCTTTGCGTTTGGTCACATTGGTACAGAGAGAAAAGAAGAAGGTATCCTAATCATGGTATTTATTTTTAGGCCAAACAGATGCCACAGAAAAGCAAAGCATATCAATCTGCACTTTTCTGCACAAATAAGAACCCTCATTCTTGATCCTGCTCAGAAACAACATGCATGTGACACATCGCAGGCATCACACTGCTAGCATGAGCCAGTCAGAGTTGGTGTCAATTAGGAATAGATAACCCAATAAGCTATGTAGACATATACCCTGGGATTAACAAGACAGGAGCACCAGATATCCATGCACATACCCACAGAACAGTCAAAGCCGAAGGAAATGAGTTCCTACGTAAGTGCACTGGCAGGGAACTTAACAAAAGTGATGATACCTGATCCACTAGATAAGAATGCACCAACAGGCAAGAAAGTTCATGCAGGGGCCTAAGGGTGCAAACATGCCAAGATGTGCAAGCTCTGAGATCCTTACTGCTTCAATACTTTAGTTGGCATCTGTCGCATATAGTTCCTTCCTATGAAAGTTAGACTCTCTATTCTGGTGGGCCTCTTGGGACAAAATATATCTTTCTCATAAATAAGAGGTGGGGATGGATTGTCAATTCTAACTCTTCCTCTTCTCACCCAGTAAGCAGTTGGGTCCAACTTGAGCAATTACTAAGCAAGAGCAGAGTATTACAATCACACTTTAAAAGGTGTTGTACCACAAATAGCAAAGTTTGGTTAAGGAATACACACAGAGAGAATTATCCACATATCACATTTGAATGCATGAGTAATTGGTATTTAGTGCTACCCAAAGTAAGACCTAGTGTCAATCCTGGCTAGTTAACCATACATGTAATAAGATGCCTTTTTTTAATACTGGGAGAAATTTCTCTGGATAATGAAGCTCTAGAGAGATTTACTTATTTTACTTTAGATGGTGAGTTTGCCTTAGCCATCTTCTCCTTGAACCATTCCTGTGGTCCATATATTTTGAAAAGATTCTATTCAATTATTGCCTGTGCTTTCCTATATTTATATTCTTTTTTTATAAGTACACAGAAAAGTGCCTACAGTCAATATGTTTAAAATTACCTCTATTATGATGACAAAATTCCATTTAAGTTAAATATTTCTGACATTCGATAGATTTTTGCATTTTATTCTGGTGAGATTGAACAATTTTTGCATGATCAGGTAGGGTCTATTGTAATGATTTCATTTAAAACAGCAATATCAAACATTTTTTAATAGAAAAAATCATTTTCAAAAGGTGTCAACCATAATTACCACAGGTATTAGGCTTAATTTTTTTTTGTTTTCATTTTAATGGCAAAGATAAAGTCACCAGCAACAAGTTAAAAAGTTAAAGCAGCGGATCTCCTTGTAGCTATTGTTCTCCCCCTTCATTTATTTAGCTTACTAGGGCCAGGAGATTCAGAATGCTGGACAAATTTCAGGCCTTACAGTGTGTGGTGGTCTTATAGCATGCTCACATTTTTACTTGAGCTCTATAAAGAGATATATGTATATGATTTATGCATTTTTCTGAAGTATTAAGTTGTACTTAAAATGAAACCAAGATTCTCAAACTCACTGTCATTTTGTTAATGCCCACTCACAGGAACCCAATAGGAAGTCTATGTTGAAACCCAACTAAATGATAGAAACATCGATCCTCTCTCAAATTGGGAGTCCGAAAGCTTAGAATACAATCTGGTACGCTCCACAACAGTCTTGCTACACAATGGGTAAGTTTTCTAAGAATGAACCTAATTACATAATGGAAACGATAGCTGAATAGTAGTGAGATTCAGATAGCCATGGATGATAACTACAGAATATCTTATTTCTTTTATTCTGAGAGTACAAAATAGGCAGTCATACATTATAGGATAATAGTAACAATAAATGTAGAAGGAAAATACTTTATTCCAAGTATTACACTTTCCAAACTTGTCTGCTGATGAGTAATTCTGACAGAATTCACTCAAGGGAAGAGGAGACCTGTCCTTCTGGATTTCTGAAGCTGTAAACCTTTGAGAGTAGACTATCTTGTCTTTTCTTTTGGGGGAAGGGAGGGTTCTCCTGGTGAGTTACAACCACTGACCATCTGGTAAATAGCTCACTACACCATGATGACTCTAAATAGCTAGTATTAGTTTCTTTTTTAATTGACTATGTGAGATTGTATTCCTTAGTTTTTGAATATATTATGCCTTCGGGGTGTCATTACCTTTTGATCCCAGGCTTTATTCCATTGTGGTCAGATAGCATAATCTATGACTGATCAATATCTAAAAGTCAGCTAAAACACCTTTGTGACACAGTAGATAGTTACCTTTAATAAATATACCATAAAAAGTTCAATCAAATTTTACATTTTTGTTATGTCTACAGTCTATATAATATTCTTTTACATGTTAATTACTAAAAAGTGTTTAATTGTGCTGTGGAAATTTCCCATATAAAGTTTATTCTTTGTATATTCTATGTTCCTTTTGAATATTGCATTACCTGTTTTTAGTTCGAAAATATGTTCCTTTGTTTTCTACATCTTCTACATTTCTATCAACATTTTCCCTCATTTCATTTATATTTTGAAATGTTATTGCTTTTTCAAATTTTGAGCCTGATGAATTCCCTTTTTAAATATCTAGTAGAATTGTTTTTATACTGTTTTGTCTCTTGATTTTCAGTTATTTATGAATATTTTAATCATAACTATTCCATTGGATTTTTGGTTGTAGAAACATTTGTAGAAAAGACTGTGTGGAAACCTGTGATTCTAAATTCATCCGGAAGCCAGCTATTTCAGGGAAAATTCCTTCAAGCAGAGTGACTCATCCTCCGGTCCTTTTGATATTTGGGAGTAGAGAATTCCGAGTTGGTCACTGCTCTCCTTGTCGTGTGGGGTGTTTAGCAGTAGCAGTCACAGTTATCCACAAAGAGCCAGTCACACTTCCCCAACTCAGAGCAATAACATATCAAATAAATTACCAACTATTTTTTGAGGAGTGTGATCACCATTGGTTGAAAATGAGTACCTGGACCTATTAGGAAGGAGTGAATTCAAAACTGCATTTAGTCCTTGGGAGAGTTAGTCTTTGCTGGCATGACCTACCTTTTAGGTTTTAGCTTTTCAGCTTCCCAATCTAAAACTTAATATGTTTACCAGAACGTTTTCTGGCAAATCTTAAGAGGACAATGATGTTCAAGGTCATCCTCACTGTCATATATTCTTTCTACTCTTTCTACTCCAAGTCATTCAAAAGCAGGTGTTTTATATCTGATGCCTAGTAATGTAATTATTTTTAAGGACTAAAGTCTACAAAATAAACTATTTTTTGAGGGAGGTAAAATTTCCCTTTGCCACACTGTGTAAATATAAATCCAAAGATTATATTCCATTTATCTTACAGGCCTTAAATTTGCCACACTTTATCCCTGAATGATTTGCTCTATCCCATGAAATTAAATGCTCTTTTTGTTATACTCTGAGCCTTCTGTTCATATCCAAAAGGTGGATTGTGTCAGCCCTATCTGAATGACATAGTTTGAGAATGAATGGTCAATAGTTACAGCAAGACTATTTAATGGAGCAGGGAGGTCGATGACTGAAGAAAAACAAAAGGAGTAATAGATTTACTAAACATCAATGAAAGCTTAAATGTGATTGAAAATGTAAAATTTTTGTAAAATTTTTCTTGGTATTTTAAGATAACTTAATCAATTTCTTGTGTAAATATTAAGTTGTAGATAGATAAATTTGAATTTATGATATATTAACTGAGCTCAGAGGCATGGGTGGTTTAGCTATGAAATTTTACCCTCTTAGAAGGAGACCTGGGTTCTCTTCTCAACCAATACCCTCTGTCAGTGGAAGCTGATATGTCGGTATGAAGTTGACCTGAATTCAGCACATCTTCCCAACTGTGGTAGTTAGGCCATCTGTTGTCAATTTGAGAGTTGAGAGAGAAGTGGTGGAACTTAGCCTGTCAATCAGGTTGTACCACGATGAACTCATTTGGAGATACTGAAGAGATAAATAGTTCACAGGAGGAAGGACACGCACTCACTCCTGGAGACATTACTGTAGACAAGCCACATGGAGATAGGCTGATACCAGCTAAGATCTCAGAGCTGAAGGAGTCACGTGAGGACTCAGTCGAGCACTAAGATGCTGCTATCTCCACTGGAGCAGTAGGGCCTTCCATCCACTTGACTGTGATCTTCCTGCTGCAAGAATCTAAAGAGGAATTTATGGACTAGTGTAGAGATATGGGGTAATATCAGACGTATGGACTTTATCTGCAATATATGGATGAGTTTCAACATATGGAGTAACATCAGATTTATGGACTTGATCTGCACTGAGCTCAGAAGTTTTCTCAATATGCAATTGCTGTTTTATATGAAATTCCCTCTTATACATATATGAGTATCTATAAATTTGTTTCTCTAGTCTACCTCAGTTAACACAGACTAAGATGAGCTAGCAAGACATCACTGGTAATCTACTTATGAAGAATCAGTCATTTAAAACATGCTGATCAGCAAAGAGTTATTCTGTAGCTCGTGGATTTGTTAGACGTTGGGATGACACTATAGCAAGCTAACAAGGACAAATTATTTCATTGTATAAGTAATATAATTGGAATGAAGAATACTCTCAGATGACAACCAAGAGATAGTTTGCAAAAATATGGTTGGAACACTTGACAATATACATATCTTGATAGGACTATTTTCACATCACTTTCACTGGTAGACTCAACATACTGCTTTGATTTCAGATCTTGAGGGTGGGGGAAGTATAGAAATTAAATTCAAAGACTGACAAAATGAACTATTGAGAAAATTTCATAGGGACAACTGAATAAAGAGCCATAAATAATTTTTGTATTGAAATATTGCTGAGTCGACATAGTTAAATGCAAGGAAGACATCAGTAAAAAAATTTACTAAATAGAAATTTTCAGTGAAAATAACATTTTTAAAAGTCTATATGAAGAACTCTGAAAACAATTAAGTTTTCTGACTTGGCAGCAAATGCATTTATAATTATTAGCTGCATTCAATGGACAATAATGTTTCTTATATATGTTGTCTTGTACTATCCAATGACGCTCCCTATGCTACCCAATTCAAATATGCAATTCGTTTGTGCAAAAATATTTTAACATTGATTTTTAAAACAAACTGTTATGTACTAGTTTAATGATTTTAATTATGCAAAAATATGAGCATATTTTTGATAAATAAACCACCCTTTGGGCAATCAGATACCAATTATCCAACACTTCTATAGAAAATTTTGTTAAAGAAGTCAAAATATGTTTTTACCCAGGATTGACCAATTATCTATTTAGCTTATTGGGATAGATTTTCTGCCAAGTCCCAGCCAGCTATCTCTCACCTGTGTGTACTTTCCAAAAAGTCTTTTTTATTAACATGCATATCGTATAATGCCATAGTTCACATCATGCAGAATTGCACAATTGCTACCACAGTTTCCAAACAAACTTTTGCTACAGGGACTATGACAACATCTCCCTTTCAACCCCCCTCCACCAGTTTTACCAGGAAATTTTGTAACACTGAAAATTCATCTCAATGGTCTTTCAGAAAAATCATTCGAATTTCATTCTGTGTATGTGTATGTGTGCAGGTGGAAGAGAAAAAGTGAGAAAGAAATGGAGGAAAACTAATTGTTTGGTTTAAAATGGACAGACATGTTTTTGATAACTTTTGGTGTACACTATTTAGCATGGCTTATTATGTTTTTTTTTAATTTATCTGTTAGGCAATAAGTGAACCAACAATGACAATGACAAAAACAATTATTAAATATAGTTTCCTTAAAAAAGCAGCAGGATGAAATATATGCATAAAAGGGTTTTCTGTAAAAAGAATAGACAGATTAGAGGGATTTAACTGCCATTACAGATTAAAAAGAATATTTTGATGATTTTATGATCAATATAATTGAAACACAAAATGAGGATTAAGTACGGATTGGTTAAATTAAATTTGGTGGACTTCATAAAGCAAATATAATTATGTCAGTCCTTGTTGGTAACTTTAAGATGTCATAGCTGCTAAAAATATAAGTGATTTCCAGAGTACAGACAAATTTCACAGGAAACATATGCATACTCTGTCAATTTCTTTTCTATCACTGTCATTGGGGGAAAAATGCCAGAGTTCTTTAGGGAAGGAACAACTTTTCTGTTAAGATAGTAAAATTCTCTTTGAAAAGGATTGTGGTCTAACTAAAATGAAGACAAAACGGAAAATAGCACTTGTTTTTTTGTCCTTTGGGCTAAAATCAAGTGTAAAGAAAAGACAGGACCCAACCACCCCAATTTGTCCCCTCTACTCCAAACACAAAGTGTTCTTTAAAACTTCATCCACCTATTTCATTACTTACTGAAAAGGAGATATATATTTTAAATATACCACAAAGCAAAAAACAAAAGAGAATGGTTTAATTCCTGCTTGGTTTTTGGCTTGTAGGGTTTTTTTTTTCTTTTCAAAAACCTATGTAAAAGAATGAAAAGGGAGAATGCTATCCACAATATGTCAACTATATCAAAACTGTGAAATACACTGTAAGGCAGAAGCTTATTTTTTTAAAAAAATTATGTGTGGTTACAGACTAATAACCCTGCATGCTGGTTAGTTTCTATTTCTTTTTTTTTTAAATGTTGTTCTTCAAAATGGTAGAATATATTGGTAACAAAAATGTTTTCTATTTTTAACATATTTACAGTTTTTTTAAAGCAAGCTCTTTCAATTTCTGAACATTTTCTTCACCAAATTCTTGAATCGATAAACAACGTTCTTCATTTCCCTCTTTATCTGTCCATTTTTCTATGTGTTTCTATTCTGCATATTTCCTCTAAATTAAATAACAGCTACTGAGGCCTCTTTTATCTATATTTTAATACTCAACATACAATTTTCAAAGCAGTATCTGGTTCCTTTTTATTTGTGAATAATAACCTGTTGTATAATATGGTTACATCACATTTGGTTAGCCATTTTACAAGCAATACTTGTTTCTACTTTTATTACTATAAGAACTAATCTTCTTATTTCTTGTGTAAGTATAGAATTTGAACTCGCTTGGGTACATTTCTTGGAGTAGAATTGTTGGATAATTTGGTAATTCTACATTTCAATGTGATGAAGAAATACCAAACTGCCAATTGTTATCCAATTTCTGCACATCTTTGAGTGGACTTATTCTTGTCTATATTTTAGTGCTACTTATGTAATTTTTCCTAATTTATAATACACAAAGCAGTAACTATAAATGTGTGTAATTAAGGATGCTATTTTAAGTAAGAGCTCAGCATCAAAAATGAGAGAGAAACGGGTGTATAAAAGTGTAGATATTTGTATTATGTTATTTTAATTAAGGCAATACTATTTCAACCTAGATATTTATAAATTAAATGCTAATCTTAATTTTCCAGTATCATTCTAAGAGAAGAGGCTTTCAACTGAACACAAGAAAAGAACTATTTACCAAAACAAATGCAGAAAACTTCGAGTAGAGAAAGGAAAAGAAAGCAATAGCATTAAGACCCTTCTAACTTTCTCTGACTATACAATGGAAAAGGAGAATCCAGCTACACATCTGCCCAAGGATGCTTCCTGTAAGACAGAAAAGAGGTCTCCACCGCCCACCTTAGTGTCGACCGAAGAAAATAAAAGCAATCCCTGGGGAATCCCAGATGTTCAAACACCAGACAAGGATTGTTAAATCAGCTTTTCTACTAAAATGCTCAATAAATACGTAATGGTCATCTTGTAGAGTGTTCCAAAAGAAATAATGAGAAAAAGAAATATTTCATCAAACTGAATAGTAATAGTTAAGGAACCATTTTGTTAATTATAAAAAGACTTTATAAACATAGTATTTGAAATTAAAAAGCAAAAACTAAAAAGTGTAAAATAGCACCATAGATTTAAATTGGTTAGGTCTATTCAGATTTTTCCTGTGAATTAAAAACAAAAAGAGTGAAGAAAAATGAACAGGACCTCTGAGGTGACACCATCCAGCATGCAAGCATGCACATAATGAGTAAGGGAACCCAAGAAAAGAGTGAAAAGACCAAAAGCATCAAACAAATATTTGATGCAGTAGACACTGGAACTTTTCAAATTTTATAAATGCAAATCTGCTAGACACTCAGTGAGCAGCATGTAGGTGAAACTCAGAGATCTATACCAATACACTACCTCAACAGTCCCAGAGGGGAGCCAACAATTTAGGTTACAACTGCTAACCTGAGATATTGGCGGGGAATGCTGGAAATCTGCTTTTGTAAAGGTTATAGCTTAGAAGGCCTGACAGAGAAGCTCTGCCTTGTAACAGTAGAGTCACCATCCATCAGCGATGATAAAAGGGCAGCTCGTGTGGTTTCATGGGTTTGGGTCATTTAAGCCGTCTTACTAGGTTCATGTAAGATAGCAATGATTACAAAACTTGATATCATTATATCTTGTCATATGATTTCTTTTCCTGTTTTTAATAGCAATGTTTTGCCTAATATGATATTGCCTAGTATTGATGCAAACACTGCAGCACTCTTAGATGACCATTTGCCCGATAGACCTTATCTGCCCTTGCAAGTATAATTCCATTTTGAACCTAAGCTGTGTGTCTGGAAGGTAGTGTATATCTTGAATTTTTTTTCCATTTCATTTTTTATCAATCTCTGTTTTTCCTTTGGATTATTAAAATCTATTTATTTTTGATTAAAATTTTGACAGTAGAGAGACTGAGTTTTGAGATACTAAACTAAGTATAAACTAAGCCCCAAATCAGCCAACTCACCTAATTTTATCACACAAAAATGCATCAAAATATGCCAAAAAAACTCGGCTTAGATCAGTATATATGTTAATGCAGAGAAGCAAAATTAATGTTGTCTATATGTGTACACAGAAAGAAATTGATATTAAGATGATGGCTCACACAATTGTAGAGATAGTCAAGTCCAAGTTGGAGTAGACACTAAATCCATGTATCAGATGTTCGGCTGAAGACTTCTGACTCCCATAGCTGTGGGTGTGTCAGGCGAGAGGAGGTGCTGGTGATAAACCCAAGATCATTAGGAACACAATGGATTGATGACTGCAGAACCACATAAGTACAAATTCAGCGGGTGGGTGAGATGGAAATCACAAGCCTCCTACAGTAAGCAAACGATATTGCAGGCTGTTGACTCAAATCCAGAGATGTTATGATAACGTACCAGATGCAGAATCCAGATCCAGAATTTAACCAGCATACATACAGTGTCCCTTTGTCACGCTCCTGAGGAAATATTCTTTCAGTTGTATCAAGATTAAGACTTGAGTTAGGGAGTTGTGCTCCACCCCAATCCTTAAATTGTTTGGCAGATCCCACTCTGACGTTGACGACATTATGTTAGGTCACAGCATGGACAGTTACTAGGCCAAAACACGGAGAATCCTGGCACAATTAAATTGTCGATAAGGTAACTATCATAAGTTGGATTTACATTTGTTATTTTATGATTTGTTTGAAATAAAGCCCCCTTTCCCCCACCTATCTGTCAGTGACAAGTTATTGAGCACAGGTAAGTCAAAATCAACGAAATGACACTTCTTTTATTCCTTAGTTACCTTGTTTCACCATGGTGGCTTGCATGTTGCCCTTAAGGTGGATATTCTTGCAACAGAATTTTGAATACCCTCATATTTCCCCATGGTGAAGAGTTTTCAGTAAAATCTCTATGCTAATAAGTCTACAAAGAAAAGCTAGGCTGTCCATTTCAGAGGGGTGAGTCTCTTATAACCTTATGATTAACGGTAGAATTAAATCAGATACAGTACAAGAAAGTGAGTTCTCTAGTTTGAAGGATATTCAAATCATCGCAGGAAAAGAACTGCCTGTAAAAATAGCATCTACCTTAATGTCCTATATGGAGTATAGTTTATGGGACCCCATATATTAAGGGAGCAGGTCTCAGAAAAAAGCTGAAAACATGTATTGATAAAACAGAACTTAGAATACATAGACTATATAGAATCTAGGACATTTGGAAGTCATCAAAAATATAATGAAACATAAGCACACGAAAATCAATATTCTAAGCATCAGCAAGCTGAAATTATCTGGTATTGGTCATTTTGAACAGAACAATCATACTTTACTATTCTAGGAAAGACAAATTCAACAGAAATGTTATATGCATTATCCCAAAGACTATATTACAAGATCTATCACAGACGATACTGTCTGTGAGGAGAGAATATCTCTATTCCTAAAAGAAAGTCTAATAAATGGAACTGTTATAAAAAAAACTATTCATGGCGCTGAGCCCCGGTGGAGCAGTGCTTGAGTGCTGCTTGAGTGCGGGACTGCATCGCACGGGCTCAGCAGTTCCAATCCAGCAGCAGTTCTCCAGGAACAAGGCTGAGTAGCTCCCACGACCACCAGAGGTCAGTGATATCCTCCCACCAAAAAAATTATTAATGAAATAATCAAAAAGCTAATGATGAATAATTTGAAGAATTCTACCAATATATTTAGTTTGAAAATAATCAACCATTCAATCAAGATTCATTGATAATTACTGATGACTGTAGCAAAATTTAAAAACAAAGAAGAATGTATGCCAATTAGAAAACATGACCTTGGTGATATAAATGTAATTAGAGACTTCATGATAGAATTTTTCATTTCTTTTCATGTCAGTTACCTCCTTCAACAACACAAACGAGGTATGTGCACATAGATGTAGCCAGGTAGAATACACAGGAGTCAAATTGGTTGCATCTGGATTAGACCAAGGAAAAGTCTATATCAACAGCCAAAACAATGCCAAGGGCTTACTGTATAAACAGAGCATCAATTGCTGATATGTAAGTTCAGGTTTAAGTAGAAGCCAATGTAACCAAGTCTGCAAGATCTAAAATTTATCCTTGAACATATACTGTCTGACAGAGAGAATAGCTGAAGAACAAATATCATTAGAACAGTAATAAAATAGCTGACAAGCTGTGGGATGACATCATCATAGTTAAAGAAAACAAAAGTGCATTAAGAAATTAAAGGACAAAAGGGTCAATGTGGATAACAGAAAATAGTCCCAAAATTACTCTTGGGCACAGAGTAAGTAAAGTGAATTGAAGAAATTATGAACTTAAGGAACTGAATAAAAATTTTCAAAGGACATCTGAAGAAGATAAAATAGAGTATTATAAAGAAATTTGCAAAGATTAGGAGTCAGAAAGTCAAAAAGGAACCACACACGCATCACACCTTAACCTGGAAAACTTGAAGGAAAAAAAATTCAAGCCTTAATTTCAAACACTGACTGATTCGATGAACAAATATTAAATGCTGAAGGAAGCATCACAAGAGGTGAAAAGAGTATCACTGAACCAAAAAGAATGAGTGACATTCAACTCTTTCAAGAGGTGCATATTATCAAGTTATAAGTGTTACTGAAGGAAGAAGTCCAAGCTGCACTGATGGTATTACTGAAAATCAGACTCCAGGAATTGATGGAATAGTATTAGAAGTGGTTCAACAAATGGATGCATTCTCTTCTCATAGGGTTTCTTTCTATCATCCTTATACTAATATTGGTTCAATCAAGTATGCTAGTGATAGCCTGTGTAAAACCAACTGCAAATACATGGGACAGTTAAAATGATACATTTGGAAAATTAAGCTGCCTTCAAACATAACTGTCTCAAGAAAATATTTTCTAGAGTCATATCACTCTCCATAATTTGTTTTATTATAAAATGACATTGTCAATTTGTTTTCCTTACAATGTCTTTGAAATTCTAAATTATGTTATTTTATTTGTATTTTCTTAAATCATTGTCTCTTCCATTTTACAACTAATTGAGGCAGAGTTTCTTTTATTCTATATGTTATCATTTATATGTCAGCACCAACTCAATGGCAGTGAGTTTGGTCTTTGAACTTTTTAATATCATGTTAGCTAAAGAGTAAAAAATATTAAAAGGTCATATCAGATATTCTAATGTCAGAAAAATTTTAATTCTCATACTCTTAAAGATAAATATGAAGTTAAATAAGAAGTTTTATTAACACATATTAAGTAAAAATGAACTTATATACCAACATATATATTTAAATATTTAATAAGTATATTATAAAATATATACAATAAATAAATATTAAATCTGTCCATTCAATTCTCCCATTAGTAAGAGCCATATTCTAAATCAGGTAAATGGCTAATATGTCCTTAATCACAGTTCCTCTTTTTATGATTCCTCTGATAATACAAAATAGAATTTTTTCATGTTTATGCAAGGTAAAAATCTTATATAATTATGATAAATCATCATGGAGTGGCTGTTGCATGATTTACTTGACCCTGTATTGGTGGAAGAGCAGAGATATTGGAGTCAGCATTTTAAGATTGCCTAGACCAGAGGATGTACACTGCTACAGAGAGGAACCAGAAGCATGGGGAACCGAGGACAGATGATCCCTTCAGGACCATTGGTAAGAGTGGGGATACCAAGAGGGTTGAAGGAAGGTGCAGAAGAAAGGGGGAACTTATTTTAAGGATCTACATAAAACCTCCCTAGAGTACAGACAACAGGGAAGTGGGTGAAGGAAGACATCAGACCAGTGTAAGATATGACAAAATAATAATAGTTTATAAATTATCAAGGGTTCATGAGGGAGGCGGTAACTGGGAGGGAGGGGAAAATGAAGAGCTGATACCAAGGGCTTAAATAGAAAGCAAGTGTTTAGAGAATGATGAGGGCAACCAATGTACAGATGTGCTTGACATACAATATATGTATGCATTTTGATAAAAGTTATGTGATTCCCCCAATAAAATGATTTGAAAAAATTTTCACACAGTTGTCAAAGTGTATAAAATGCAGCCTTCACCTTTACATTAATAAATAGCTAATGCATTTGAGTTGTGATTCTGGTGAAGAATGCTGAGTCTTTGTCAACCAAAAGGACAAACACATTTGTTTTGGAACATATACAGTAGAATGCTCCATAGAAGCGAAATGGGTGAGACTTAGTTTTGTTTTTTTTTTGAGGGGGGGGATCACTGCCCCCTTGTGGTGGGAATAGGAGGTCCAGCCTTACTTCTAGAGAGCACTGCTGGATTTGAACCTCCAACCCAGTGGGCCGCAGTCCCGTGCACAACCACTGTGCCACTGCGGCTCAGCTGAGACTTGGTCTTAATACATTGGATGTGTTATCAGAATAGACCAATCTCTGAAAAAGATATCATGCTTGTTCAACCTCAGGGATAGCAATCCAGCGGCAAACCCTTGACAAGATAGCTTAATAAAGTGGCTGCAGAAATGGCGCTAGACATAACACAGATTGTGAGGCTGACACAGGACCGGCAGTGACTGAACATAGGGTGGCTATGGCACCTAATGAATGGCACCTAACAACTTGATGTCTTTACAGGCTTGTTCATTTTCAATTTAAAAGTTAATCTGGAAAGCACCAACCTTATTTTTTTTGTCTGTAGGGATATTTTTATGTAATTTTCTTCTTTTAATAAAACAAATGATCTCATTTAAGCAAGTATTTATTTGACACCTCTTAAAAATAGTACTCTTTAAATAGAACAATGAACTATTTTTAATTGAATAATAAAGAAACTCTTCCAATTTGAATAATGGGAGAGATATTAGGGAATGTTTTCATTATGTATTTTTGACAAAATTCAAAGGAACTTCTAATGAAATATGAAGATACTAATTAAAAGGTGTATACTTCAGGTTACTGTGTTTATAACCCAGAATTCCCCTGTCCTTGTGATACACTTTTTAATTGATATAGGCAGCAATCTGTCTTGCACCCCAACAATATAAAATAAGCACAAACAAAGCTAACAAAAACTCAAAGTTCACCCTAGCAATGCTAAGTAAAATCTCTCAGACTTGGTAAATTTTATGCAAGCAGACAGCCTCTTTTTATAACTCAGCATCGCTCCATGGATTTAACCTGATTTCCTTGAGCTGATTGATACCACATAGTGCCACCAGGGCTCATTCCCTGCATTGAAAAAACAGCTCAATTTAATACCTATAAACAATATTTTATGCTCATATAGAGTGGGCAGAGGTATGTAATATTTGTATATAAGCAACAAGATATTATGAATTGAATGAAATAATTTTCTCTTACAGAGTTTTCTATATCTTCAAGCATCCTTAGAAAGGCGACCATTGATGGAGTACAACTTTTCTTTTATTGTCTTTGTCTTCCTCAACTCTAGCACAATGTCTGGTATGTTTGGAAGGCTCACTAGCTATTTGGTCAATGAATGGGTGAGTGAATGAAGAAAATCACATATGCAATTAGCTACAGGCCAAGTAATTTCTTATATGTGCCATTACCCATTCTTGCTTCAATTTTTAATGGAAGTGACTGCTAGGAACCTTTTTAAAAATTTCATCCAGAATGACTCACATCTGATTCAAATCAGAAGAACAATCAATTTGGCACCATCATAAGAGCTCTCAGATGTTAAAGGTGACAAAATGGGCAGAAGTTCTCCTAACAGATTATGGATACCATGTGTGACAGAATTAAGCTTTTAAAAAAATGTTCATAGAAATGCTGAAGGGGAAGGCATGTCATGCCCATGTGGCTTGGCTACAGGATACAATCCATTCACTGACATGATGGCAAAGTTGGGTGGCATATCACATATGGCATATGGCGGGCTTCTGCTTCAGCAAACGCTACCACATGCCAAAAAATGGTGTCATTTTAACTGATTACTCTTTTTTTTTGTAGCATTCTAAATTAATATTAAAGTTCTCTTGAAACCCAAAAAGAAACAGGAAAAGTTCACATGCATATTCCAAGTTATTTCATACCTAATTTCCATGCAGATGATTCACTCGTCATAAAAATTGCATAGTGTATGTGTTTCTGTAAATAAAAGCAAAGAATGATACTGACAGGAAACATTTTATGAAAATTTATTTGACATCAAATTATTTTCAAAATCCCAAGTGTGTATATTGTACACATATACTCTATTATTCTACTTCTATATACATATTTGATCACTGATTCAACAAACCTACATTGAGTGGACACTTAAGGGAACACCAAGGGGAAGCCTCGATAATTATCCAAAACTCTTGCCAAACATGTCAACCAGAAGAGAAAAGTCAAAATACAGTTCATGAGTAAATGGGCATCCAAGCGAAGGACATGGTAGCATGAGAAAACATTTAGTAAAGTCAACTGGGAAATTATTGGAGTAGATGATTTATATGTTGGCATCATTACAGAAATTATGGATTGACCTCTTAATAAGAGAAGGAAAACATCCCCAGTGAAAAAAAATTGCAAAAGCAGCATGCGGTAATCAATTGTTTTGTAGATCTCTTTGGAAATTGGAACCCTGGTGCCTGGTGGTGACACACTGGACTGAAATCTGCAAGGCAACAGTTTGAAACACTAGCAGTTCTGTGAGAGGAAGTCTCAGAAATTCAAAAGGGGTAGTTCTACCCTGTCCTATAGGATTTTTCCACTTGGACTTGATACAATTGAAGAGTGAAGAGCGGGTATGGAAGTATAAAGAAAAGGCAGGGGCCAGAACTGTATCATGGGGGATGTTACAATTCTACTTTTGATAGTAAACCAGTTGCTGTCAAGTGGACTCCAACTTATGCTAACTCCATTTGTGTCACAGTAGGCCTGTACCCCAGGAGATTTTCAATGGCTGAATGTTTTGACATAGATCATACTAAGAAGGACTGAGCTAAAACAATTAAAGTGCAGACACATAAGAGAGGTGTTTTCATAACTAACTTGGCAATAGAAGCGACATGGTTTAGAAACTAGAAATCTGTAGGCATGTGATGGAAGTAATTAATGATGACTCCAAGAATGTTTGCTATACAAATTATTTAATACAGAGAAAAGAGAGTGTAAGAAAGATTTACTGAAGGCTATGATTACACTTACGATATCCTGGATTTGGTGGACCTGTGCAATATCTGTTTCTTTGACATACTTCAGTGGCTTGTGTATTGCTATAATATTGGAAGTTGTGTCATCATTGTCTCAAATGCCAGCAAAGTCACTGTAGTAATCACCTAACCCGGTGTCAATTTGAGAAGTGAGACTATAAGGGTGGAATCTAGCCTGTCAATCTGGAGCCAATGAGACCTATGTGTGGGCATGGCCTTCTCCTGAGAATTCTGGGAAATCCAGTCAGTACTTCCTGAACACTCGACTAACAAGACACATGGATGCAACCAAACCTCTGAATCTACAGAAGCTAAACAAACGTCTGCCAGTGCTGAGATGCTTACAATGCACTGGATCCAGAGATTTCTTACTCGCTGACTTGTGATCATCCTGTGTTTGGTGGCATTGCATCTGTTTCGTGGGTCTGAAGAGGACTTTATAGATTGGTATCAGACATTTGAGCTAATGTCACACTTAAGGCCTTAGACTGACCTGGGTTGGGATGTTTTCTTAATGTATAATTACCCATTGTTTAAGACTCTCTCTTACATGCATGCGTGTCTTGATGAATTTGTTTCTTGTCTACCTGGATTAACGCAGTCACTGAGGGTAAACAGATTTCAATGGAGCTCCAGAGTAAGGAAAGTTAGAAGAAAACCATGGCGATCTGCTCCTGATAAGTAACCTCAGGACACTTGATGGACAGAGCAAATTATCTGCGGTGGTGCTGGAAAAGGAGTGCTCTATGTTTGGAAGACACAGAGGAGTAGCAACAACGAGTAACTCCAACTGGATATCGACCCTAAAGATAGGATAGACGAAGATGGTGCAATGTTTTTTTCTGCTATGCATGCTATGCATTAAATCTCCAAAAATGGAAGTCGACTGCAATGTAACTAAAAGCGACATGAGTTTATCTACGTGGAGCACTCTACTGTAGAGTTTAAAGTGCTGATATCACCAAAGGGAGAAATTTAGAGTGAATGTACAACCTCTGTTGTTCCACAGATTGTCTATTCTCCCATTGTTGGGCATAATGTTGTATACTTGTTAATTATTTGCCCCCTTTGTAGTTTAAAGATTTTATCACCTATGCTGACAAGTAAGCTTACTCTTTAGTTCCTTCTCTCCTTTTTGCATCATCCTTGCCTGCAATTATTACTCAGAGTAAGTTTACCCTGTAAAGAGTGAAAAAATGACTCTTTTACTATATATAATAATTGTATTTGAGTTTATTATTGGTTCTGACATGTTGCCATGTCAGTCAGATAATATGAGTATGAAAATTGATTTAACATATTCAAGCTGTATAATGATTTCAGGTTTATGCATATTTCCTTTTCATTTCAAAGATGTCAATGAAAAAATCTGTATAAAATCTGAGTGTACTATTCTGATATGCAATTGCATACAATGTTTTATTGCATTTTTTATCTTTGTAACATGCATTCATTATATTATTTCAATTTATTTGAATAAGTTATGTAATTCCAATTAGGTGCAGAACATCACTAATAATCCAAACCAAAATACTTTGAGAATGGAGAGGGATATTATACCAGATCAATAGTAAAATCATAAAGTGTCACAGGCAAGTTGGAGCATATGATCTCCCAGTAAATGTCATTATGTCATTTGAAAACATTACTCTCATTTTTATCGTTGTGATAGTTGTACTATGAAAATATACATTTTCATTAAAAGAATAGAGCAATGGTTTGGCATTGAGCAATCTATAGAATGAGAACTTGCTGGTAGCCATACTATGTAGCAGTGTTAGTGCTAACCTGGACTCCTTACAGTGGTGTGCTGTTGTCTAGGTCTGGTCACACTGCCCACACAGGTTCTGTGCCACCACCATGGCAGTGGAGAACTGGGCCGTTGTGATCCACAGGATTTTCAGAAGCAAAACGACAGGTTTCACTGTGACTTATTGGTCTGGATGCTCTACATAACCATGTTCAGCATCATAGCAACAGGAAAGTCTGCATCTACAAACAGTGGTAGTTGTGCATAAAGTGAATTATCTGAAAAGAAAATCAGAATTTCATATATAGTGTTGAGATATTTTAACTTTTATATACTGACTCTGGGGTTGTAAATAGGAACATCCATTGTGGAAAGTGGTATTGTGCTACCTTAAAAAATTGGCAATAGAAATACCATAAATCCAGCCAAATTTCTACTTGGCCTATATCCTCAAAGAAGTAATATACAAATCACAAAGAGATGCACAGTGTTTCCATGTCCATTGGAGCATGGTGCACAATAGAAAGAATCTTGAAAAAGCCCAACTGTACATGATAAATGGACATTTATTTAGCTCAATATGTACAATGTGTAATTAGCTAAAATATGTATATCCAATGGAATGCTATGCTTCCTTAAAAAAGAGTGGTGAAACCACCAAAAACCTCATGTCATGAATGGACCTGGAATCCATTATCCTGGAATCCAGATCACAGAAGTACAAATATTGTATAAGACCACCACTATAGAAATAAAGGCAAATACCAACTTGTGTTCTCAGATAATCTAGTCTTCTACACTGGTTTCCTAGGCAATGAGGTAGTGTACTGGCCCAGTGTTCACAAACAGTATGCCAAGCTATTTCAACAGGGGAAGCTGCATCTCTACTGCGTGTCAACACACTATCATGATGTGAGAGGGAGAAGACTAACTAGTTCCTGCATAAAGCACTATTTTTCAGTAACCCCAAATTAGTGGATTCCTACAAAAGCAATTAGTCAATGTTACTGGAAACCTAAGTTCGGAAGTAGTAGAGTGTAGTCTGTTTCTGTCTTGAAGGAGACTAAACTTTGAATGCTGAGTAAACCAGATGAGACAGCCTGCCATTGGAGAAAATAAAAGTATGAAATTAAGTATATAAACCACAAGTAATATAATAAACTGAGTAGCATACTCCTAAATGGATACTTAATTAGTTTGTATTTTGCCTTAGGTGACTCAAACTTGTGTATAGACAACCAGGACATTAGATTCTGTCCATTCAAGGTGCACACTATCTTCATAGGTGACAGCAGAGGGATCCAGTTTTGAATTCCCACGAAGCCAAGTGGACTTTATCTTAAATGCACTGACAGCAGATTAAAGGAATGGTAACACTCCCATAAGCTTAAATGTGCAATGTGCTTGTTTGAAATGAAGCAGATGATGACTCTACCGCGACTATCAATGATGAAATCATTGAAGTTTGATTCAGAATTTATGCTTTAATGATGCCTAATAAATGGCACTGCAAGACTACTATATATGTGCTATTTCCATATTTTGTTTGTCTCTTTATGATAAGATCACCCCAGTACTACCTTTATTAATGAACATTACTGAAAGTGTTGATTTAGCTCCAATCCTTATTATTTGGATAACTAATTTCCAGTTACCTAAGTTGTTATTCTGTGCAAATCAATGAACCATGTATTTTAGCCTAAAAAGACCCACCCAAAAAACAAAACCCTTTAAATGTGTGTTTTTTTGCTTGACAATATTTTTAAAATTTTAAGTAATTTATTGGCATATACTTTTCATATCAAAGCATGTAATTATTCTATCATATTAAAAAAAGTTGTGCAATTATAGCCCCAATCAATTTAAAACACTTTCTTCTCACGCTCATTGCTAGTTCCCTATTCCCTCGTCTGATGAAGTTAGGAAGATATGTGAAATTTGAGAACAGGATCCCATACAATGGAAAAAGCATGTGCTAGCCTCTTCAGGTGTAAATGAAGTAATATATCTAATCTGACAGCAAGAAGATGAAAAATTTAATAAAATGGGAGGATACAGATATTTAAAAGTAATATAGAGTATTTTATAGGTATAGGTATGAAATGGGTAATATAGAATATGATACAGAAGCCCAAATCTTAAGTATTGTCTTTATTGTTTATTATTGAAAATTATGCACAACATGCTCTCCACCATCTCCAACCATACCTATCCCATGAGACTAATACTAAACTACATCAAAAGTTTTCAAAAATAGGAAGTGATGAGGACAAATAAATGCACATGCTTGCAAAAATAATTGGTACTACCTCAGTAGAGCATCTTATTAAAGAACTTGAGAGGAGATTGAAATTGCAAGATAGATGATATCTCAAAATAACAAAATATTGAAACATTGCAGTGTGGTTACCTTCCAGGATAACTACACTCCCCACAATCCCTTTCTAACATATTTCTGAATAAGGGGGTTGATTTATAGGATATTGTTTTAAAGGACTTGGGATAGTAAAGAAAACAGTAATCAATTTATCACAAATACACAACTACTTATGTATTTGCACACATACATTTCTAGTTTTTCAATCTAAGAGAAAGTAGATACTATTGTCAAAGGATTTTTTTGGATGTCATTAAAGTTGACAATTAAATTCAGGAGACTCTACTGGGTCAACCAGAATTATTGAGTTGATAATAGTCTTTGGAAAGAATACATAAGTTCCCTGAGATACTTTTACATTATGCATTTATCTATCTGTTATAATAGATTAACATAAATTTAGTGGCTTATAAAACACAACACAACACAACCACTAAATTCTGTAATTTAGATATCTAGCAGAGGTCTCAATGAGATAAAAGAAAGTTGTTAGCGAGGATGTGCTTCTTTCTATGAACTCTGGGGAAATTTTCTTTCCTATCCTTGTTAAAACGCTAAAGTCCACTCAACTCCTTGGCTCAGAGTCAAACTCCTCTGTCTCAACTACTAAGTCTTTCCCGTACCATGCGAATCTAACCTTCTCTTGCATCTACAACTTTCACATTTTAGGGCTATTGTGATCAGCATAATCTCTTCATTTTAAAATCGTTTTGGAGACCTAAAGTGACCAGATTTTAAGCAGGGCACGATAGTCCTGGGAGGGATGGGTGGGTCCTTGATCAAAAATTTGGTCTAAATGGAGCAACAAAAATTTTCATAGAATGCAAAAATAGTATTGTAATATATTTATTTTAATTTTAGAATGTTGCAGGACATTGTTAAATTGTTAAAAAGTGGGATGTCTAGGACTGAGCCCCGGTGGCGTAGTGGTTGTGTGTGGGACTGCGGCCCACTGGGACAGAGGTTCAATTCCAGCAGTGGGGCTGGGCCTCCTACTCCCACCACCGGAGAGCAGTGATGCCCCCCCCCCAAAAAAAGTGGGATGTTTGGTAACTTTAGGAAACCCTTATCCATGTGCAGTCTTAATTTTCACTTGTCGTAATTTAACATATTCACGTGTTAGTCTGTGTAGACTAGAGAAACAAATTCATAAACATGCATATGCATTTAAGACAGCATTTTAAATAAAGTGGAATTCTATATTAAGAAAACATCCCAAACCAGTCCAGTCCAGTCCAAGACCATAAGTCTGATATTAGATCATATGTCCGATACCAATAGACAATCATAGGACAGTGGGTAGAAAGTCTTTGAATCTAGCATTGTAAGCATCTCAGCTGTAGCAGGGGATCTCTACATGGCTTCTCTGACTTCAGAGGTCTGATTGCATCAGAGTAGGTCCATGTAGCTTCTCCCACTTAGAGCACTAGTGTAGTTACATGTGTCTTGTCAGCTGCCATGTCTCCCAGGGAATCAGCAGAAAGAGAATGTACCAGATTTCCCATAATTCTTAGGAGAAAGCCATGCCCACAAAGAGACATCATTGGCTCTGTTCTGACTGACAGGCTTGACTCCACCCCTACACCCTTAATACTCAAATTGACAGATGATTATGTACCTACCACAGACCATCCCTTGTCAATTTGAGACTTTTTTTATAACTCTGTAATGATATATAATTTCAAACAAACAATAATGAACCATATCTATACCTAAAAGGTTAAAACTAAAATGTATATGATTCAGTATATGCCAAACTTTTAAATATAGCATTTTATAAGTGAACAAAACAAAAATATCCTATGTCTAAAACTGCACTTAAGTAACACCTATACCTAAATCCTATAATCCTATGAACATATTCCCTTACCTATGAAAGTTTGTAAGCCTATCATTTCATGCCTTTATCACCTCAATTTTGGGTATTCAATTTCTATATTGATCACTCAGATCAACCAAGTGCTCTGAGGAGATAATCATATTTTTTACTGTGAAGAATCTTCATTCCAGTTGGAACCTTCTCCCACCAAGAAACACAGCACGGATTCCACGTAATTGGCAGCTGAGAAGGCTCCTTGGCTACTTTGGGCTTCTCATGCTTTGGGTCAACAGGTCATGAAAGGGTGTCCTTGTACTAAGTGGTGTGATTGATCTTGATTGTCAGGGAAAAATTGGACAGGTGCTACATAGTGGAGGTAAAAAAGAATATATCTGAAAACCAGGAGATCCCATAGGCCAACTCTTAGAGCTCCAGTGCCCTATGAGTAAAGTGAATGGTAAGTTACAGCTGAGGTGCTTGCTGAGGGCAAAGGTAATACAGAATGGGTAGTAGAAGAAGGTAGTTCTACCCATCAGTTGCGTCCATGTGACCAATTGCAAAAGTGAGGTTTGTGATTGCTAGTGTATTTTCTTTATATACACTTATTGAATATCTTTCCTTTGTTCATGTGCAATAGATCAGATGCAATAGGACTCAGTGTTTTTTCATTAATATGTATGATAGATGTTTGATGTTAAGTATAAGTGTGATTTCATTAATATCTGGAAATTATACATGGCTAAAGAATTGTGAACAGGTGCCAAATTGGCAAGGAGTGGATTGTGATGGTTAGATTTCTTGTGCCAAGGCCAATGAACACTTGTGGGATTAACTGATGGGCAGAGAGATAAGTGGCTCACAAGTCTCGCCCTTATTGTTTCTTTGATCATTGGACAAGTGTGCACCTGGTTACCTTGCTTGTTCTGTGCCTCCATTTGCAAGCTACACTCCCTGTGGTACACCTAACCCTTTGACGATGTCATTATAATTTCAGGTTCCTTCCATGCCTGCTTTCCCACACTTCTAGAATTTGCATCTTTTGAGTTGGGGGTGGTCAGACCCTGCCATCTGGCTGACTGTTGGTGACCTGCCTTGCTGTTTGCTGCCGGTGACTGAAGAGCCTACATTTTTTCCACAGACGAATACCTGGTGGCTCTCAGGACTTGAAGGACTGCAAGTGGATTGTCTCACAGCAGAGCGCTGCACAGAGCCATTTATACTGCTTTATAGATTAATTGTCTATTTCTTATGCTACATCTATCTATCTATCATCTATCTATCTATCTATCTATCTATCTATCTATCTATCTATCTATCTATATATTTAACTATTTGTGTCCTGGATTTTTTTCTCTAGAGAACCTTGTCTCACATAGCATGACATATTTTAATTTAACTTATTAACAAGTGCCAGGCATTGGGTTTACACGTCTTTGAGGGGCCATGATTCTACATATCACATATAAGTTCCTTGATTATTTGAATTCTGGAAAAAAAAGATTTCTGGGACTACTTCTATTATCCCTTGATAAAATGTAATTTTGCTGAGATAAATGTGCACCCAATATTAGAAAAATCACTCCTGTAATAAAATTAAAGGTAAAGAAAACTTGAACATTTCAACTAACAGACATTTGTCTTTATGTCTAACGAGAGATTTAGTATGATTTTGCTGGCATATAATGTAATCTGACATTTTGTTTTTTACATGCTATGCATGATCATTAGGACATATTTTAATATAAATTTAATTATTTCTAAAGATCAGAGTGGTATCATGTGAGCATTGCTGTACATGGACTAACCAAAATTTGTTAGAAGGTATATTTTAATGTGAAAAACAGACAAAGCTGTTTGAAAAAAACATACATTTTAAAATGTTTAAAATGAAGGTGATTATACAGACTTTTCTTCCAATAGCTTCTTCGTTAAAGAGAGATAATTAGGTGCTTTACTGAAGAGAGTGGTGTGCTGGGAAATTCTCCTTCACAGAATTGGAAACCTTTTAAAATTTTCAGTAATTTTTATTTTTAAAATTTTTATTTTATTATACAACCCAGCAGTGTCCTGGTAGTCAAGTGTTATGTGTTTAGCTGCTAGCTGCCAGGTGAGTGGTTCAAAGTCACCAGCTGCTCTGTGAGAAAGACTGCGTTAGTTCCTATCTTCTAAAGAGTTTCAGTGTTGGAAACTCACCGGGGCGGTTCTGCTATGTCCTATGGCGTCATTCTGAGTCAGCATGTACTTGATGACAGTGAGTTTGCCAGGATTATTTCTGATCCATACAATCTGGAAATCCCCAAATCTGTCGGCAAACCCAAAGGCCCAACTGATAATAGCTTTAATAGCCAGCAGAACAGCAAAATAAGAATTTTTAAAAATGCAATCTTGACTTTGTTATCAAAAGGTCAAGACAATTTTGAGATCTTGAGAATTTCTTGTAGATTTCAGCAGTACAAGCCAAGAACTATGATTAAATGAAGAATAACTGCAGGTGAAAACCTGTGGAAAGGAAGAAAAAAACATGAGAACAGGACAGTGCATTAGTGGCACACCTGCCACGTTAGCTCCATAAAGAAAGCGATCAATTAGCTTAAAAGGTTTGAAGCCATTTTGACATAGTTTAAAGACAATAAAAGAAAAAATAAGCTGCAAAAACGCTGTTCATTGTTGAGAGGCGATGAGCAATGAACAATGAATTGCCTCAGTTTTGTAGACAACATCTCTTCTCCTTCATACAGCACTATCCATTATTAATGAGCACTATTTCTGAGTGTGAAAGAACTGTTTGAAAAACATTAACATAGTCTATTGAATGTGATTGACACTGTCATTCCTTTTATTTTGCTGTTGGCAAGAGGCATCCCTGAAGACTTACGTGCATCTGGACATTACTAATATTCTCCTTGTTATGCACTCTGGACGACTCTGATATGGAAATTGTCAGCATTGTATTTTATGGTTTATTTTTCAGCTTTTACACTATGCTTTACTGAAAAAAAGCAGAAGTCAAGCCGCTTTGTATGCAATGATCAATCAAAAAAAATACATATGCTTTCTAATCTGACTTTCTCAAAATTATAAAATAAATGTATTCAAATTCTGAATATTTACAATGAATACTATTATACCTGTAGTTATTTGGATCCAAGTCTATTCATAGTATTTTGCTTTTTCCCTCGACTTTAGAATTGATAATATTTTATAGTCCTGCTAAAAAATGCAGCTATTTCCCTTATCAACCAACCTGCACAATGTCACTCATCCATAGGATGTCTTTTATTCAACAAAATTATAGATAACAAACTCAAAGATTAATAAGGCAATGAATTCATGAAACACATTAAGCCTTCATCTTTTTTCACTTCTAAATATATTTAGTTAATATTGTTTTTTCCTTTCAACTGCATTCATTCTCTCTTCTCCCAAGTAGTATGCATTTTCACAGAGCTCTAGACTCGCAAGTGCCGCTGACTTAGTCCTTAGGAGCATATCATAAGTCATCCCATGCATCAGTAGTAAATCAGGGCAAGTAAGGTACGCTTCAAGTGACCATCTTGCCTGAAATTTCAGCCAGTTTTGCCAAAAGATAAATTAGCATAAGAATTCCTCTAAAGCAGTGTACCTAAACGCTTCTCTTTCCTGAATGTCAGTGAGTGCTATGAAACAAAAGGAAGAGTTTATCCCTGGTAAAGGTAACGCAGGAGTGCTGCTGCGTTTTAACCTTTCCAACTGTCCCAGAGCCACTTGAGCGCACATAAGCTTTTTGTCACAGGAAATTTAATTATATGGTTTACTTAAACTGATAGTACTTTAAAATATTTTTTTGTCTCACAGCCTATCTAGATTTATCAGAGTTTTATGGGACATGTTTTGGAAATTCTGATCTAATTTTATTTCCCTATTAAGCATACTGTTAGACTAATGGAATTGATTCAGTCTACAGGGAAAGTGGCGTGGGGGTCGGTGCAACTTTGACTTCCTACTCCTTACTGACCCTGTGTATAATGGAGATTAAGTGTGGACTCAGGAACTTGAGCAATGACTTTAGACCAAATATGACTTTGGAAAAATAATTTGCTCTTTTTTAACTCAGGTCTTCTACAGCAAAATGAGAAAAGAAATCACACTACCTTAGATATAAAATAATACACACAGTGTTGTTATTATTATTTCTCATTGAGGTTGTCCCTGTAAATACACTTCTTCAACAACTAACCCTCTGATGAACATCATCTTTTTTATATCATAGTCTTATGTATTATAGATAATAATTCTATATTTATGACTCATATATTATGCAAGATTGTCTTATATATTATAAAAATAATTGTCTTGCATGTTATAGAAAATTCCATGAATTATTGTCTGAAGTTCAGGAATTATCCACCAGAATTGATATACTATAGTAATCAATCATAAATAGGTGGCTTCACACATGGAACAATCTAATGAATCAGTACAGTCAGTCCTTAGGTTTTTGTTTGTCTTGTTTTGTTCTTGTTGCAACCTACAGCTTCATTTTGTCATGGGACTCAACTCGCTGTTACCTAACAACACAGGAGATAGTATTCCTCTTTATTTTTAATTAGTCCATGTATTAGTCTAATGCTATAAATTCAAGTTTATCAAGTATGAGATGCAGAAGGACTTCTAAAAATATATTTCTATCATGCTACAGAGAGATCCACCAATTCATTGATTCAACACATTTTATTGCATAGCTAAGATATATCAATCACTATGCTATTTCTAAAACAAACATAATAAGTAAGCACATAGTTGACCAAAATAACTTCAAAAGCAATGAACGCCACAAAGAAAATAAAAATGCATTGTATTGTGGAATAATTAATTTACAAATAGCCTAACCTTTCAGTGTTGGAAGACATTCTGTAGAAGGGAATGAAAGCAAAACAATATAATGAAAAAAAGGAAAATGTGGATGTAAAGAAGTCAAACATGTAAAGAAGTATTGAAATGACAAGGTCAAAGGAATAAAGGACCTGAAATCTGAAAGACAAAAAAAAAAGATGCTGGATCAAACACATCATAAACTTCAGTATGAAGACAACAATATGAGATTGGAGAAAGGAGAAAAATACTGTTACGTAATTGTGGCAGTCATGTGGTTATGTTAATTTTATGATTGAAATGTAGGGGTGGTGTCTAGCCTGTCAATCTGGAGATAGCCATTGAGTAGCCAATGAGGCCTCCATGTGGGCATGGCTTTCTCCTGAGACTTCTGGGAAATCTCGCGATACTTCCTTTGTGAAGATGAGAAGCTATCTTCCCCAGTTATTGGGAGTTAGTCTCAGAGACGATTAATCACGGAGAAGACAAGAGGTCAGTGTCTGAGAAGCTGGAGGAGCTGGCAAAGAGACCACACAGCTTTGCCCTGATGGAGCCAGACCTCTGAAGCTGGGGCGGCCACATGGAGACCTCTGGCAGCGATGAGTTGTTTCTGCTGTTCCTGAACACTGGAAGCGAGGAGCTATGTGGAGACCCCTGCTAGCGCCGGGACTCTGCACCCCCTGACCTGTGACTTCTTGAGTCGGAAAGAGACTTTATAGACTGATTTTGGGCAAATGGGTTAATATAGGACTTATGACTTTGAACTGAACTGGACTGGGCTGGGATGTTTTCTCAATGTCCTGTTCCTCTTGTATATATAAACCTTTTCCTATATCGATATGCGTGTCTATGAAATTTGTTCCTCTAGTCTACCTGGACTAACACAGTAATGCTCTAAAATAGAATAAAGGAGATCCCAAGGATAAACTGTGAAAGCAAAGAAAGCATCTGGACAACTAAATTAGTGACAATACATAGGAGGAGAAGAAAGAAGGAAAGAAATATAAAATATGTAGGAGGAAAACATGAAAAAAAGGGAGCATTAGACTTTGTATACAATTTGGAATTAAGACTATCAGCCTCTTTGTATGAATTGAATATGTGATGGAAATGGAAGGGAGGGATGAGGCATGAGCAGTTGAATGGTGACTCAATTTCCAATTCTGCATATATATTAAGAAATACATTCCGTTTCTTACATAGGTCACATTAATTATAGATGAAAACTAGATGTCCAGGAGCCCTGGTGTAACAATGACTGTAAAAGTCAGGATGCTGGCCACATGTTACAACCGGCCAGCAACTCCACCAAAGAAAGAAGAGATTTCCTTCTTCCATAAAGATTTACCACTTCACAGTTAACTCCATGGTGCTGAGTTTAGCTTTAATTCAGTTTTTGGTTCTGTAGTGGACTTCCAAATGCAAAAATGACTTTGACATATACAACTTTAAGTTGACATATACAAATTGGAATCCAGTGGAGAGATCTGGTATAAAATATCTATATTGAGAAACCATTGTGCTTTCTGCCGGAACTAAAGAGACAAAGAAAAATAGGAAAGCTTCAAAAAAGGTTGTGGAAAATTGACTGTCTTTTAATCTAATGATTACAGGAAGTCTTTTAACCACGTCACACACATACGCTCTCCTCACGGTCACTGAGTCAATTCTGACTCCTACTGATTCCCAGGGGGTTTCTGAGGCTGTTGCTCTTTACGTGAGTGAAAAGCTCAGACTTTCTTCCGTAGAGTGGCTGGTGGTTTCCAACTGCTAATCCTGTGGCTTGTAAATTACCTCAATTTACCTTGTAAATTACACTATTGGGCATCCTATCATGTGAATATAATATGTTCAAGTTTACTTTAAAAGGTGGAATTAATTTAGTCAGAGAATCTCTTAAAAGAACAAACTTTAGAGCTGAGCCCCGGTGGCCTAGTGATTGAGTGTGGGACTGCGATCCACTGGCTTGGCAGTTCAAATCCAGCAGCAGCTTTCCAGGAGCAAGGCTGGGCCTCCCACTACCACCACCACTACCCCAAAAAAGGACAAACTTGAAAAAAAAAACCAAGATGAATGCAAAGGGAAAATTTTGAAAAGAAAGCAAACAAAATTATTCCTAAAGCAACCTTTTAGGAGTTAAAAGTTGTTTGTCTTATAAGAAGCAAGAAAACAGTGAATTCAGTCACTTAACAATAAATTGATTTCATTGAGAACCTGATGGGATGTGGAAGCAGATATCAAGTTAGTTGAGCTACTGACCGAAAGCATATCAGAAAGCGCATCTGTCCAAGACCATGATTTCAACCTGGTGAGAAGATATAAAGAGAAACGGTGGATTTATGAATGGAATCCTAATCCATGTAAACTGTGGGATAATAATGTATGCATGTGTGTGTAGCAGTTGTTATTTCTATGACAAATGGGTACATAACCATAGAAAAACAATGCAATTTATTTCAGCTATTTCAAGAGGCCTACATTTTACTTTTTAAAAAAGAAGCATTAAGAGAAGAATAGGCAATCGAACAAAAATATAAAATTTGTGTATTTATTTATTCTGGTTTTATTACTTATTAACAACACTGATAGCACTTTTTTTTTCACTAATAGTACTTTCTGTTAGACAGAGTTCTCTAGAGAAATAAAACCGGGACTTTAACTATTATATATATATATATATATATATATATATATATATATATATATACACACACACACACACACACACACACACACATATATATATATATATACAGAGAGAGAGAGAGAGAGAGAGAGAGAGAGAGAGGAAGATAATTAGCATAAGGAATAAAAAGTTAACTAATCTATAAAGCAGTACAAATGGTTCAGTGCAACTCACTTACATGAGACAGCTAGTATACTGGCAGTCCTTTGAGTCTTGAGTTCCACCTAGGAGAGCAATTCAGGCTCTCTGGCCACAAGCAGCAAACAGCAACGCAGGTTTCCAACAGTCAGCCAGATGACAGTTCCAAGTTTAAGAGATGTATGTTCCAGTAGCATGGAAAAGCAGGGCTTGAAGGAACCTCAACTCACAGTGACACTGTCCATGAAATTGGTGTCCCACGGGTAGTGTAGCTTGCAAATTGAGGCACAGGACAGAAAAGGCAGTTGGCTGGTCTGAAGATCCAAGAGCAAGAGAGAGAAAGGCAAGGTTCCCTGAGCCATTTTTATCTCTGCCTTTCAATTGAGCTCACATGTGTTCATTAGCCATGTTGTCACAACAAACCTACCTGTCTTCTTTGGCCATGTTAGCACAACAAATCTACCTATCACACAGTTGCTATTTCTTGACTGATATGCTACGCCTTGTTCTTTCCTCTTACATTTTTTGTTCTTTCTTTCTTTTTAAAATAGTTTTATTGAGAGTTCTACTGCTCATAACAATCCATACATCAATTGTATCGAGCACATTTGTACAAATGTTGTCATCATCATTTTCAAAACTTTTTCTTTCTGTTTAAATCTTTCATATCAGTTCCTTTTTTTCCCCATTCAACATCCACCCCCCGCTTTTGGTGAACACTTAATAAATTATTATTATTTCCATATCTTATACTGTCTCCCTTCACCCATGTTTCTCTTGTCTGTTCCCCTCACTGTGGGGGATAAAGGTTATATGTCAATCCTTGTGATCAGCTTCCCTTTTCACCCATTTCTCCCTGCACCTCCCCCCAATACTCATGGTATATCTACTCCCATTCCTGTTCCCGGGAGGTTTATCTGTTTTGGATTCTCTCTATTGAGAGCTCTTATCTGGACCAGTGTACATGATCTTGGCTAGCTGGGTTGGTGGTCTAGAACTGTCCAGTGATGAAGAATTAAAGATTTAGAGGAATGCTCTGTGTTTCATCCTCGCTTTACCACACTGTAGCAGGCTTATCTCTTTCTTGTGACCCTTATCATCCACATGACAGCAAAAAAAAAAGTAAGCTAGCAAAGGTGTTTGGGAGTTTGGCCCCAATCCCAGCTACATCAATGCCCTCTGAAGAAGAATGCACTATAGAAGTTCGTACTGAAGATACTGTTCAGGGAGAATGGCAAGTCTGTCCAAACCACAGTGGAACAAACTAAGATGAAGGGATGGAAAGAGGGAGAAAGGGGGAGATGATGATGATGATGATGAGACAGAGAGAGAGAACAGCAACTTTGCCCACCAAACCTGAAGCTGACACTTCTGCTTGGAATAGCTGAGGCACAGAGAAGACCATAGGGCCAGTCCCAACAGAGACATGAAATGCCCACACTGACCCACAGTGTGTTACAGGGACAACACTGAAGACAGGATGCAGGAATTGTGCCTGATCTGAAACTCCCACATTGGAAGTGAAGCACAAAGGTCCTACAACAAACAAGGAAGGAGGAAATAAATCAGAAAAGTCCTTAGGATTTCTGAAAATAGACGACTTGGAGGGAAGGGCTTGGTAACTCATCAGACAATATCTGAAAACATACTTAAGGGTCAGCAGACGGGCCTGAATCTATAGGATAATTATAATTATAATAATTATTATTATCTTCATGTCTATCTATGTAACATAGGCAAGATAAACAACCCCAAGGAGGAAGCAACAGATCTCATGGTTCTGGGGAGACAGGGTAGAGGAGGAGGTGGTAGCCAGCAAACCCAGAAACAAGGGAACAACAAGAGATCTAAAATCATTGGTGAAGAATGCATAGAATGCCAAGAGGTGGGTTCAATCAAGGGATATGTAACCAAGAGGAATTACTAAGAGCCAGATGAAGTTCAATTCATGGTAGTCAGTTAGGAGGAAACTGAAAGGAAATAGAGGAAAACATTAGGAGGCAAAAGACATCGATTTAGGTATAAATATAGCATGTGCATATGTAATTATATTAATACATAACAATGGAATATAGGTCTATGCACATATATTTATATGCTAAGTATCAAGGAAGCATACAGACAGTGGGACTCTATTCAAGTACTCCCTCAATGCTAGAGCACTTTGTTCTAATAACCTGGCATTCTGTGATTCTCACCTTCCCAACAGGATCACTGAAGACAAAATGGGCAAATAAGGAAATGTGAAAAAATCTGATGGCGCCCCGCTACTAAAAAATTTGGCATCTGAGGTCTTACATGCTTGAAGTTAAACAAGTGGCCATCTAACAGGGAAGCAACAGAACCCACATAAAAGAAGCACACCAGCCTCTAGGAGCATGAGGTATTGACAGTGCTCAATTTCTCCCTTTGGTGCCATTGATTTTTGCTCATATGCTACCTCTGGAAACGGTTAAGTGTTGACTAATTCCTTGCATATAAAAATTGTACCGAACATTGTGTATGCTTTGCATATTTATATGTGTGTATATATATTTATATATATATATATATCACCTCATTGAATATTTTGCCATAGAATCACTTAATACTCCAATTAGATGCTTGAATTTTTCCTTAGTTCTTCCATTGTCAGATATGATGGACTTATTCTACCATTTTGATTTTCTACCTCTAGCTCTTTAAACATTTCATTATATTTTATTTTGTCTTCTCAAATTGCCCTTTGAAACTTTCTGTTCAGCTCTTGCATGACATCATTTCTTTTATTTTCCTTAGCTACTCTATGATTAATAGCAAATTTTAGAGTGTTTTCTGACACCTGCTGAGATCTTTTCTTTCTTTCCTGTGTTTTTAATGACTTTTGACTTTGTTCATATAGATAATGATCTTGGTGTCATCCCACAGATCATCTAGTCTTTACTCATTAGTCTTTAAAACATCAACTATGTTCTAGAGTTGTCCTTGACATTCAAGTGGGATAAAGTCAAGGTCATATTGGCTGCCATGTACCTGTTATCCTTTTTTTCAACTTCAATCTGAATGTAAATATGAGCAATTTATGATCTATTCCATAGTAGAACCCCACCCTAGTTTTAGCTGCTGATATTGAACTTTTACCATAATCTTTCCCACAGATAACATCAATTTGATTTCTGTGTGTTCCATCTGGAGAAATTCTGTAAGAACATATTTACCTTTTGTGTTGTTGAACAACTGCATTTTCTATGTTATATAGACTTACATGACACTTCTACTGAAGGCATCCTATACTATATCAACATAATAATATTGATATATATATATATATATTTTATAGCCACATTTACACTTAATCAGTATAAAATTTATTGAGGATAGAAAAGAATGTAATAAGGTATTCTCACTTAAAAATAAGTTTTCATTGACATGCTAGACTGTGATTTTATATTTAAAAATAAAGAAGTAAATATAAATTTATTTTATATATGAATCTTATGTGATAGAAAAAATGTGTTTCTTCTGTACTCATGGGAAATATATCAATGATTCTATTTTTAAACTATATATAAATATATATAACCACATATATATGTGGTTAAAAAAGAAGTATCAGCTCACCAAATTAAGCATTGCTATCTATTTTCTATTCATATGTGGATACAGGAATATAATCATTGCGGTTCCTGCATCTGCAAGTGAAAAGAGGAAATTGAACTGTTGCAACAAATGCCTTGCTTCAGAGAGGGACTGGCTTGCCCTCTCACCTTTTTGTGCTCCCCTTGTCTGCTCCTTATCTGCGCACTACAGAAGTTATGGTCAGAGGGTTTCCTTAACTGGCAGCAAGGTGGCAGTTGAGGAAAATATGATTATTACATTGAATTACCAAGGCCATGCTAAAAGAAATACAGAATAAATATGCATGATATCTAACATCAGAGCTCTAAAAATGCAATTATTTACATACTCACAAGTGAGATTCATGACCTGGAAAGTTTCTTCACAGCCTTTATGTTAAAGGGTAAAATAATATGCTTCAGTCTCTGCCATCAATAACTCAATATAATTTCTTTCCTTCAGGAGTAATTTCTATCTAGAAAATTTGATTAAATGACAGCAACAACAAAGACCATCATTTCTTCTCTTATTGTATCCCTGGCCTGGCTAGATAAGAGCAGAAATATAATTAAGTCAGTGATGAGTTGTAAGTGTAAATGCCATTTAGCTATTAAGATATATACTCGGGACATCATGTGGGGAGACAGGGCTGCTCACCTGAGGGGCATCACTTGGACTTTTCTTCTGGACTCCATCTGTCCTCAGTGATAAATATATACTCTTCCGTGTTGCAGTCCAGGCAAGGAGATGCTAAATAAATAAACACGTACACAATAAGAAGACAGATAAAAGACATTCTTCAGACATATACTTGAACCCCAATATTTAATTTTTACCTACTGTTTATAATTTTTCCTCTTCCTAAGATTATTCAGGTGAAATTGGTTCACGATAGTATAGTTCCAAGACATATTACTTGTTCTAAGATCTATGCTACATAAGATCATGACACCAAGTATTTTTAACATTAAAAAAATGATGAGCTTAGAAAGTAGCATGCTTATGTTAAATACAACAGAACTGTAGATAAACAACAAAAAGCCAAATAAACTAAATTGCATTAAATAAAATACTTGTGCCAGGGTACAGTATTAAGGTATAATATGACATGTCATTCTCATAAATAACTGTCACCTTTAATCAAAATACATAATTGTGTTTTTCTTATTATGATTCAAATTACATATATAATTTTACTGTTCTACAGGTTGTAGGTAATACTGAATTAGACTCTATTTTTTATTTGTTATATTCGCTTTATAAGACAAATTATTTTATTTCCTTATTTTTCATAAATGATTCCCAGAGTGTACAATTTTCCAACATATATACTTTATTCTTTTCTTCCTTCATTTCATATGTATATTCACAGTTGTCAATTATTTTTCAGGAAATATGTTATGAAAAAACATCAAACAAGACAGAATACCTGTCCTGAAGGAGGATCCAATCTTATGAAAAGACAGAAAATTCAACCATGGTTTTCTGTAAGGTATGAGAGAAACATGAATCAAAATTAGCCTACGAGGTATTCAGTAAAACTTTTGAAAAGGAAATAAACTGAGCACTATAAACAATTATCTAAGAAGTAAAAAGTGAAAATTAAAAAAAATATTTATTTGACATTCCATGAAGCAAAAGAATTACAAATATAAAATAAATATATGCATCATTAGCCCAATGGTTCTTTGTTATACAGACCCTGTAAATAGAATACAGTTTCATTTCTTATAAAGTATTGTAAGAATAAAACAAAGTCCATATACACCTAGGATGCATTGGAGAATGTGGCAAATGCCATTAACCATATAAAACTATACTCCATATATAAGTACTAGTGTGAAACATCAAGTTGTAGGGATTTTGGGGTGGGAGAGTTTAATCTGTAATTAAAGAATAGACAAAATTACCAATGCCGGGCTGATCCCCAGTGGCGTAGTGGTTGTGTGCAGGACTGCAGCCCACTGGGATGGAGGTTCAATTTCAGCTCCTAGGAGCTGGGCTTCCTATTCCCACCACCTGAGGGCAGTGATGCCAAAAAAAATTACCAATACCAGTAATCTATCTAATGCAGAAATCTCACAGGTTCAATAAATGGAAAAATTCTCTGAAATATGCGATCTCTCAAAGCTCATACATGAAAAAAAAAAAGATTGCCTCTATATACCTTTATAATCTAAAAGCATTGAATTTGTTTATAATTTGAAAGAGATTTTCTATATAAAACAAATTGAAAATGAATAAAATCTGTATGTTCATATGCTTCCAGTTCTATTGTATTGACTCTCCTTTCAAATCAGTTAGTTGCTATTGCTTCATTAGTTTTTAATTCTTTTGTTATTTTATTTAGCTTTGCCTAGTTTTTGTACTAATTATGCAGCTGAATATTTACCTATATAAGATAGTCAGGTAAAATAATTCAGAGAAGAGAAGAACAAGACCTGGAGCATACAGAATGAGTGGCGGAAGAAAGGGAGTGTGGCAGAGAACCAATCCAGGGATAAGGGAACAACAAGTGAACTAAAATAAATGGAAGGAAGGTCATAGGATGTCCAGTGTTGCTTAATCAAGGGCAATGTAGCAGCAGGAATTACTAAACCTAAATGAAGTCCGAACATGATGGTGGGACAAGAGGGAAGTACAAGGAAATAGATGAAAGGAGGAGGGGACAAAGGACATTTATAGAGTCCTAAATATAGGCATGCACACACACAACTTGTAAAAAAAAAATCAATGTTTTACAAGATATAGATATAGATATATACAAGTATATATGAGAGAGAGACAGAGGGAGGAATTGAACTATGTACTCATATCTATATGTTAAGAATTAAGGGTGCAGATGATCATTTGGTCTCAACTCAAGTACTCCCTTAATACAAAAACATTTTGTTTCAATAATCTGGCATTCTGTGATGCTCATCTTCCCAACATAATCACTGAAGACAAAGCGGCTGCATTAAAAAAATGTGATGAAGAAAGCTGATGGTGCCCAGCTATCAAAAGATATAATATCTGTGGTCCTAAAGGTTTGAAGACATTTCAGAAGCAACAAAGTCCACTTGGAAGAAGCACACCGTGAAGTATTGATGAGATCAGGCATCTAAGACCCAGGAAAAAAATGCCTAAGGTGAGGAGGGATGAGGGAGTCACATGGAGTAGAGACCCAATGACCATCTGTAGGCAATTGAATATCCCCTCACAAAGGGGTCTCGGGGAAAAGATGAGCCAGTCAGAGTGCAGCATAGCACCAATGGAAGACACAACTTCCCTCTAGTTCTTTGGTGCTTTCCTCACCCCACTATCATGACCTCGAGTCTACCTTACAAATTGCATTAGACCAGAGCAGGCACTCTTCTATAGATAAGAGTCCACAACACAGGGAATATTGGATAAATAAATGCCTCAGGGCTAACAGGGAGAACAGAGATACCAGGAGGATTAGGGCAAGATGGGGGAGAAAGGGCCAATCAATCATAAGGATTGAAGTAGAACTCCCTGCAGGGGGGATAAATAATGAAAAAGTGGGTGAGGAGTGACGGGAAACAATGCAATATATAGAAATAATAATCTATAACTTATCATTGGTTCATGAAGAGCGTGGTTGGGCAAGGGAAGGGGAAGAAATGGGTAGCTGATATCAGGGGCTCGAGTGGGAAGAGAATGCTTTGAAAATGATGATGGAGGCATGTGTGAAAATGTTCTTGACACCCTGGATGAATGTATGGATTTTGATAAGTAATGTAAAAAAACCCAATAAAAGTATTTAATAAAAAAATAATTTTGTGAGTCCAGTGATATTTTAGTCGCAAATATTTTTTTTCAACAACACAAAAGGCAACTATACAACTGGGCTTCTCCAGATGGAATACACAGCAATCCATTTTGGGGGTTGTTCCTTCTTATATTGAATTGAAATCGAGACTGAAAGCTTCAGTCGTTGATTTTCATCAGTAAGTGCTTTACTTCCTCATCTATTTCAAAAGCAAGGTTGTGTCATCTATCACAAATTATAAAATACGCTTCCTCCAATCCTGATGCCATGTTCTCCTTCATACAGTCCAAATGTTCTATGAGTTGACTAAATATGCTAAAAATCACACCCCTAATTCAACTTTCCTCCCCTGATTTTTAGCCATTCAATATTCTCTTTTTCTGTTTGATTGATCACTTCTCAGTCTGGATTCAAGATCACGATCATGAGGTGTTGATAGGCCTAAATATCAGACATCAAAGATTCAGAACAAAAAATTATATCATTGTGCATGAGGGGGATTGCATAATAGAAACCCAAAGCCCATCTGTAGACAAATGAACATCCTCTTACAGAAGAGTCATGCGAAGGGTGTAGTACAGCACCAATGAAGCATACAATTTTCCTCCATTTCTTTAATGCTTCCTTCCTCCCCTCCACTATCATGATCCCAATTCTACCTTATCAATCTGGCTAGACGACAGTATGCATACACTGTTACAGATAAGAACAGGAAACACAGGGGATCCAGGAAAGGCACCACCTCAGGACCAATAATGAGAGTGGCCTTACTAGGTGGGTAAGGGGAATGTCTGGGGTGGAGGTAATGGGGAAACAATCACAATGATCTACATATAACACCTCCCTGGGGACTCAACAACAGAAAAGTGGCTGAAGGGACACATCAGCCAGTGTGAGACGTGAAAAAATAATAATTTATAAATTATCAAGGATTCATTAGGGAGGAAAGAGAAGGGAGGGGATGGGATGAGAAACTGATACCAAGGGCTCAAGTAGAAAGAAATGTATTTGAAAAGGATGATGGCAACAAATGTACAAATCTCCTTGATACAATGGATGAGTGTATGGACTGTGATAAGAGTTTTATGAGTGCCCAAGGAAATTATTTTTAAAACAAATTTACTTGTGTGTAATGTAAATGATACTTCCCAATAATTTCTGCCTCTGTTGTCTTTCTTTGCTTTGGAATGTGCATCAATATGGATATATTTCAGTCATTTGTCCAGGTAGTTTTTTTCCCCAAATTTCTTGACATTAATTTTTTTTAAGTGTTTCCAGTGTCAACTTCTCAAAACATTTCAGTTGGAATTTGTCAGTTCCCTGAATTTTTTTTTAATTCCCTGAGTTTTGGTTTTCAATAGTCCCTCCAGTACAGCTTAGACTTCCTTCAATAAATTGATTCTTGATCACATGATACCTCTTTTGATGGTTGAATGCTGACCAATTATTTTGTCTACAGTGACTGTCATTCCTTCTGTTGTTTTTTGATGCTTCCTGCATTGTTCAGTAAAAATAGTAATAGAAGTCATCAATATTAAATTTTTATTTTAGCTTGAGATATGTTAAAGGTTTTTGGAGTTTTTTGCCTTTTTCTTTCTAATTTCAGGTCTATGTAAGTTTCATTACAAAACCTTACTTGAGCTATCCTTTGAAATTGTCTGCTTAGCTCTTTCATTTCATCATTTCTTTCATTTCCTGTAGTTGATTTACTTCGAAGAACAAGTTTCAGCATCTCCTTTAACATCTATTTGGAACTTTTTTGCATTTTCTGTCTTTTCAATGGACTTTTGTTTTCTTTATACATGATGTCCTTGAGGTCATCCCACAGCTGGCCTGGATGTCTAACTTTAATGCTCAACACGTCAATTCTGTTCTTAAAGTGCTCTCTAAATTCAGGCTAGATATACTCAAAGTTGTATTTTGGTTTTTGTGGACTTAGATATTATCTTTTTCCAGCTTCAATCTTATCTTGTAAATGAGCAATTGATAGTCTGCTTTGTAATCAGCTCCTAGCCTCATTTTGGCTGCTATAACTTAGTTTCTCTTTTGTCTCTTGGATGACCAATGTAGTCAATTTGATTCCGATGTATTCCATCTATACAGGTAATGTACACAGATGCCATTTTTGTTGTTGAAAAGGGTATTTGCAGTTAAGAAGTCAGGAGACTTTCAACCTTGTATTGTGGAATCTCCAACTTCATTTCTATAGCAAAGGCCACATTTTACAATTACTATGCCTTCCTCTTTGTTTTCAACTTTTATATTTAATATCCAATATTTATCAATGCATCTTAACATTAATTTTTTTTAATTTGTAGATTTGAACAATTTCAGACTGAAAAATGCAATAGAACTGGTCGACAGCTACATCATTCACATTAGTTGTTGGTGCATAAATTTGAATAAGTCATTTTGGTAGCTAGGAATTATGTCAACTGGACACTCCTGCCTAGGAGTGGAGTCAAACCTGACATTCACGAGCTATTGTTTTTTTTTACTGTGAATGAAGCTCCATTCCTCTTGAACTTTCATTCCTAGCTTAGTAAATTGTATGATTTTATGATTCAACGAAGTCAAATACAATCAATTTCAGATTGCTAATTCCTAAGATAGTGATCTTTCAGTGTTCCATTTCATTTGTGATGATTCCAAACTTTCTTAGATGCATACTCAGTACATGCCATGTTTCAGTGATTAATGGAAGTGTATAGCAGTTTATTCTCACTGTGAGTAATGCTCCAACAAATGGAAACTCTTAAAATCTTTATTCCATTCACATAACTATATTTGATTCTCCTTTTAGGAGCCAGTTCTTACTCAGCTGTATTCTGTATGCCTCACAAACTGAGGGTCTCATTTTCCAGCACTATATCTGAAAATGTTTCATTGCTTTTCATTAAATTTGTAGTACCTAATCCCACAGAAATGGATAGTACATTTTCTCCCTATTCTTTTCTTAACCTGGAATCTCCATTAAAATCTGTTCTTCTTGGATGATCCTTTTGGTATTTGAAGTACCTGTGACATTGTATCCAACATCACAGAGACATCCAAGACATAGTAGACAATTGGAAATTAAACCGATAGACAGTGTTAAGCAGTCTCAGATAATTATTAATTTTGAACATGGTATACATTAAAATAACTACTCCTTTTGACGTAATTTTGAGAATGAAAACTATGAAGGAATTTTTAAAGAACAAAGAGTCAATGCTGTTCTACCAGGAGAGAAAAATAAAGAATATATTCTGCATGCTTAAAAATCAAACAAACAAAAGCCCTTCTCTTTTCTACACCTGTTCTTTTGGCTTTCAGAGTAACAATACATACTTATGTATCTCATATATCAACTACCTCATTAATAAATACTTATATATCTCATATGTCAACTACCTCATTATCTCAAGTTTCATATTGGTGACAATAGGAAAAGAAAATCTGCTTAGATAACATAAAGAAAAGAAAAGATCCATGCATTTTGAGTGAGGGTGTGCCGCCCTCCTGAACCTGGTTTTTGATTCTTCCCACCCCATAGTCCTTCTCTCCAGCCTTGAATTTGGATAAGTTAAAACACGGAGGGAAAGTACAAAAAAAGAAGGTGGAGGAAGAGGAAGAGGAGTAAGGAGAGAAAGAGGAGGAATAGAAAGGGCAGAAAGAAAAGGAAGGGGAGAGATGTCAGGGTCTTTGTTCATGTTCCATCATCTGGTGGTTTCCCATTGACCTAAAGAAACTACAGCTTTGGGACACAAGGCTGTGAGAAAGCAGAAAGATCTTTCATAGCACAAGACTGTCATGCCTGCTATGACACTGATGCAGATCACATGATTCACAGATTTTGCGTGACCAGGCCAGTGGGTGGCAATCCAGGTGTGCGGGTACTTCATGAAGAGGAAGAGTTCCACATGGGCTTAGAAATCAGGGACCCTTACAGAAAGCAAAATTTAACCCAATCTGTTTTGCTTGTGTTTGGAAATTAAATCAGTCAGCCCAACAGAGACATAGCAGGGAGATAAGTGACCTCTTTATGGTGACCAACAGAAAGTGTTGTTTCATCAAGTGCTACATAAATGAGTCCTACCAAATGATAAGCATTGGTCATTGGAGGGTGGCATGATGATTTCTTTGAAATCTGACCAAGTGGTTAAGTCATGCTGTACCCTACTGAAATTAAGGTAAAGTTCTGGAAAGATGCGGGATCAATGTAGATGAACCTTGTGAAGTCGCAAGATTATTACAGACAGTGAATATAAGGAAACAGTGATTGGAACTATATCCCTCAAGGAAAAAAAAATGCCCTGGTGGCACTACAATAAAATAAATCAGCTGTGAACCCAATCTTTAGCCTTTTGAATCCAACAATTATCCAAAGAACATAGATAATGGAGTCTGCTTCCTTAGTGATGTACAGTCCAATATAGCCTACAGAGTGCCTGTGATTCAGAATACACTAAATAGCAGTGTTTTTGTTTGTTGGTGGTTTGGGTTTTGCTTGGGGTGGGCATTGCTATGATTTAGCATAATTCTTAATGATATTATACCTATTTAGATGAAAATACTAAATTTATGAGATTATTCAGTGCAAAAGAAATACAGGAAAAAGTACTGGCTTAATAAGAATTCAGATTAAACTAAGAAAATCAGAATTAGAGGCTTAAATAGTCTTCTAGATTTGAATAAGCTATGCTGAATCTAAGCACTTCCTAATTTGACATTTATGAGTTAAAAGCAAATATATTAGTTTTAACAGGAAAATAATGCATTTGTTTAATATAGCATGTATTTATTTTTCATAGCATGTATATGTTACAAGAACAATGGAATAATCAGATATGATATGTCTGGTAACAGAAAGATTCTGTTGCTGGAATTAGTTTCCTGGCAATGATTGAAAATGAAAGGCTCTGTCTACTGGATCTGTAATGATTAAGGAATGGATGAGCCATATATTCTGACTCATTTATTCAGATAACTCATTTAATATGAAATATTTTGAAGCAACAATGATTCAATAAATCAATATTTTGAAGTGACACAAAAAGGCTATTGATAGAAAAAGCTGCCACCTCTCTCCAAACAATGCAGAATAAAACAAAACAAAGCTCTATGTGCCTCAAGAGTGAAAATGAACATCAGACAATTTCAATGGCTTTCATATAGTGGAAGCAGATTGCCAGGCCTGTCTTAGAAGACACTGTTGTGCAGATTCAAAGTGCCAATCTTCCCTTTAGTGTTTGCTGTCAGCCTGGAACTCCACATCAAGAGATAACCTGCACATAAATCTGAGTAATACGTTAATGATCTGGCTATGTTGACTCCTTTGTCCTCTGTTTGATTTTCCTCCATGAGAGAAAGAGGTTCTTCCTGTTACTTAGCTGGAGTTCTGAGAAAAATAGGTGATTAAAAAATGGAAAGGGGGACACATTTTGAAGTCAAGGGGTGATTTCAAAGCAGAGTTCAGGGCAAATCTTATCATGTGATAGACAGCAGCTGTTGGCCTTCACAAAAATAGTACCATCATTCATTTTGGAAAAAAAAACTCCATTTATTTCTTAAATTATTCTTATATGCTTTTTAGAACATATTTTGGGGGGCTTCACTGCCCTCTGGTGGGAGTGAGAGGCCCAGCCCTGCTCCTGGAGAGCTGCTTCTGAATTTTAACCACCAAACCAGCAGCCCGCAGTCCCCACTCAACCACTCTGCCACCAGGGCTCAGCTCCAATTAGTCTTATATGTTGTAAGTGATATACAATTTAAGTTTACAATGTGAGTTTTGAATAAAAAAGTCAAACTTCTAAAGGCCAAGAAACCATATGTCTGGATTTGTACTCATTACTTCAATGAGATGATTCAATTTCTAGTGCCTAATTAGCTCAGTTGAAATGCCAATTAATTGAAAGTTAAAATATAGAGCTTTTATTTAAATTTCTATAATTGGAATTCATTAATTTTAAATGTGTAAGTAGACAATAAACTAAATAATAATATTATATATAATCATACAAATACATTTTTGTACATGAACTATAAACTCTTCTGTATGACAGCCTATGATAGCTAAGTTTTGGGCCAACTTGGATGGGTCAGAATTCTCAGTAATTTGGTAATTGTGGTTTCCTACATAATGTGATCTAATAAAGTCCAATAAACTCCACTATAGAATCCACTATGAGTCAGATAGTTTCTGGAGTCCTAACTCGGCAAATAGCTCCAATAGATGTGGCCTACCTGATATTTAAATAGAGGGTTGTGAAGGCCTCTTGCTTGCCTGAATCTGGAACCTGTTTTATCCATCAGGTCTTGAGCCAAAGACCTACTTTCATGCCTGCTGACATTGAGACCCATCACAACCTAACAAACTTGCATTCATTTGACACTGCGTGTCACAAGTCTGTTCTGCTGATATCTGCCAGCTTGTGATTTTTCCTGCTTCAACTTCCTGGTCTGGTCTGTCGGTTGCCTGGTTCAGGAAAATGAAGCAGGAATATAATATCTGACCCATGATAGGTTTGCACTGGACTTGTCTTGGCCACTCCTCCAACTGTTTGAGCCATTGTCCCTGGTATAAACTTCCTTCTTTATATAGTTCTAAAAGTATCACTGATGCTGCTTCTCTAGAGAAGCCAGCCTAACATACAGCCTGTATAATTATGTGCTAGCATGCAGACAGCAACCTAAAAAAAGAATGGAACTCAATTGACAAGTTCTGATAATCTTATATTTAAAAACATGCTTTAAGCAACTGAAAAAATAAGTCAACAATTTGGTAGGTAAAAGGGCAAAGAATGATAATTAGCCTAAAAGGTGAATGCAAACACCTAATTAGCATGGTGAAAGTAGAACAATGCTAGCAGTAATTGCTGATGTGCTGATGAAAATATTAGGAGTGATGAGTTCCATTACCAAAAAAACCCAGTTACTTTAAAAAAGAGGTTGCTGAAGACAGTGATGGCTATGTCACATTCACAGAGGACTTGTTCCAAGAAGCACATGAGGGCAGGTAGAGTGCAAATAAAATCATGGCCCTTTCTCCAAAATGAGTGTCTTTTCAACACATTTGAACATCAGGTTGGTTGTTAAGAATATGATAAATCAATGTTGTGAAAACAGTGGTAAAAAGCAAATGATGAAATATAAAGTATTGTTGGGGTGGTCTATAAAATAAAAAAGTATTTATGAGGTTTGAAATTCTTCCCCTCAAAATAGAAAAAAAATAAAGCAATATGAAATATTGCACTTATAAGAACTGATATGTCCCATTTTCCCTTATGTTCCATTTTCCCTGATTTTTATATGCTAAAAACAATGTCTTCTCCTTGCATTAGAAACTGTTTGAGTTATGGTCAACTATTATGATCCTTCTAGTCCCAATGTGTTACATATTATCATTTTTTATACACTTGTGGCTATAGTTTCATTATAGAAGATAGTCTACCAAGGGAGAGGAATAGGATGGGATTAAGAGGTGATCTTAAGAAAGGGTGTGCCTTGGGTCACCCATTCTGTTTCCTTAATGACATCTCTAAGAAATTACTTTAGAACAAGCCATGAACAAGCTCACACCCTTTGCTTTCCTTGGTTATAAAATGGTACCACCATACACTTCCACACATGCATAACCTCACATAAAAAGACAGACATCTCTATGCCCTCACTGAGCCTTGGTGGAAACATGGAAGCACCCAGGAAAATGTGGGACTCTAATCAAGGTAGAAATGGGGGAATGAAGCTGCCACTGGGACAAAATTCCTCTTAAATGTCTTGGGACTCAGGTTGCTGTTTTCAGTGCTGTAGAGTCAGCTCTAATCGCTAATGTCCCTGTATAGAACAGAAGGAGAGATGGCCTGGCGCTGTGCCAGCCTCACCATGGTCTCTATGCTTCTACAGATGATGAATATCACATTTTGTTGTTGTTGCTTTCTACTTGTGTTAGACAATGTCTATTGTTCTTAGAAGGTGTCATCAATTCATTCCAATTCATAGAAACTCCGTGCACATTCTACTGAAACACTTCCCAGATCTGTGACATTCTCACCATTGTGATGTTGCTTGAGTCCATTGTTGCAGCGATCATGGCAAGCCATGTTATCAAAGGTCTCTGCTTCTTCAACACCCTTTTGCTACTCCAGACATGATGCAACTGTCTGAAGCTGATCTCTGCCAATGACCCACCCAAAGAGCTTTACATGAAGGCACCTTATCCTGATCTCTACGGAGCACTGTGGCTGTAAATTTCTTTCAGGACTGATTTGTTATTTCTTTTAACCATCCATAGTAATGTCATCACTTTTTTCCACCACCTTAATTTAAATGCACCAATGCTTCTTTTATTTTACTTATTTTATGATTAGGGTAGGAGCGTAGATGGGATTATCTTTTTCTCAGAATACACATTGGAAAGGCCGAGGTAAATATGTGCTGAGAAAATCCAGTATCATAAAAGAATTCTCCAATAGATATGAGAAAAAAAGTACATAAGCCTGGTGGAAAATTGCATCCAGCTCATATGAGTGGACATTACTACTATTAGTATTCATTCTTGCAAATCTTCTTAATGCAAAGCTACTTGAATTCTATCACCTCACCTACAAACAAAGCACTAGAGATTGTAGTGGTGCAGAAGTTAAAACACTCGAATACTAATAGAAAAGTTGGAGATTCTAATTCTCTCAAAAACATCTCAGAAGAAAAACTTGTTTGGTGACTTTTGGAAATTCAGCCATTAAATCAAACAAATGAATAAAAACTATACACAGAAATTATGTTCTGGACATATTCATGATTTCTAATTGTGTAAGCAAATTGTCAGAAAAGGCAATCACTTTGCTATCATGAAATTGAATGAAAAAAAGAAAAACTGGTTAAATTATTTGATATATATTCAAGGTTCTGTCCCTATCACTTTGAATAGTCAGCATAAAATATATTTCTAGTCTTTCGTTTGATCATGTGCTGTCCTGACTGATTTTAAGAGAGCATAATCACTTCTATTCCCTCCTCTTTGTGTATCTTTCTTTTTTCTGCCACAATCCTCCCTTCAGAGAAAATCTGAGTGCACACAAAGATGTGTGCACTCAGAACACACCCAACCTGCAAACGTAGGACTTCAACCGCTCATCTGTCCTGTGGAATATCTGTTCAAAATATCTGCCATAAAAACATAAGTGAAGGGACTTTTTCAATCAAGTAGCCATTTAGAAGCATTAGCAGATTTTTTTTTTTTGGTTTCCCTCCTTAGAATTTGTACCAGCAGTTATATCATCTATAATTTCAACAATATTCTAATGTTGTAACATTTGCACAATCTGAAAATAGAGCTTAGAAAGTTTCCTCCTCCCTTGTACACTGTTCAATGTTTTTCCTTCTGAGACTCCAGTCATCATATTTTTATTGATTTAAAGTGTTAAGCAAAATAAGAAATAGCATTGAATTAAAATTGAGTCATTAGTGATTAGAAGTTTTCTTTTAATGTTTTAAATTCAAATAGGAAAGTGGAAAGGGGTGGGGGAAGTAGGGAGTCTGAAGCAAAGGAAATTAAAATAAACAGCAAATACCCCATCACTACCAAAGGCCACCACCAAAGAACCCATGAGATACATAATAATGTATTGTGTGGGTACTCATGATAGTGTTCTTAAAGAACCAAGTGATTTATTGGCACGAAGACCAGAATCTTATAGTGAAATAACTATCATGAGGGTGTATTAGACAACTGGTTGAAATAAAACAAAAAGTAGATATAATCCAATTTGAACTTCCAGGAATCTTTGTGGCAGAGTGGTTAAAGTACTCATCTGCTAAGCAAAAGGTTCGAGGTTAAACCTACCCCTCTAATCTTCAGGAGAACAGGGTGACATTCTGTCTCTCTACAGTTTTGCAGGCTTGGACATCCTATGAGGTAGTTCTAATCTATTTAATTGGCTTGCTGCTCTACAGTAGTAAGTGTGGTTTATTTGAACTTTCAAGATACAATTATGGAGGAAATATAAATGATAGTTTGAAATAGATGTCCACTACCAAAACAGGTGGGTAGTGAAGCAAAACTCCCAGAGTATTATATGAACAACTTTACTACAACCCTGGCAGTAAGTATGAAATAAAGAAAGGATGTGTGATATCCCTAAAAAGAAGAAACAACTGGACTAACTAAACAATTAGGGGAAACAGTGAGAGTGAGGGGCAGGCTAATAATACCTATTGCTTTTCTTGGATAATTGAACGGCAGTGACATCATTCAATTAAAAACACTAAAAGCATAGTTTCTTTGCTTTTCAAGAGGCTTGTATAGAAAAACAGGATTATTGGGAAAGGTACGACCTTAAACTCTGTAACTTACATGTAATTAGTTTGACAGATTAAAAAGCACAAAGCACTGCACAAAGCCCCAAACAAGCACCAACTTCTGGTTTTAGCCTAAGGCCAAACCAGGGTACAAATAATTTGTGTAATTTCCATAATGGGATTTTAATGGGGAAAATTCCATACATATTTTTTTCTTTAAAAAGAATGTCAATATCTCATGTAATGCCAATATACAAGTGTTAACAGGAAGTAGCAGGAGAACAGCCTAAGGCTGTTTTGACACATGTGGTATCAGAGGTGATTACAACATCATTTCTCAAAACTTTGTCAAACACAGCTCTTCTACATAGGGGTGCACAGCTGTCAAGTAGAAATACACAGCTGAACTGTTTGAACAATTGATTCAGGAAACATTCTGTGAATATCTCTTACAAAGAAAATCTAAATGTGTTTTTAACCCAAACTGAAACATTTTCAAGTAGTCAAGTCTAAATATTGTTCATAAAGCAATGTAAAAGTCCTATAATTTCTATTTCCCAAGTTAGATGATCTTGATAAAGTCTAAATATATATATTTATAGATATAAATGAGAAAAGCTTTGCTCATGATTAATTAGTTATGAAAACAGATATGCATGGCTAAAATATTGATGGTCTATTAGACGATAAAATATTGTGGATTTCATTCTAAGGTTATATTATGATGAGTAATAAGAAAACAGGGAAAAATAAACCTATACATATACTGTAGGATCAATATATTACTTGCTTGTAATATAAAATGTCACTAAATTATTTAATTACAAATTAAATTATCATGATATGTATATAATCATAATAGTCACCTTATGCTTGCTTTTGAATTTGACTGTATTACTAGTGACAGTTACCCTAGACATGCCTGAAATAACATTTGATTCCAATAATGTTAAAATGTTAGTCTCTAGAACACAGTAAAATAGGAGTCCTCTTCAAACTAAAAAGAAATATGACAGTCATGACTCTCCATTCGACTTAAAAAGAATGCTTCACTGTGTTACAGATAGTAGACAAGTTATACTGCAAAGTTAACTGTTTTAAAATTTTGTCTCTCCCTGAAAATTTCTAGTCATCAATTATAAATAAACATTTATGTTTCTGCTCTAACAATAATTGACCTAAACATACATTTACAATAATGTTATTAGATACCCAGTAAAACACAGCCAAAAACAGAATGGAAAAGTAACCAAGAAAAATTTATTCAAAGAAGAGATGAAGTAAATATGAAGTGTACGATTAGTACTATGCAAAATTATAGCCAGTTTCATAGCCTTTTTTAAATATCACAAAAATATTTATTAACTGATAGTATAGATGGCTATGACTTCTGGGTCAATCGCTGCTCAAATAAATACAACAATTAATAAATAAACAATAAACTTGAACTAGAACTGCATCTAGTTGAGTATGTACTTTGGAAGTTCATGAGTCCAAAGTGTTAACTCATTTGATGTTCAACCTTGATCAATTTCCACCTAAAGAGGCAATTGGTAAATCCCCAAAGTCAGAAACAACAAAATAAGATATTCAAAACACAGGTTCAAACAAAATGAATTTTCATTTACCAAAGAAAATGGTGTGAACATCTTGCCTTCTTATATGTATTTTGATCAATTTATACAAATTATGGGGACAGTACATTGAGCTGTAGTCATTTATAATGTAGTATAGTCACATGTGTCTGTGCTTTTGTGTTCAATGCCTTAAAATGATATAACTAATTATCAACAAATTGCAATAAAATTTGGCAGCAAATTACAAACCCGGGTAGAGGTTTTATGTTGAGCTACCAGTCTCAAGGTCAGTTCAAATGCATCTGAATCTCCAATGGAGAAAAACAGAGCTTTTGACTTCAGGAGAGAGCTAGTCTTGGGAACTCACAGAAGCAGTCTATCTGGTCCTACTGGGTCACTATGAATAGGTATCGAGATAATGGTAGAGAGATTACATGCATGAGATTGAAATACTAACACATTTTTGAAGATTATTTATTTGCACAAAAGTCATATTGCAAAGAGGTGAAGCAGCTGTATTTTCCTCTTAGGAGCTTGAATTCTAAAAAGTTTGATTCCAAAAATGACCATGTTGAAGATATAAATAGTCAATGAAAACTAGAATAGAATTTGCACTTGAAAGTGAGTATTTTCTAGCTGTGGATGTATAATATAAGTCCTTGCGTGCAAATGTAATGCAAAGACATATCTCTGAAACTTTACAAAAGGATTTTCACTAAGGCAAGTACAGTAATCTAAGAAAGTGAATCTTTGTCTCATTGAGGAGTGAGATCATAGAAAATGTTTTATCATAAAAAAGATTACTGTGAGGTAAATTTTGGCTATTTTTCTAGCTGTGCCTGTGTGTTGAGAATCTGAGAACAAACTCTATTTTTGAACACTGTAAACAGTAAGAGAATATTTGAAAATGGTCCAGGGCCAAGGAGTCAAAGAAGAACGCCAAATGGCTCGTGAAATTTCAGAGTATTATTCATTATGCACTATATTATTTCTTTTCCTTTTCAAATGCTTTATTACATTATATGCACTGATTCATTGGATCTCTTATTTGTTTTTCCGTTAAAATTGTAGTTTAAAAACCCTTTTTATAGAAAAGTAGACCAGTGTGAAATGGCAATGGTGATTCAAAGGGAGTGTTCTACACTGGTAAGCAATCCACCTGTAGTAACCCGAATCCTCTGGAGATGTTTAGCAATAGCAAATCCAACATGTCAATAGGACAATGGCATGGGTTTTATACAAAGGGAGCAAGTTTTTGAGTGTGGGTCAGGGTTGGCCAATTCCTAAAAAGGTGTACACCCTGAAAATGTTTAGGGCAGTTGAAGAGTAAGAGTCAGGAGATGCACACATTTTACTTCCCAACATTTACTTCTTATCATTGTCAATGAAACTTTTCCCTTTATTAAATATAAACCAAAAGTTAAAGTTTACTCTCAAAATCATATTTAGATATTCCAACTTAAATGAGTTAATCTCATTCAGATTGAGTTAAATAGTATACAGGCAGCAATGCCATAACAAGGAAAGAGTGATCTGAGGATGGTAATGTTCAAGCTTTTATTTGAGTTGAAGAAGAAAACATAACTGGTTCAAGTGAGTGGGGAGATGGGTGGTGGAAGAAGGATGGGCAAAAATAACTTTGACTATTCTTCAAACAATAGCATGCTCTTAATCATCTTGATAAGAATAGTATTTTCTGTGGCCCATTCATTTATCCAAGGATATGAAGAAATTTTGTATTAGATATATCTTTTTCTAACTGACACATCAATATATGACCTGTTGCTGGATGCTTTAGAAGTTAGAGGATAAGATTTCATTGACAGCAACATGTATTTATGAAATTACCATATATTTCATAATGATCTTCATGCTTCAAAATGAAGAAACTTTGGCAGTGTTTTCATGGTTGAAAGTAAAAACTTGTAGAGTCCATGAAAGACTTCATATGGAAGCTGATCATCATTTCCCCACCCCACCTCCCAGGTAAGAAAGAGTAAGAGATCTCTGAGTAAACTTATCTCTCTTAACTTTGCAAGTAGTGTGCTTAAGTTAAAAAAAATAGATCAGACTATACCTAAGAATATTTTTACATATTTTCTATAGAGGGAAAACACTGTACTCACCTCAAGATGGCCACAAATCTTGTGATAATTTAGTGGGAAGCCAGATGGCCAGTTACCAGTACTAGAATGCCATCGGCCGTCTCAGCAGGCGGCAACCAGGGAGCAGCTGTTCATCACATGCACAGGAGAGCCGTTATTCACACTTCTAAAGTGCACATGAGAAAGACTTTCTAACCATGCTGCATGCCACATAAAAATCAAAATTTCCTTATTGAAAGGAATAATCCATACAAGCAAGTATGTTTCCAACTACATGTAGAAGACTTAAGCAGTGATCCCTTAAAAGGCATGTGGGTGTTGTGATATTTTTTAAATTTGTTTTATTTAGGAACTTTGAATTCATTGCATGTGAGTAGAGTTTAAAATACTACACAATATGCTATTTTATAAATATCTTTATTATCAACCTGGAAGCACTTTACATAGAAGGACTTCATTGCCAGCAAGTTCAACCAAAATAATATGTTTCAGCAGAACTTGCAGACGAAGAAGAGACTACGGAGAGGGAATTGGCTGTCCACTTTAGAGAAATTAGCCACTGAAACCTTGTGGGTAGCCGTGAACACTGTCAGATACTGAAGCCATAATGAAGAGAAACATAACTTTATCAGAGAAAGAACCAGAAGATGAGACCCTTGGGTCAGAAGGCACTCATGCTATGACTGATGAAAGCTGCCTTCTTACATTAGAGTTGACCATCATGAAGCAGATGGAGGAAAGCCTGTAGGAGTCAAGGTTTTAGGACCTTCATTTGCTGCTGAGGCTCAACTCAAGAAGAAACAGCTGTGATATGAGCAAAGTACATATGGAAGAAGTACACCCACCTGTGTGATCCTCGAATTATAAATAGTATCATCCAAATCCCAAAGAGTAGATGGTAGTAGAGCTTAAACCTGGAATACTTGGTTTGCAGAAGGTTATGGATGACACAGAAGTCCATCAAACATTTCCAGAGTGCACACATGGATTAAGACCCTGGACATTCCCCTCCAATCATCTTGAGGGATGTGAACGTTTCTTTTATCCGATAGAGAGCATTGCAAAATTAATTATGGGAGACATAATTAGGGAAAAATGTAATATATTCTATCATTTGATCTCCATTTTGACCCATTTTAAATATGTTTCAGTTTTTTAAAGAAGAGTAGAGGAAATACACATGGATTAATTCCCTGGCTAATCCCCTCTGACCATTGATCGGGGTCAGAGATGTTTTAGTTTTTAATATGTTCCCCTTTCGCTTTCATTATTGCTTTTTTTCTGTTTTACATTGTTATTGTTATTATTGCTTTGTTTATTTTCAATGTTTTTCAAGTATTTTCTGTATTGATTTCCAGAATAGATAAATGTATAGAGACAGTAACTTGATTAATGACTCTTTTGGCAGGGCTGGTTTAGGGTAAATAGTGAGTCAATAATGAAGAATACAAGAATGAAGACAATCTTCTCAAAATGATTGTAGTGCCAGTTATACAAGGCTTCTTGATGTGATTATTGATTTGTATGATATGTGAATTATATGACAGTAGAACTGATTTGGGGGTTACTTTGTTTTTAAGAAAAGTATATGGCTTACTATAGTGAGAATAAACAATCCAAATAAATGACATTGCTGGAGTTCTCCATCTTCTCTGCCCACTGACTATCCAGAGCTGTGGTTGAGCCCTTCAACTCCATCCTCACCACCACATAACGCTGGGTCACTCATAGACTGTGCCTTCATGGTAGACCACAAGGCCATTTATTGTGCCATATCTGTCGCAGAAGTCTCGATATTGAGCACCAAACCTGCACCAATCTGAATAGAAGGAAATGGCAAATTGAGTCTTCCATCTCTGTTTCCCTTGATTTGATAGCACCCTGACTGTAGATCTGACAAAATTGCAGACCAACTTAGTGCGCTAGCCCTGTATCCACTTCCTTCTGACCACATACGCCCCTGTCATCTTTGCTAAGAAAGCTTACCACGAACAGCTTTCTGTAGCAGAGATCACCAATGCTTGCTTTGAGCCAGCAAACCAGATGGTGAAATGTGATCCCTGCCATGAAAAATGCATGGCTTGCTGCCTGTTGTACCATGGTGACATGGTTCCTCAAGATGTCAATTTTTCCATTGCCACAATCAAGACTAAGCATACCGTCCAGTTTGTGGATTGGTGTCCTACTGGCTTCAAGCTTTGTATTAATTACCAGCCTCCTGGTAGGAACTCACCAAGGTGCAGTGAACTGTGTCTGTGCTGTGAAATACCACAGCCATTCCTGAGGCCTGGATTTTCCTGTATCACAAGTTTGACCTGAAGTATGCCAAGTGTGTCCTTGGAGGAGGAGAGCACTTGGAGGCTCATGAAGACATGGCTGCCCTTGAGAAGGATTATGAGGAGGTTGGTGTGGATTCTGTTGAAGGAGAGGGTAAAGAGAAAGGAGGAGGACACTGAAGTAATCACAAAGGTGTTGTTCTTACAGGGAAAAGTATTTGATTCTATACATTGAAAAGTTGTGGGCTGATCAGTTAATGTGTATGTAGTAGCAGTGTAAACTTTCATATACAGTTGGTGACCTGTGCTTTAAAACAAGAATGCTTTGTCACAGACACAATCTGTTTATTTCTCTGATGGGTTTTGAATAAAGTATTCCCTCTCTTAAATGAAAAAAAAAAGGAAAGAGGTGGCACTCTACCCTATTCTTCCTACAGCTTCGTTACTTCACAGAAAACCTACCATGGAACTGACCATACAATTTTTTATCGGATCATGGGAGGATACTGACCCAACCAAGTTGACATAAATTTATCTATCAGTAGAAGAAAATCTAATATCAGCTGTATTCATGCTGACCCCAGGTCCCTGGAGAAAAAGGAGGCATTTTCTCTCAGAAAGAGCTACAGTCTCTGGAGCTCACAGTGGCAATTCTCCCTTGTCCCACAGGGTCATTATGAGTAAGCACTGACATAATGATAGGGAAATTGTTTTTGATTTTGTTTATGGTTTTTGTTCACTTTCATGCTTTCCATGCTTTGTGTTTCTCTCATTCATTTTACTTCAAAGGACAAAGGCTTTTCATACCATCATAAGCTTTTTTAATGTTTTTTTATTGGAGATGTGGTGTCTTATAAAATTGGAGGTTTATATTGTGAAAGAACATTTTACTTATTAAATTTTAGTTCTAGATCCATAGGTTTTTTAATGAAAGTAGTAGAACTGTTGAAGCCCTGGTGATGTAATGGGTTCTGTGCTGGGCTGCTACCCACCAGGTCGGCAGTATGAAACCACATCTAGCCACCCCACGGGAGTAATACTGGACTTCTACTGATGTCAATTGTCTGAGAAACCCTTCGCAGCACTTCCACCAGGTGCTATAGACTTGCTCTGATTGGGAACTGACTCAATTATAGTGAGTTTGAAATATGGGGTGGTGATGCTGGTTATGGGGAGTCAGAGTTTCCTGAAATTTTATATTCATTTACTACCAACTGGATCCCTACTGCTCTATTTAAATGAAACAAACTCTCTTACAAATTGACAGTTCATTCCTTTATGAAGAACTCTAGTGGTGTGAGGAGATCAATTGTAGGATATAGTAGTTAAGTATTTGAGAATCCATCAGTCACTGAGAGAGGGAGAATGGTGTGAAGTCTGTTTGCAAAATACTACAGCATTAGAAGTCCTCTGGGGTGTATGTAGTCTGTTCTATAAACCAAACCCAACTCACAGCTATCGAATTGATACAGACACATAGCGACCCTATATATCCAGGTAGAAGTGCCCCTGTTAGTCTCTCAATGTGTAACTCTCTACAGGGACAGAAAGCCTATCTTTCTCCTGGGAAGTGGCTGGTGTCTTCAAATTTCTGACTTTTCAGTTAATTGCCTGATGCACAACCACTATGTCATCTGCCCTGTAGAGGAGTAATTAATTACATAGATAGAATGGGATAATTTAGTTTTGGGGTGCTGCAATGATTTGGATACTGAACAACTTTTGGCAGTTCAAGCCAATCCAGTGATCCACCAAGAGAAACACCTACTCTATTCTGTCAAAATTACCCACGGCTTGTTGCCACTCTGTAGCACAAAGAAGAACTGCCTTATAGAATCCCCAGGGCTGTAAGGCTTAAGCACTCATTGCCAGATTGTTCTCCAAACACTGCTCTCTAGCAGCTGAGTGCCCAATGGCTGCTTGACCAGGGCTCCTTCCTGTAAATGCCCATGACCTGGGGTTTCTACAAGGGAGCTTCTCATCTAACCACATCCACTCTTAAGAAACAAATTTGAAAACTTGCCTCCTTGCAAGAGTTATTTCAAAATCCAATTATCCATTACCACGATATACTTTATTTAAATTATTATGTTAAATAGTAAACTATCTCATTTTTCAGAGAGCTGTAACAATGCTTTGTGATCCTTCCATTGAAAATTATGTTTTATGTAAACTAAACTTTTTTGATATTTAAAATTTAAATAAAATTTCTTTCAATTCTTCCTCAAATAAATAGATTTTAGCCTGCATCCATTGAATTGAATAATTTTAGAATTGCTTGTGAGAGTAATTAAGCTTTTCCTCCTTTTCAGGTTAAGTAATACAGTCAGCAGAGTGAGTTCAGATGCTGAGCTTCAAGCAAAAGTTTTAGAAAGAACTCCCTCTCCTTTATTAACTATAAAATAATTAGGGGTTGAGAAAAATGGAAGACAGATTATGAGGACAAATGGTGAATGGAAATTTTTATTTTCATTATGTTATTGTAAGAATGATCTTTGAACTAAGGAAGCTATGAAGGATCAATACCATTAAATTATAAAATTTTATTAAAAACCTGCTAAAGATTAGTTTGTTAGCAACTTCTGCTCTTTTCTTTTAATTACAGACCTCACTGGTTTTATTATTGTGTATGTTGTAAGTGGTTGAAATGTGAAAATGGTTCGGGTCCATCATCAAGTCTTCTATAAAACTTTCTATAAAAATGGAAAAGTGGGCAAAAACAGAACAAAGAAAATCGCTTGTGTTTTCTGAGAACTCTGAGGAGTTCTTCAAGGTTTAGCACCCTGCCTTTTTTCCTTTTTCTCTTTTTTTTTGGGGGGGGGCGTCCATCACTGTCTCTGATGATCGTGGGCGCTACCCAGTGCCGCTCCTGAGAGCCTCCGCTGGATTTGAACCGCCATGCCCGCGGGCTGCAGTCCCGCACTCAACCACTTATGCCACCCCAAGATTATTCTCCCCAAGAGGAGGCGTGGCAATGCAGTGACATGTAAGTGCTCGTCCCCAAATCTAAAGAATGGTGATTCAATCTCACCAGCCACTCCTTGAGAGAAAGGTAGAGTAGTCTGCTTCCATCAAGATTACAGCCTTGAAAGTCTTATAGGGTAGCCCTACTCTGTTGGATAAAATGGCCTTGAGTTAGACCCCACTGGATTAGCAAAGGGTTTGGGTTATCATACTTAGAGGTCAGAGGGTTGGTTGCTTTCTATGTTCAATCATTTATCAATATGCTGTCATTCTCCTCTTTTTCTTCCATTGTTTGTACATTCCAAAGTGCTCCATAACCTGATATCTGCAAAGATAAATGACTTTTTTACAAAGGCACAGACTCTTCTTAGTGTATGAGAATTCTAATTTCAGGGAAAATGTTTCTTTAAATATATTTTAGCCTTCTCTTTTTAAAACGTTTTACCTATTTAGAGAATTATTTTCATCTAAATATAGTAATTGCATTCAATCATTTGGTAGCTGGGCACCATTGTTCCTTCTCCTCTGTTTGCCTCTGTATCCAATTGTCTTCAGCAATCATATCGGGAGTCAATTGGTACGTTGATTTTGATTTTTGTACTTTGAGTCTGATACCTGATTGTTTCAGTGCCACATGGTCACACAGGCAAGAGAGCTTCTTTTTTTTAATCATTTTATTGGGGGCTCATACATCGTTTTTCACAATACATAAATAAGCATACTGTGTCAAGCATCCTCACATGTCCACTTCTATTATTGTTCTCCAATCATCTGCCTTTTCCCTTGAGCTCCTAGTATCGGCTTTTCCATCCCTTCCCCTCTTCCCCTGCTCTCTCTTCCCCACCAACCCTCAATACTTTGTACATTGTTATTGTTCTGTCATATCGTACACTGCCCGACCTCTCCCCCAACCCACTCCTTTGATGTCCATCCTTCAAATAGAAGCTTGTGTGTATATCCTTGCCGTTGGTTCCGTCTCTCTACCCACCTTCTCTCTACCTTTCCAGCATCTCCAATCTAACCATTGGCCCAAAGGGGCCCATCCATCTTGGTTTCCCCATATCTCCAGCTCCCCTCTATACTAGTGTGACTTATCCAGTTCATCTGGATTTGTAAGGTAGAGTTGGGACCATGATGGATGGGGGGGGGTGGGGAGGAAGGTTTCAGGAACTAGAGGAAACTTGTATGCATCATCACTGCCTGGCTGCCCCTTGACTAGTTTGTCTCTTCCCCGTGACTCCCCTGTAAAGGGGTGACCAATTACCCGCCAGTGGACCTTAAGTCCCCACCCTGCTAAGAGAGCTTCTTTTATGGTGTTTTTTTTTCTCCTGAGCTAGATGGCTGCTTGTTTATGCTTAAGCCTTTTAAGACCCCAATTGCTATGTCTTTTGATAGCTGGGCACCATCAGCTTTCTTCACCACTCTTGCTCCTGCAACCACATGTCCTCAGTGGGCACCTTGGGGATGTGTGCACACAGTGACATGTTTTGCTTTGTTTTTATCCTGTTTGATGTCTATTGCCTAGACCTTTCACCACCTTGTGGTCACACTGGCTGTTGTGCTTCTTCTGTGTGGGTGTGGTCTCTTCTCAGGTAAATGATCTATTGTTTATCTTCAGGCTTTTAAGAACCCAGATGATATATCTTTTGATGGCTGGGCACCATCAGCTCTCTTCACCACATCTGCTTATGCACCCATTTTACTTCAGTGTTTGTGTTGGGCCAGTGAGCATCTTGGAATACAAGGTTCAAAGAACAAAATGTTCTTGCATTGAAGGAGCACCTGGGTGAGGGCCCACGGTCCACTTGCTACCCTAGTATTTGACCTATAGATATGTTCTTAAGCTTATTCCATCCTTATAATAGATAATTTTATTTATGTATGGACATGCCTATGTTTCGACCTCTATAAATGCAAGGGTATACACAAAAGCTCTTATTTGAAGGATAGGCATCAAAGGAATGGGTTGTGAATAGGTCAGACAGTGTAAGATGTGACAGAACAATAGTAATTTATAGAGTATCGAGGGGTGGTGGGGAAGGTAGAGGAGGGGGAGAAGAGAAAGGATAGAAAAGCCATATCAAGGGCTCAAGGGGAAAGGTGGATGTTTGGAGAATGATAACAGCAGTGGACATGTGAAGGTGCTTGGCACAGTATGTTTATTTATGTATTGTGCAAAACGATGTACAAGCCCCCAATAATATTTTTTAACTTAAAAAAAACATGATTTAGCCTTACACAAGAAAGAAACAAGCCAGTCAGGGACCTGCATAGCACCGATGAAACACACAACTTTCCTCTAGTTCCTCTAGTTCTTTATGCTTCCTCCCCCCACTATTATGACCTCAATTCTGCCTTACACATCTGGCTAGACAGAGCTTGTATACAGGTGCAGATAAGAACTGGAAACACTGGGAATCCAGGACAGCTAAACCCCTCAGGACCAATATTGAGAGTTGTGAGACTCGGATGGGAAGGTAGGGGAGCAAAGTGAGAACCAATCACAATGATAAATATGCACCCCCTTCCTGGAGGACAGACAACAGAAAAGTGGGTAAAAGGAGACACCAGACAGTGTAAGACATGAAAAAATATTAATTTATAAATTATCAAGGGTTCATGAGAGAGGGTGGGAGAGGGAGGGGGGAAAATGAGCTGATACCAAGGGCTGAAGTAGAATATGTTTTGAAAATTATGGCAGCAAATGTGCAAATGCGCTTGACACAATGGATGCATGTATGGATTGTAACAAGAGCTGTGTAACCCCCCCCCCAATAAAATGATTTCAAAAAGAAAAAATGTATAGTAATTGCTTGGAAAGGATTTCTATAATCTCAAAGCAAGAAATAATAAATTTTCTAGAAGTCATAAATCAACATGTCATATTTCTCACTTAAGTGTTCCATGTAACAAAGTGTTCGTAGGATTTGCTGGTGTTTCAAAACTTTATCACACTATCCTGGGTTGTCACTTGTTGTCAAGTCAATTCTGACTCAGAGTGGCCTTGTAGGACAGTCTGGAGGAAGGAGTGCGGCTTCTATTGTGTGTAGGAAGAGTGCTCCAGATCTTTCTTCCCAAAGAGCAGTTGGGAAGTTAGACTATCTGACCTTTCACTCAGCGGCTGAACACTTAGCTAGTAGGGCACCAGGGCTCTGACATGCAAGAATAACGAAATTGAAAGAAATTCCAGTTCTTTCTTCTTTGTGCTCCTTTTCTTAAAATCGTTATTCTTGTTTCAACTGATGAGTGATTCTGAAGTTTAATAAACTTTCTATTTTATTCAGCTTTTACTTTTAAAAGTTCTTGGTCTCCCATACACAACTTCCCATATTGTTGTTGCCATTACATTTAACAATCTCAGTTCTATAGCTCTTCTATGAAGATCTTGTATGTTTTTCCCTTTTAGCTCTTTGTAACGTTTAATGTGGTAAAATCAAGAAAGATCCATGATCCCTAAGCAAGAACTTGATGCATTTTATTTCATTCAATTTTTAATTAATTAACTGATTAATTACTGATTTCTTACTACACACTAGATAATTTTAGTGGCTAATATTTAGTGGAATTTTTGTCTCTTCCCATTAGCATTGATATTTAGTGTATTTCAAAATTACACCTGAGTTTCAAAAAGTCTGTGGAAATATGGCATTAAAGAATAATGAAACATTTCCAGTAGCTTTTCAAAGCTATATATATATATATATATATATATATATATATATATACATTGAGAAGGAGAAAAGTAAGGTCAAGAGCAAAGCAGCAGGGCAACAACTCTATTTGGGTGAATCAGAGAAGTTGTCACTTGGTTTTTGAAATTGCCTCATTGCCATTAGCAGCTAATGGCTTCCCTTGAAGACTATGCTCCAACAGGTGGGAATTGCCAGATGACTAAAATCTAAATGAAGGCAAGCAGTGAATTTGAAGTGTGCTTTACATTATTGACCACACTACTGAATAGATTGGAAAAATAATAACTTTCAGTACCAGGAGAAAATAATAAGAGCTGGTTTATACACACATAAACTCACTCTTGTACAGTCACTTATGGCTCAGAGCTGTGCTATGGTCACGGTGGAATTTCCCTGTGGATTTCCAAGACTGTTAACTCTTTAGCAGAGTAGAAATCTTCATATTATTTTTCTCCCATGGAGATGCTGGTAGTTTTGAACTGTTGACCTTGTGTTTACCTACCCAACGATTAACCACAATACCACTAGAGACCTTTTAATGATTGTATAATAATTTAAACACATAGAGAACTGGCATTTGTTTATGAAAGAGATGTTCAAATAATTTTGAACATTTAAATTAACCAAGATATAGGATAAGATTTGAGAAACATTATTAAAAATTAAATACAACAAATAGCTATACTCCATACTGCTATACGTTGTTAAATATTACATCTATGTAAATATCCCAACACAATACTTATTTTATTTATACTGTTAATTAGGTGCTTTACAAAATGAACAAATGACATTCTAAATTTCAGGGGCCTCCCCCTTCTACCAGTTTCTGCCTATTGTCCCTGTGTTGGTAGGGAATCAATGTGAACACTGGGATGCCTTATGCTGATTTGGGGAGGTGATCATTGTTCCCTGTGTTGAATCACTCTGGGTCTCATTAATTTCCAACATATTTAAGCATTGTTCTTCACTCACTGTAATGGAAAGAACTAGAGAACTCAGTTTACAGACTGAATCGTCATTATTCAGCATGGAATGGTTTAGCTACTTTCCATTTTTTGTTGGTAGAAATCATGATTTTTCCCCTGTCCCTACATAGGTTCTAGTCTCAACCCGTATAGAGTTTACAGCTATGCCTGGCAATTCTATTTTAAAGAGAGAAAAGCTGGCACTTACTGCAGTGCAATGAGCAACAGTGACACAAAATAAAGCATTTACATTTAAAAATAAAGCCCATCTGGCAACTGCCAGTACCAACAGAAAGGAAATACAACAAGGAGAACATGATACACTCCTCAAAAGAATTAAAAAAAAATCATGGCAAGTGAATTTAGGGGACTGTGCTTTCGTCCTCATTATATTTCTCTTTGGAGTGGGGTAGCTCTAGGCAGAGATTTAAAATGTTGGCCGAAACAGTATTTTCTCTGGTGGAATGTCTCCAGGGAATCTCTGACTCAAATCCAAATCCAAGGCCATTGTAATCCCCTTGCTTGATGCTGCATATGGCATGCCAGATTTCTGCAGGATAGTGTGGTGCAGATGTAGGGTGGTGATGATGTTACACTGGGAAGAGGAAGATAGGATGCAGGGGTGTTCAAAAGTCTGCTCTGCAACCTGGATTGAGAAAAGTAGAAAGAAATTGAATTTGAGAAATAACTGTGTCTAGAAGAAGATAACAATACAATATTGAAGCGCTTAATTGTCAGATGGAACTTACTACCAAATTAGGTAAAATGGTCCAGACTGATAACAGACATCTGACATCTTATGTGTCTGAAGTATGGCACAGTATTTTGCAAAGATGATTCTTTGCAACATTGTATCTCAACGATAGCTTATTTATATGATGTGTGCTAATAGAAAGCAGTGAGAAAGAAATAAACACGGATATGAAAGGGAACATTTTCAAAGAAATACCTTTTTAAAGAAGTTTAATGAGAAGTTAATGCTTGACTTCAGTACTGAAAGTCTAACAAGAATTTACATAAAGCTGTCTAACCCAATATAATTAATGATAAAGAAAAGGTTTTAAGTGAAAATGGGCAAAAACAGGTCAACATTAGGTCAAAATCATAATGGGGACTTTGTGTTTAATTATTTTATTAAAAATCTCAAAGTAAAAAAAATATGAAATCTGACCAAGAAACTATTTTGAGAATACATCCTGGATTTTAACTGAAAGTCACTTTGTGTTAGGGTGGCATGTGGAATAACCAGAAAATTTTAAAAAATGACAGCTTTTTTTTCCAATTCATTTACTCATGAATTCGGCAGAAAAAAAATGTAAAATACATGAGTTGATTAAAATATTATAATAAGATGATTTCTTTACTATATTAAATGTCCACTCAATGTATAATGCTCCAACTTTTGCCTCAAGTAAATATTTAAATTATGATCCCTCCCCATAAGAATATTAAATTATTAGCTATGAATTCCAATGATGCTTTTACATGATGTTAAGACTAGATAAATACTTTCTGGTTTTGGTTCATTTCAGTCTATGAACCAATCTCAGGATCCTTTAATAAATTGGACATCAAATCTTCCTTAAACTTCTATGTAAGCACTTATTATTTAAGAACACCTTCTTAAAGTTACAGCTCTTCAGGAAGAGTTGTAGGCAGTGTAAGATGCTGCTAATGAATGGAGCTTTGTTCACTACAAAGATATGTTGAATCCCACCCTATACCTGTATATATGATTCTTTGGGGGTGAAAGGGTTTTCCTATTTTTACATTAGGTATGTCAGTTATGTCAAACTGGTATAGGAAAGGGCCTAAGCCTATATAAGTGAGGGAAAGATATGGAAACAGCGTCCTACACATCACATTAAGATACCATGTGACAGTAGAGGCAAATACAAGCGTACACAGCAAAGGAGACTAGCAACAACCACAAACGCAGATCTCCAGATAGAATAATTTCTCCATCAGTGAAGCCTCCTTGTCAAAGACCCCAGAAACAATTAGCATGGCTGGGCCATGGATTTTACCTTCTTGTCCTCAATACTGTGGGAATGTACATGGTTTTTTTCTTTAAAACTACCAAATGTGTGGTATTTGCGATGCAGGCCCTACAAAGCTAGGACAAATATCAAAGTCAGCTGGGGAATTTAAAAGTAACTTTGCTAAATAAAAAACTTGTTAACACAATAAGGAGAGATTTTTTCCACTTTTTAACCCTAATGTGCAGAAATATATGCATATATATGACTTGTTGGGTAACAGAATATATATATGTAAGTTTTGTAGCTACTCATCTTAATTATAAAAAATAAATATGATGAATAAATTATATTGCACATTGAGATAGCATTTTGGATTTTATCTTTGTGCAATTGTTTAAACCATCAAAGGGCACAATTTAGTTTTTAAAAGAGACTCTGAATACAAATTATAGCATAAGGAGATTTGTATCTTCTTATGACATAATTTAGACTTTGTCATAAAGAGATGTTAGATTTTCCTTTTAATCATTCTTGAATTTATTTAAGTTCAGAAAACATTTTATTCACTTAGCTAGCAATTGTTTATTGAGTGTACCTCAGTGCAAGTATCATCTTAGGACATAGGAAATACAGTTCATAATAATGCCAACTTTCTTCCATATTGAAATATAAATTTGTAACATAAAGAAAACAAGAATATAAAGTAATATATTGTCATTATTAAATTGTCATTGATAAATATATGAAATCAAATAAAGAAAGGATCCCATTATAGTAAGGGCAAGAGAATTGTGGACACATTTAGATAAAAGGCTCATCTGCAAGCATCGTTGAGAAGGTGACATTTGAGCAGATAACAGAATGAAATATAAGTAGAATAAAACAAAGCAGGAAATGGCAAGAAATAGGATAAGAAGCTCAAGGGACAGGCTAAAGACAGGACATGTGACAGGCTTGATCATGATTTTTACGGGAGGACATTGGTTTCTTTTATGCAGAGGAGTGACCCAAACATGAAATTGTATTTATGTGAGTTATGTGTTCATTCATGCAGCTGAATTGCTTTATTCAGTGAGAACTGACCATGTCTTGGAGCATGACTGGAGAAGCACATTGAAGGTTTATTCAAACAGGTCTACTTGGTACAAGAAAAAATGTAGAATTGCATGGCATTTACATCTATAAATTATGCATTCAGGCAAGTATTGATGCCATGTTAGTAAAGAAAATGCAGGAAGCACCGCAGGGGTGAAGAAGAATGTGTTGATGTTTAGAGTATCTTAAATTAGAGAAAATCGTTAGATTATTCGACTTCCAGATTCAATGTAGAGCTGTCAGTGTTAGATATATTGATTTGGGAACTCTTGGCAGAGGGATTGTTCTGTCCAGTTCTATTTCAGCTGCCAGTGCTGTGAACAATTCTCTGTGAGCTCAGATACCTATATCATGGGTCTTTCCAAAAATTGCACAGGAACATCTTTAACAAGAGAGAAACCCAGCTTGGGGCTAGAGGGACAGAAAAGGCAGAGAGGCTATTTATTTTCTGAACAAATTTCAAATAAGGAAGATAAATGGCTTTGGATGTCAAGTAAGGTAGCCTCCCAAAGGTCCATTCTTTGAGAATCCTGAGCATGGTTCTCTGGAGGTCCAGAACAGAGTTCTACTGCTTTTTGTTATGATGCTAGTGATGTATCTTTATATTTCCTTCTCAGGTCCTGTGTCTTGACTCTCTTATTCCTTTTCAAAATACCTCAGGTCCTGTGTCTTGACTCTCTTATTCCTTTTCAAAATACCTTTTTTAAATCAGTTTCCAGGGGAATTGACAGTTTCCTTGATCATTGATTGGCACAGGCTCTGATTTGGGAGGATACTAAATCGAGGTAGATGTCTTTCTGGCCATTTATGATATGTGAAACAAGGAGTCCAGGTGTGATCGCCTAGTGCCTTAGTACAGATAAAAAAGAGAAGTGACCATTGTATTGAATCATGAAACAATCCATAGCTGACATTGAAGAAAAAAATGGAGAATTCAAAGAAACTAACTGGAGAGAGAGAGAGAGAGAGAGAGAGAGAGAGAGAGAGAGAGAGAGAGGATACCTTAAAAAAGGAGGGTGTACAACAAAAGCAGTGACTCCAAGGTGATCTTATAGACCCATTCAATCTAAGGCAGGAGGGTTAGCCTGGAAGGGTGCACCAACTGTTTGCTGTGTGTGTTTTTTTTTTTTTTGGGGGGGGTTTTCAAAGGGTCTCTCTCTCTCTATATATATATATATGTATACATATATATACACATATGTATAATTATGAAAATTTTCTAAGAAAATTAAGACATGCATTGATCAGGGACAAAAGTTGGAAATATGTGTTCACAGGGCATCACACTGCTCATTCATTTGGGTGAGCACATTTCGGGGAAATAGCACCCAATCCAAATTGCCATTTGATTTTTGGTCTTCTGCTTGCTTCCAAAATTCAAAGATCATTTCAGAAGGACACAAAATGAGTTCCCAAAGGATATCAAAACTTCCTCATGCAGCTCAACTTCCATTTCGACATGGCAGGGCTCAAATTGTAGGGGAGAAGTAGACCCAAAGAACCACTTCCATCAAAATATATAGACCTAGAATATGTCAAGAAACATTAGCTTCACATTTTAATATATTTGTTTAGTAAACCTATCTGTGGCTTTCTAACATGTTTTTTAACTTATCCACTCATGTCTTCATATCCTCATATATTCTGATGGGAACTGAGACTATATTCAAAACTGAAGTACATAATTTCAAAGAACTGGTAATAGGAAATTTAATTTAAAATAATATCAGTGATTTATGCTGGAGCAAACTTACTTTTAAATTATTTTTCTTACTTTTGCATTTGGTGAGATAAATTAAAATATTTAAGCTATAACATAAATTTGCTTATTATGATTTATAATCAGATGTAGCCTGAAATTTGCCAATTATTAGTGTCATAATTGTTTGCATACATGTAAATATACAAAGCCGATGAGGAGGGTAACTGGTGGACTCTTTTATTCAATTTTACTAGTCAAGATATGAAAACATGAGAAATTTGGGGAAAAATGAACACAGTGTCCCCACTCTACCCTAACTTGTATATAAAGCACAGATATACATGCATATATCTTTTCATTCACTTTCTTATCTATGCACAGAATTGTATTGGACACTATTTAAGACCATCAACTCGTCACAAGCTATTTTTTTGGCATCACTGCCCTCTGGTGGTCATGGGAACTACCCAGCCTTGCTCCTGGAGAGCCGCTGTTGGATTTGAACCGCCAAGCCCATGGGCCGCAGTCCCGCATTCAAACACTATGCCACTAGGGCTCAGCCCACAAGATATTTTTTAAAATCTAGAAACACTATCACTTTTTATTTTTCCTATAGCTTTCTATTTCTATTTTTTCTTATTTTATCCTACTATAGGAATTTTAATGATCTTATAAAGTGTGCTAAATTATGAAAAGAATCATTTAAGCAGAGTAAGAGATGTTATATATTTACACAATATATATAAACCAACTAGCTCCACTGCCAATGAATCCATTCCAACTTGTGGCCATGCTACAGAACAGAGTAGAATAACTTCCTTGCACGTCTGTGGCTCTACATCTTATGGGAGCAGACAGTTTCCCATTCCTATTCCAAAGAAGCTGGTGAATTTCAACCACTAGCCTTAAAGATATGAGCCCAAAGCTTAATGAAAAGGGTTTCAAAAATTTGGGGGAGCAATTCCATTATTTTCTCATTTGACTTTTCCACAAGTTTTGAAGCTCTGTGTATATCTACATGACCTTACACTGCATGTAATGTAAGGGACTAATATGTAGCATTAAAGATTGAGAGCTGTTTTTAGTGTTATAATCTCATTATATGCTAGACTTTGAAATACTGGAAAGAAACCTAAATTTTTAAGGTTTTGCTTTCACACATGTGCACCAGTAATAGTTTGTTCCAGCCTGGAGCTTTGTTATAATGATTAAAAATAAATGAGATAGCATTTCTATAATATAAGACCATAATGCATTCTCATTAAGTAATTTTATTAATAAGGTTATAATTGTGTTTTTATTGACTAAACGCATTCATTTTTAGCATTGTTAAAGTTAAATTTACTGATCACTTACATGCTCCACACATTGTTCTAGTCAGTGTTTTATGTTGAGGAGTCCTGTAAATAATACCTTAATTATCATGAAGCTTACTTTTTTGGATTGGTGGAAAGGGGTTTGAAAATAATTTATACATTTAAAAAGAAAAGTAAGATCAAAGGTGTATTTGCTGACAAAATAATATGCCTGGTCTGGTTGGAGTAGAGTAAATCATTTAGGAAGTAATAGCAGGAAGAAAGTAGAATCTTGGTTGAATTGAAACTGAACTACCCAAAGTAGGTAAATCATAACATATTAAAAGACAATCTTATAGTTTTTGTGAGAGATAAAGGCAAGCGATTAACTGGTCACTCAACTGTACTTGAGGAGATGCTGGGCTTTATGAATACCACTTAGGATTTTGAAATTTGGAAATATTTTCACTGTGTTTATTTTGAACCTCAGGCATCTCTGCTCCTAAAAATAGAAACTTATACAGTCAAAATTGTTTTCATTGTAGTAGCCACTTTAAGATTTCAATTTTAAAGTACTAGAAAACCTATACTTTTTGAACCAAGCAGTAATTGTTTAAATCCATATCTTCCAGAACTTGTCCCCCAAACTAAGATAGGGGATTAATACCTAAACCCATTGATCAAACCAATCCTTTCCTTTATCCATTCATATAATCATTTTATATATTTTGAACATTGAATACTGGGTCTGAATAAGTAATAATGAAAGCAAGCATGATTTCAGTTATTTTGCACACTACTAATTAAAACTTGCAGGATTATATTCATATGTGCATGTGTTAATTCGGGATGACACAGAAACACAAGATCTGATTATCTAACAGGAGTGTTCAATAATGTCAATGTTTTAATGCTATGTTTTTAGGCTTAGTCTCTGAATCTCCAAAATGTGAACAATAACTGTTTTGCCAAAAAGGAAGATAAGAGTCCTCACATAAGTTCTTAAATTAAGAAAAAAATTAAACATGTGAATGAAAAATATTCTTCATGTACTGAAGAAAAGAAAGAAAAACAATATATTAATGGGCACTTAGGAAAAGCACAGAATATTTTGTTGGATTTGAATCAAAAGAGTACCTGATTACTGTGGCAAATAATTTGGATCTTTGTCCCAAACTGTAACTTTAGAAACCAAAGCAATCTAGAGTGTCAGCCTTCATATGCACTTGACTTTTGAATCACTACATTTGCATATTTTACATTTATTTGATAGGAACTTTTGCATTTCTTGTATCAAGGGAACTTTGCATTTTTTCAATAAGGCAGAATTTATTATGAAAATTGAATTCCACTAACTTCATGTGAGCTGGACTTTTTAATTTGAATCATGGGAGCAATTTTGAGTAACAGAGAAATTTTAGATCCTTATTTCTTCCCTATGTATTTTATAAAAAGTTAACCAACTTGTTTTTTATGGCATCCTCATTTGTAGCTTGTAACATCAAAGCAACAAATGTTCTTTTTAGAGTTCAATTTCCTTCTATTCCAGCAACTCTCCATCATCTTAGGCATTCTGAGAATATGGAACACAAGGCACCAGGCATCTATTAGAGACACTGGCATATTTTCACATTTGAGTACATGTGAGCAGCACCATTTATGTATCTCTTGATATTTGCAAGAAATAAGAAGAAGATTACTACTTTGTTCCCAAATAGTAGGCAAATTACTAAGTATCATTTTCATTCATGTAAGATTAATTGTCAAGGATAGTAATGATATAATTTGACACAAGAAATCACATTCCTTCTCACATGAATTGAAAGTAGGCATCACAGTGAAAGATATAAAAATCAGTAAGATAAATTAAATATAGTCAGCCTATTTTAACAATAAAATTCAAATCTTTGTAGTGAGCAAAAACTAATTGTGTTTATTTTCAACAGAAGCTCTATATCCATATTGTAGCAAAGATTTTTAACAAGTATTTAAGCTAGGAAGATTATATCAAGCAATGGTAATTTGTTAGTTTTATTTAATTCCTTAAAAGATGTGTTCCAGAGGAAATATCCATTTGTTCATAATATAATTGAAGAAACAAAGCAGTGGAAGATTGTTCAGGCTGCCATTTATTAGACAGTCCTATGGGACAATCCTTAACTCTGAAACAGTATTTGAATTTCAAAGTGATAATAGTAAAAAGGTGTTTGTAATTTAAACTATATATGCCAAAATTATTAAAAACAAATTGGAAAGAATCTTATCAACATTTGTCTAATTAAAATATATATTGGCAACTTATAGTTGAAGTATGTATAAAGTAACATTTTTAAAGAAATACTCTAAAAGATAATGGAGTACTAGAAAAGTTACTCAAAATTATTAAAACAATACATTTTGAAAGTTCAACATTAAAACTGAAGGTATAAAAAATACCCAAGCAAGTATCATCCCTATGGACCTATTAATAAGTCAGTCAAATAGTATTATTTCTGAAAATCTGGTTAATTACTACAAATTAGTGGTTGAAAAATTGAGTTTCTAAAGAAAACAAATTGCCTGAAGTTGGCATTTAGTCTTAGTGACTTATATGTAGGCACCCTCGTGACACTATGGTTAAGCAACTAGCTGGTAACTGTTATTGGTTTGAACATACTGGTGGTTCCATCAGAGAAAGATGAGGTGGTTGGTTTTCATAAAGATCACAACCATGGAAACATGGTGGGACAGTACCATCACAAAGAATTGGTATGGGTCAGAGTGTATTCAAGATAATGGGTTTCTATAGATACATAGTTATGTATATAATTATATATGTGTGCATGTATTTTATATATGCCAACATATGTGCATGGGAAAACTAGACAGTGATTCAATGAGACCAAGGAAGAATTGATACATTTGGTGTATGGTGTTAGTGAAGATTATTTAATTTATCATGGACTGTCAGAGGAGAAAACAAATTTCTTTTGCAACCATTAGTGGAAGAGCATCTTTAAAGGAAAGATGGCAAAACTCCATTTCACATACTTTGGATATGTGATGGGGAGATACCAGCCTCTAGAAAAGGGCATCATCTTAAAGAAAAGGGCATCTCTTACAGAAAAGTTATTTAAACACTGCTAATAAACATTCAAAGGACATGCTACTCCACCATGAAACTCCCGCTGAAGGAAATCAGCTGAAGCTCCATGAGTCAATGAGCCTAGCTTCCCCAATTAAGTGACCCAAAGAACTATACTCCACAAAGTAGGCTCCTGCCCCAAAGTACTCAGTTTCACTTGCTCCAAGTTTCAATTGCTGCTTCTCATATGTGAAATCTATTTTCTAGATCAAGGAGGTCCACTGTGACGAAATTTGGGGATGCAGAGAAACCACTTCACTCCTGGAATTTGCTGATTTTAAAACTTGTTCCTTGTCCCTTCTCAGAGGGTTAGATTTAGAGGCAGCAACCACAATGTATCTTTTTAGAAATTACTCACAGGTGAATTCTCTAGGTGTCATCTTTCCCCCACCTTCCTTATTTTAAATTATAAAGCATTTTATTGGGAGCTCATACAACTCTTATCACAATCAATCATACATTCCCCCCACCTTCTTATGTAGATACATGCAGGAAAAGATCATTTGATCTTTTAAAGACTTAAAGACTTAAGTTAAAGACTTAAGCTTGAATAGTCACTTTAAATAATTCCTACTTCTCTCTGTTATAATGGAACCATGCTAGTGAGTTTGGGGTACTTTAGCTTTGTTCTTTAAAAAATTAGTAAAATCAAATCAATAATTTACATGGCAATTTGCTGGGTCTGCTGAATTTAAGGGAGAAAAAGCTCACAAATTTAGGACTATTATTCTTTGGGACTCTCAAGGAATATTTGTCAGTTTGTTGTACTGCGCTGGCTAATCCATTGCTGTGGAAGCTGTGGCTAAATTGTTAGGGGGTCATAGAATCAGTTCCATCACATAGAAACCATAGACACAACAGAGTAAAACACTACCCTATGAAGCACCATACTGACAACTACTCTTAGGTTTTGATTTTTGTTTGTTTGTTTGTTTTGCAGCCACTATCTCAATCCATCTTGTCAAGGTCCTTTCTCTTTTAAGCTGACCTTCTTCTTTACCTAGCAACAAGTCCTACAAGGACTAGTCTCTCTCTATAACATGCCCAATATATGTAAAGCATATACCATCCTTACCTCTAAGGAGCAGTCTATCTGTACCTCTTCCAAGACAGATTCATTTGCTATTTTGGCAGTCCATGGTATTTCAGTATTCTTTGCCAGCACCATAATTCAAACCCAGTGAATCCTCATCAGTCTTCCTTAGTCAATATCCAGCACTCACATGCATAAGAGGATACTTAATGTGCCATGGCTTGCATCAGACACATCAGAGTCCTCAAAGGAACATCTTTGTTTTCCAACATTTTAAGAGATCTTGTGCAAATCTGCATGTTCTGATCTCTTGAGAGCTGCTTCCTTGACACTGATTGTGGACGCCGACAAAACAAAATCCTTGACCACCTAAGTCTTTTCTCTATTTATCATGATGCTACTTGGTGGTTCAGTTGAGAAGAATTTTCTCTTATTTATATTGAGTTGTAATCCATACTGCAGCCTGCAATCCTTAATTTTATCAGTGGCAAAGTTACTTCCAGCAATCTCAATTTCAGCAAGCAAGTTTGTGTCAACTGCATACCCTAGGCTGCTAATATGTCTTTCTCAAATATTGATATTGCATTCTCCTTCATATAATCAACCTTCTCTGATGATTTGATCTTTAAATAGTTTGAATAAGCTTGGAGAGAGGATACAACTCTGATTTTGAACTATGCAATATTCCCTTGTTCTGTGCTCACAACTGTATCTTCATCTACCCACAAGTTTTGCATGAGGACCATGCAATGTTCTGAAATTCCCATATTTCTCAAGGAAATATAAAGTTTGTTATGACCCACACAGTTAAATATCTTAGAATTGTCAAAAACAAACAAACAGAAGTAAGCATCTGTCTGTTTATTGTCTCCTTTCAGCCAAGATTCATCTAACATCAGCAATGATATAATTTGTTTCTTATCCTTTTCAACACCAAAGTGAGCTTTAGTATAGTTGAATTTTTTAATGCCTGATACCTGATCCCTTCAAATTATATCATTATAAATGAGGGTAAGAACAGATTGGGGACCAAAGCCCATCTGTAGGTAAAGCAACATCCCCTTACAGAAGCGTCGCAGAAAGGAGATGAGCCAGTCAGAGTACAGTGTAGCAACAATGAAATACGCAACTTTCCTTTAGTTCTTAAGTGCTTCCCACCCCCAACCCTACTATCATGATCCCAATTGTACCTTACAAATCTACCTAGAACAGAGGATGTATACTGGTATATATAGGAACTGGAAACATACTGGGAGAGTAGAGGGAAGGTCCAATTACAAAGGTTTTATATATACCCTCCTCCCAGGGGTATGGATAACAGGGAAGTGAGTGAAGGAAGACATTGAACCATATAAGATATGGCAAAAATAATAATTTATAAATTATCCAAGTTTTAAAAGGGAGGGGGAGTGGGGAGGGGGGAAATATGAGGAACTAATGTCAAGCAGAAAGAAAATATTTTGAGAATGATGATGGCAACAAATGCACAAATGTGTTTTTCATACAATGGATGGATGTATGGTTTGTGATAAGAGTTGTATGAGCCCCCAATAAAATGATTAAATACATAAATATCTAGATAAATTCACTGGATTTTCATGTATGTGGATAGATATTATCCTATCACAGACAGCATTGTACTTCAAGATAAATCGTGCACATTTGTGACCATACACACGCCATTTCTCTTGAATCTGTCATTCCTGGCATAGTGAAACATATGATTGTCTGATTCAAAATGGCCTTTGTCAGTTGATTTCAGCTCACTAATATGTACAATATAGATATTTATGCATTTCATTTAATTTTTTGATGATTTAAAATTTTCTTTATACATTCCAAATTGCGACTATTGGTCAATGTTTGCAGCTGTTTCTTCTTACTTTTGTTCCCCCCCCCCCAAAAAAAATGCAAGTCCCAGAGGCTTTATTCCAGTAGACTTCACTGTGTCAATTTCACTTTGAGAAAGCAGTTCTTCTTTCGTCATATTTTGGGTACCTTTCAACCTTAGAGATTTATTTTCTGGCATGATTTCTGACAGCATTCACTTCTATTCTTAAGATTTTCATGTCTGACAATGTTTCGATGCTATCCATAAGGTTTTCAGTGGCTAATGCTTAGGTGCACCTTAAATAATAAACACTAGATGAATGGATACATTTGTATGCTGGTGATGGTGAATATATCATAAACTGCCAAAAAGACAAAAAAAATTGTCTTATAATAAATACAGCCAAAATTCTCTTTGGGGGTGATGCTCCAAATAAAAATCTTTGGAAACATTCTGAGGAGAAGCCAGTCCCTGCAGAAGAACATTGTATTAGTCAAGGTTGACTAGAGAAACTAATTCATAGACACTCACATGTGTATAAAGAAGAGCTTTCTGTGCAAGAACAATTGTAGATCGAGAAAACATCCCAGTCCAGTGCAGAGCAAGTCTGTAAGTTCTATATTATCCCATATGTCTAATACCAATCTACAAATTCATCTTCAGATTCATGGAACACATACAATGATGCCAAATACAAGAAGATCACAGGGCAGTGTATGGAAAGTCTTGTGGATTCAATGGCCATGTAATCATCCCAGTTTGGGCACATCCCAGGTCTCCACATGACTTCTCCAGCCCTGAGAGCAAAGGCTTTATGTGTCTGGTCAATAGTGCAGCTCTCAGGGAGTGAGCATGTGTCTCACCTCCAAATAATCTATTTATCTCAGTAGCACTTCCAAATGAGGTCCTTAAGCTGTGATTTGATTGGCAGGTTAAACTCCACCTCTTTACTTTAATCCTCAAATTGACACTAGATTATTTAACTACCACAGACATCATGCTTTGAAAAGTAGAAGGTCAACAAAAATGGCAGGTGCTTGACAGGATAGATTAATATAGTAAGATAGATTAGCATAGTAAATAAAACAATGAGCTCAAACAGAAGAACAATTGTTAGGATGAATCAGGACCAGGAAAGAGGAGATTTTCTGCTTCTGTAAAGATTTTTACCCTTGAATATTCTGACCAATAGAGTGCTACAAGTAGGAACTATTATCCTAAAGTGATGGGGTAAAACATATATGGCTATAAGGAAGATGGGTTAATAAGACTGTTATTCAAATATAACGCATTAAACATTAATACCAAAGCTGAGAATATTAGATTTTCACCAACTCCTACCTACTGAAATTCATCAAACAGTCCATCAAAATACTCTGACAAATGCTGATAATTAGAATAAGAAGGATGGAAGCAAAGAGGAAATATCAGTAGCCAGGGATATGTGACCTTGGTGTAATAAACTGTGCTGTTAATTGCATGATAGAAATTTTCAATAGCAGTGACTACCTCATTGCAAATACCTTTTTTTTTACCAATAGTGTATGAGTAAACTATACAAGTTATACTAAAGTGATTCCTGATAAAATGCACCAAAAACAAATCAATTATGTTTATGGAAACAGATAATGGGAAATTCCAAAATGATCAGGCAAAACAAGACCAACTGTGGAACATACCACCATTTGCTCATAAACAATTTTAAGTTGAAGTAAAAGAAAATTCACACAAATTCATGAAAGACAAAATATGATCTTAAGTGTATTCTAGCTGAAGTCAGAAATGGTCACAAGTATAGTTTTGACACATTGAAAACTAATGACTAGAGATCAAGCAAGTTGTGGGATGACATCAAGACCATTATAAATTTTCAAGAGTCATTAAAAAGAAAAAAATCATTTAAAAATGGAACTCAGAAGACACTCTGAAATTTGACCTTCTACTTAGAGAAGCACCTTATTCACACACACACACACACACACACACGATGATGTAAAGGAGCTGATCAAATTTCAGAGAGCAATTTCAATAGACAAAATATTGAAGTGTGTGGAGATTTTTTTTTTTGGAAACCAAAAAGGAAGAAATCCTCAGCATTTTTCAAGTTGACATAAAAGATCTCAATCCTCTACATCCAATACTGAAAGTTTCTGTGGACAGAATATTTAATGATGCAGGCAAGCATCAAAAGGAAATGGAAAGAGCTACTATACCCAAAAAGAATTGGTCAATGTTCAACCATATCAAGAAAAAAAATGTATCACTAAGAGCCAATAGTATTAAGAAAAAAAAAAAACTCTACAAGCTGGACCAGAGAAATGAATTGATGAACAAGGGCTTGAGAGAATACCAATGGAAAGTTTTCAATAAACTGATGCAGAGCTGGAGCTTCCAAAAATTTAGACTTGTCCAAATGACTGAAAGATATCCATATCCATTTTTTTGAAAAGGTGAAAGAAATGAATGTGTGAATGATCAAGTAGTCTAATTAATATTACATACAAATAATGAAATGTGAAAATGGGAGCTATCAGAAACGCAAAGCAAATTCAGAAGAAATGAAGTATAGACATATATATATAATTACTGGCATTAAGGCTGAGCCCCGGTGGCATAGTGGTTGTGCATGGGACTGTGGCCCACTGGGATGGAGGTTCAATTCCAGCAGTGGGGCTGGGCCTCCTACTCCCACCGCCAGAGAGCTGTGATGCTAAAAAAAAAATTACTGGTATTAAATAGTTCTTTATTGAAAGCATAAAACACCAAAAGGATATTTATCGGTATCCAAGCATTGAAATATTGAAATGTGTGAATCTTAAGAAATTATACATTTTGACAAAATATCCAGAATTTCCTCCTATTCCAAGACTCAGAAGTTTTGGAAAGATGGTGACTAAGTTGCACACACCAGTGGAGCTCTGTAGAAACCAGTACAGGAGAGCCAGTGAGAGGGAAACTCCACTCTGCTGGGTCACAGGAGGAGCATCATAAAGAAATGTAGACACAGATCCACTTGGTTTTGAAGAGCTGTGAGATTTTAGTTTTAGTACCACCATAGTCACTGCTGGCACTGGGCTAATGTGGCCAGCTCAAGGACTTTACTTCAACACAGCCATGGTGGCCACTGCATTGTGGCAGGTTTTGAACCCCATAAGCCCCATGATCATGCAGTTGGGGCTCATCTATTTGCTTACTTTTTCAGATCTCTCTTTATAGCCATAATCACAGTGGACTCAGTTTTTTTCTTTTCACTCTTTATTTTTATGTATAACTGCCAGTCTCCAGGGCACTCCTCTTACCCTATGACAACTCCACCAGCCTTCCACCCAGCTAGGAGAGCTCCAGTCTTCACTCCAAGACCATTTAAAGGCTGGGAGAACCCCCTCCCACCCATAGTAGTATTCCACTTGACTGGGAAAACATAGGTCCACCTTCCACTGTCCTACATATGACCGAGGAAATGTCCTTCTGCATTCCCAGGTGGCTTACGTGACTTAAGGCAGCTCTGCTTGCCCCCTCCAGCATTCCATACTGCTATCAGAAATTCTGTTCAACCCCCACAATATTCTTGTTAACTAGGGCAATTCCACCCACCCTCCACGGTGCTCGACACCAAACAGGCACACCCAAATACAGTCCACACCACTCCCATTGCAGTGGTCCTCAATACATCCACCAAGGTGCCCCAAAGTAAAGTGGGTCATACTCCCAGAGTGTCCTGAAAGACCATCCAGTGCAGTCTCATATTTGTGCACCTACATCCACCCAACCAACATCCCCTAAGAGGCCCATCCAACTTGCCCTCCAAATGCGAGAATAATGCAGGACTAGGGGCAGAGTGAAACCGCAGGAGGGTGACAACAGCAACAAATCCCCTCCACTACCGGCACAGTTAGCTACAGGAAGTTTGAAAAATCATTCCTATGACTCTCCCAGAGAGTCCAATGCTCTTAGACTCTCTGGAAAATGATGCTGTATTCCTATAAAATACAAACAGCAACCAGCCCCAAAAACTTCAACAGAAAAAAATCAGAGAAAAAAAAGATAATGACAGATGAATTCTTGAACCTAATGACATCGATGGAAGAAGCAGATGTTGTTCTGCTTAAGAAGGAAATGTTCAGAAATATACTTGGAATTATACAGGCTATGATGGAAGCAATACAGAAAAATGATAGAATTATAGAGGGAATAGGGGCTATGAACCAAAGGAAAATACAAGACCTACAACAAGGATTGAGATAACAAAAGCCAATAGCAAATTCAAAAACTTCACCAAGAGACTTGAGAAGGCATAGAGCTTCCCCAGTGACCCAGAGGATAATCAGGCAGATTCAACAATTGGGAAAGACCGTCAAATAAGCTAAACAGAGAAGTTGAAGAGAATATGATAGGCATGTCTGGTGCTATGAAGAGAAGAAACATTAGAATAATTGGACTACCTGAATAAGACACAATGAGGACGTCAATGGCAAAAATAGTGAGCTCATTTTTAGAGTAAACTTCTCCAGCTTAATAACTGAAAACCAGACAACACATCAGGGCGTTGAAAGTACACCAGGAGACATCACCATGGTGTATAATATTTGAACTCTCCAACTTTGAGGAAAAGGAAAAAATCATAAGAGCTTCTAAGGAAAAACAAGCAGTAATTTATAAAGGCCCCAAATAAGAATATGCTCAGATTTATCAGCCAAAACTATGAAGGAGAAAATAAAGTGGAGCAACATATTCCAAAAAATTGAAGGAAAATACTGCAAATCCAAGAAAATGAGTTTATCCAGTCAAATAATCTATAGAACTAGATGGAGGGGTAAGAGTCTTCTCCATCAAAGAAAACACAAAGAATATGTTAAAAGATTACCAAGCCTATAAAAGATCCATGCTTACCCAGTTTGGGTCAAAAGAACAACATTAAACAAGCTCAAATAAGAGTCCTCCACATAGAACAACTCCACCCAGAGGGCAACAAAGAGAAAACAGCCCCCAAGATGGCATGGATTAAACAGTGGGAAAAGGCATGAATGAAACACATGCATACACACACTGCAAGGATAAGACAGAGAGGTAGGGAAATCACCTAACACTAAAGGTATAAGATGACATCACAGAGTTCACAGATGTATGTAGCAGCCCTGAATATCAATGGACAGAACTCAGTCCTAAAAGGCAGAGGGTAGTAGATTGACTTAGAAAACACAATCCATCAATCTGCTACCTTATGAAGACATATTTCAAAATTACAGACAAAATTATGTTGAGACTCAAAGGCTGGAGAGAAATATACCAATAAAATGGCAGTTCATAAAAAGCAGGGAGTTACAATCCTAATCTTAGAAAAGACTGTTCTCAAGGTGCAATTCATAGCAAGAGACAAGGAGGAGCACTATAGAATGCTCAAGAGAACAGTAGATCAAAACCTAGGGAGCAAAGTAAATATATACTCATCCAACAAGAGACCTGAAATATTCATCAATCAAACTCTACAAAAGATTAAAGAAGAAGTCACAAGCTAAAAAGTTATAGTAGGCCTCTTTAATACACCACTGTCTGAGAAAGATAGATCACTAGGAAAGATGCTTAACAAGGAGGCTGCAATTTTAAACATAACAATCAGACATTTTGACCTGACAGCTATTTTCAGAGCTCTCCACACAAATGCAAAAATAAGCACATTGTTGTCAAACTCACATGCCACATACACAAAGATAGGCCCTTGCTGGGACACAAGTCAGGTCTGTATAAATTCAACCACGTAGAGGTTATACACTCTGACCCCTAGGCCATGTGAATGGAAATCGACAAAAGAATGAATAACACAAGGTGAAACATTTGCAGGATGAATACCTGTCTATTGCAAAAGGAATGGGTACTGGCCCAGATAAGAAAGGAAATTAGTAAGTTTCTAGTAACCAACAAGAAGGAGAATATGACAATGAAAACAGTTATTAGGGGAAGTTTAATAGCAATACATGCACACATGAAAAAGAGAAATAATTGATATGGTGATGCAAAACTTATAGCAATTAGAGCAGAGTCCATAGGAAAATTCTACTAATAGCAGAAGAAAAGAAAAAATGAAAACCAGGACTGAGACACAGGAGAGAGAAAACAAGAAAATAGAAAAAAATTAATACAGCTAAAGTTGGTTCTTTGGAAGAATTAGCCAAATTAGCTGACCACTGACAAACCCAGCCAAAGAAAGAAAGGAACAATTTTCAATAGCTAGGGTGAGACATAAGTCAGGAGACATTAAAACAGGCTCTAATGAAGTCAAAGGAATAGTTACATGAATTCAACCACTTGGCAGACTTTGAAAAATACTTGGAAAAACAATCTCTCCCTAGACTATCCCAGATGGACATCAAGAATCTCAACAGACCCCTAGCAATAGAAGAAATACACAAGCTAATCAAGGAAGTACCAACAGAAATATCCCCTGGACAAGATGGCTTCACAGGAGAATTCTACCAAGCATCCAGGTAAGAAACTGACACCAATCTTAAGCAAACTCTTCCAGGAAATAGAATAAGACAGCAAAATCCTAAACTCTTTTCATGAAACTAGTATAAATGTGATACTTAAACTGGACAAGGAACCTACAAGAGGAGGGAACTACAGACAAATATCCCTAAAGAATAGCAATGCAAAAATCCTTAACAAAATACTGGACAATAGAATATAAAAGTATATAAAACAAATAATTCATTCTGGTCAAGTGGGATTCATACCAGGCATGCAGAGATGGTTCAACATATGAAAGACCATTAGTATTATTCACCATAATGACATGAAAAATGATAAGAACTACATGATATTATCGTTAGATGAGAAAAAGACATTCCACAACATCCAATAACAATTCCTGTTTATGACACTCAAGAAGATAAGAATCGAAGGAAAATCCCTCAATATAATGCAAGCTTTTAATGAAAAAAACAACAGTCAACATGGCAGTCAATGGAGAGAAGACTAAAAGAATCCCACTGAAAAAGGGGCCAGACAAGGATTCACCCTGACCCCACTTTTATTTAGACACCAAAGGTATTTGCCTGGGGAAGGAAGAGATGAAGCTGTCATTATTCATAGATTATCTGGTTTCATATATGGGTGATTTCAAAAGTTTCACAAGGGGAGTACTGTAAGCAATAGATAAATATGGCAGAGTGGCAGAATACAACATCAAGAAACAGAAGTCTATGGGACTGCTATGCACATCAGATCAGACCAACTCTACCTTACAAATCTGATGAGACCAAAGCATGTACACTGGTACAGACAAGAGCTTGAAACACAGGGAATCCAGGACATATTAAACCCCTCAGGACCAATAATGATAGTAGCAGTACCAGGAGTATGAGGTGAAGGTGGTTTGACAAAGGGGAACCAATCACAATGATTTAAATATAACCCCCTTCCAAGGGTTGGGCAACAGAAAGAAATGTGGGTAAAGGCAGTCGGTGTAAGACATGAAAACAATTATAAGTATTAAGGAAACATAATTGAGGGAGACTGGGCAAAGGGGGAAAATAAGGAGCTGATTTCAGGGCTCAAGTGGAAAAAAATGTTTTGAGAATTATGATGAGACCATATGTATAAAAGTGCCTGACATAATGGATGCAAGTGCTTGCGTGGAAGAGCTTTAAGAGCCCAAATATAATGATTAATTAAAAAAAAAAGACATTATATATACTTTTTAAAACCTGTTTACTAGTATTTTATGTTTTCTTTATAATTTGAATCTCTATGCTGAGAAAGTAATAAAAAATGGATTTGATGAAGATCATGGAATCGGGATTTGAATGAGACTCCTTAACAGCCAGTTAAATGTAGATAACAAAGCCTGAACTGTTTAAGGTGAAGCGGATGGAAATCAAAGACGATGCTGTCTTCTTGGGCAAGTCTTGGGCTCTTGTACACATGCTCCATAGCTTAAAACCACCAGAAGCTCCTTGGGATAAAGGCTGGGCTTTCTATTCTTGTTGATAGCTATCATTTCAGAAGCCCAGAAGCAGTCACAAGGAGACCACATTGAACTGATGGCAGCGAATGTTAGTCAGATGACTTTCAGTATGGATTCTAACTCCACATAAAGAAAACAAGCATTCTCACAAGGGAACCAATAAGCAACCTCGTAATAAGCAAAGAAATGATTGAATTTCTCAAGGATTTTATTTTACTTGCACCTACAATCAATGTCACTAACATCAGCAGTCAAGAAATCAAAGGATATATTGCATTGGGAAAATCGCCTTCAAAGGATCGCTTTAAAGTATTAAAAATCAAAGATATCACTTTGAAGACTCCAGATTGCCTCAGGCAATCCACGATATTTTCAATTTCCTTGTATGTATTTGAAAGGTTCACATGTAATATATATTTTTAAAATTGATGTTTTTGTATTATGATGCTGACATACACAAGATATACTGTAGACTTCCAAAAGAACAAGCATCTGTGTTGGAAGAAACACAGCCAAAATGCTCCTTGGAAATAAGGATAGTGAGACTTCATCGCAGGCACTTTGGACATGCCCCCAGGAGGAGGCATTCTCTGGAGAAGGATGACATTGGACACAGTCACCCTTAATGAACAGGACTGACACAAGTGATTTTAATAATGAGTTCACCAGTTTTCAGTTTTCTTAAATTTCCTCAAAGTTCCGATGATTATCCTGTGCCCTTTGAGAAAACCTAATCAAGATTGTACGGTCATTTTTGTTCTTGAGTCAGCAAATCAATTTACATAACCTTCAGAGCTGGACTCTCTGCACTGATTTCACTTGCCCAGCCAATTCCCTTGGAATCCATGGTTTTGATTGGACTTTGTTGTTGTTGTTGTTGTTGAGGACATTGTAGCAAAACTACAAAACTAGAATTTGGAAGCGATCATTCATTGATGGCAAGGACATTTTTAAACATGATTGAAATAAACCCTTACATGGAACTCTAACAGCAATACCCTGTGAGTTATGTTTATGGGTGTGTGTGTGTGCGTGTGTGTTGAATAGGTTTAAATTTATTGCATTAATGTCATGTTATTAACTTTGGAATACCCATGTACTTCCGGACTGAATAGCACCCATAACTAAGTAAAATAAATTAGAGGTGACTTCCCAAAAATCCTTGGTTTTTATTGGTTGACAACCAACAACATATTGGTTGTCATGAAGGTTGCATGAAAATGATGTCTTAACACTGTGCTGATATTTGCATGACAGTATGTGAGATACTACTTTTATCTCTCTACCATTATCTTCCAACAGCTATTTTCTGTAAGCATGCTGTGTGATTGTCCCTGATTATTTTACTATAATTCCTATAAAGATCTTCTTACAATTTAAATTTAATTCAACACTACACATACACATATACACACATTCCATGATAAAAGCTGACACGGTTTAAGAAGGATATGTATATTTTTTCAATCCACTATACTTTATCTACCATACTAACTTTGAAAAGTGATTGTTCTGTTATGCAATGAAACTGAAATTGGAAAAAGAAACTTGTTATGGTGGAGCTTGGTAGATTCAGATTTTGAATCTGAAACATAAAAGGTCATTGGAGACACTTAAAAAAAGTAATTCAAAATGAGTACTTAAATTGTTTGGGAGCTTGAGGAAAATCTGTATAAGCAGGGTCTCTATAGCTAAAGCTTCAGATGTACTTATACTAGTATCTTTTATTCTACTTAATAACAATGCCAATTTTTGTTACGTATGCCACTTTCCCATAGAGCTGTTGTCTTTCCAATGCACTGCAGTGACACTAATAATCAGCAATGTCTTTTTATCTTCCCAAAACACTTACATGAATTGTGTGCAGGTACCCCTAGTCACAGAGTACAAGGTGGGCATATGGTTATCTCAATTTACCATTGGCTATTCAGACTTTTGAAAACATAATCTTCATAACTGATAGACTGTGATATTTGGACTTATCATTCTTTCTGAATTGTGACCAAAAAATGCTTTTAACTTGAATTAAGACAGTGACTTAAATTATTTGATTGACAAAAGTTATAGATCATAGTTTCTTCTTCAATAAGTTCTTTTTCAATGTTTTAACTTTTAGCATTTTCATAATTTTATGCTAATAACTTTACAGAAAACAGTCTCTTCTTATCTTTCTCCTTGATTTTTCAAGTCAAACCTAAAAGTGGTAATTTTCTTCTTCTCTTTCATGTCTTAATATAACCAAATCTTCAGAAATTCATTTACTAAATGATTAATTTTAGAATGCATTATCTAAAACAAATGACTTCCAAGATGGAAGGATAGATCTATAGCATATATTTATTAAAGGTTCCATGTAGATTAAACTTTGCAAGTTTAAATGACAAGGTTAAGTGTTTAATTTTGCAGCCCTTTTATACCTGGTGAGTACCGAGGCTTTTCTAAGATAGGATTAAATGTGGTTTCTAGCTACAAACAGTTGCTTGTTGTTCCCTGTAGGTTAGCCTCTATAGTGTATGCTTATCACAAACAGAAAGGAAATAACTTTTTAGGTCTTTTGTGAGTCTTTTAAAATGCACAGACTTTAGGGAAATCATATTTTCTTGAAGGAAATGAGGCATGACCAATCTCACAAAACGTGAGAAAATCCCTTGATAGATGACCTTTGCCACATGTAAAAGAAACTGTTCAGTGGCTGAGGTTTCATGGATTTCATGCATGGAAATCAGATTTTCTGGCCACCAGTGCTGTTCAGTAAATAAATAATCCATCATTGTGTCAAACAGTTGAAACATGGAGATACTGTCCTTGCTATCTGAATAGACATTTTGAGTTAGTGACTTATGAAAACTGTTTGCATGTCAGCAGTTGTGCAGGCAGTGTTCTAGTTTTTACTGTGCAAAATCGAACCACTTAGCTTTGTTGATGTTAAAAACTAATGGTGAGAGCATTCATTTAATTCTGCCTACACCTATGAATTCACTGGTGCGTGGTGAAGGTATTAGGATGAGAGTTCCCACATCCATTCTGTGATGTGTAAGAGCGTTGTGCTAAATCATTAGTAGGCAGTTCTAATGACAATATTAAATCAACCTACATACCATTTAATTAAAACCAATAACAATTGCTTTCTTAAAATATGATGGCATTATTTCCCTGAATTCTGGTTTAACATTTACTCTCTCAATATATTGTTAGTGTTATCATAATAAAGCTAGTTAAAACCATGAATCATGACATCTAAAGTTTATTTTAACTTTACCAGGCAAGTTCTATCCATTTGAGGCTCTGCTCACCATTCATTTTTACTGACGTAGCTAGCTTTGACGCTACATTTTAATTCTATATTGTTTAGTTTTATGAATCCAGCTTTATCAGCAAAATGTCAAAGCACCCCACACCCCTGCCACAAACACAAACACACACACACATACACACACAAACACACACCACAATTCATTTAGCTCCCAGATCTATTTCTGGTAATGGACCACTTTAGGTTTCTACTCTGACTGTTTCTCAACAGGAAAGAATATCCAAGTATTTCAATTATGCATCTGGCATGAAAGGCATGCATGTTGCTTTTCATTAAGTCCTAAATTCACCTTTGATATTTAAAGTACCTTTCTTGCTGAAATGTCAAGCCCCTCCTGTCACCACCCAGAACTCCCTTCCTGACCCATCTCCTAGGTTTTGTAAAGTGTGCCTCACTTACAATAATCCTTTTCATTGCCTTCGGCAGTCAACCCTACCAGAATGCAGTGCATAAGAAATATTGATTTCCTGTTGCTAAGAAATCTCTTCTAATATTAGTCTGCACAATGGGTATAAAAATGAGAACTAATTTTTTTTATTTTAAAGTACAGCAATTTAGCTATTTTAATTAATTGGGAAATATTGTACACTTTAACGATCACATCAAAGTGTGATGATACTTTAATTATATATTTCAATGACATACTGTGCCCTTTTTTAACTTGATTCTATTAAAAAATCACATTTGTCCATACTTTCCAAGAAATATAAAAATCTCACTAGACTATAGCTCAAGTAAAAGTATAAGCTTTTCATTAAGTTATAACAAATGTTGCTTGTTTTTCACTCCTCTCTCAACCTAACAGTCTTCAGACAGTTTTACTTTAGCATGCGTTTTATGGGGGGAAAAAATGGGAAAAAAAGCACCTAGGGAGTATGCCTTTTTTATTTAGTCAACTAAGTAAATGCATAGAAAATAACAATTCTTATGCCAGGAGAAAGAAGTAAGAAACTGAAGTAAAACCACAGTTATGCATATTCATGCTCATATAAACAGATTAATCATAGCATGAATGTTTTTAACTTTGATAAGTAAGGCAATTAAATGTTTTCATCAAGTCAATTCTAACCTATAGTGAACTTATATAAGACAGAGAAAAATTGCCCCTTAATGTTTTTGAATCTAGAAATCTTTTTGGTAACAGGTATCCTCACCTTTCTCCCAAGAAATTGCTAAGGGGTTTAAACCACCAATGTTGTAGCTTCCAGACCAATTTGTAGCCCACAGGTCTAATTTAACATCACTAAAAAGACTAAATATATCTTAGAAAGTTCCCACAAAATACACAAAGAGTCATTCGTCAGTGATATTTGTCTGAAAACGCATCTTTTTTATAACTGATATATTTTTATTTATCACTCATCACATGAAGTCTGCACTTATGAAAAACTAAATAAATCCTGCTCTGGACTGGATCTAGGAACCACATTTTAAGATAAATACATGTGTTTTACATGTTTTCACCATGCAATAGATCCAACACCTTATCAACCAAATTCAGCTTGAATATTCTTCTTTGGCAAATGTTTCTGAGTTTCCTTGATTAATGAAAAACATAAAATGTATATTTAAATAAGTACAATTATATACATGTTGTTCAACAGATTTTTTTTCAGCTTAATAATGTTTTATGCTACAGAAGATATGCTAAATCTCAAACACTATTTTAGAAAAAGAATATGAAGGCTTACACTGGAAAAGACAAGAAAATGATGAGGAAATCCACTAGCACAAAGCCCTAATGGTATCCAAGACATTGAAGAGATTTGAAAACTGGCAAGGCAAAGGAAATTGCACAAAACATGGTTGGAAGCAAGTCAATATATGAAAATCACAGGTGGTATTATAGCAGTGGGAATAGGGCCATGAATGGGACACATACGCTAGATTAGACAGAATTGTTTACAAGGCAGTCTAGGCACAAGTAAGGACCATGTGATCCCAGGACTGTGATCTTATTAGAGAAAGGCCTATCCAGAGCATGAAAGGAGAATGTTCTTCTCTGGGCTGGTTAGGGCTGGAGGTACTCTACTTTCTCACGCACTCTTGACTGAGGGCTAGGCTTCACAATCCTGGTTAATGGTTAGAAGGAACTCACTTGATACTTAATGCAAGTGGAGACTGTGCAAATGGAGTTTGCATCTTCATTGTTATCTATAGATGCTAACGCATAAAGTCAGCAGTTGACATCATTTCCATCACCCCACCCCGCAGGGAGAAAAGTGAGGAAGCAGTCTTCTTCCTAACAAGCTCCACTCTCAGTTACCCACAGGGAAATTTCTATTCAGTGTTTTAAGGGTTGCGTGTTAGGCTCGGTTGACTGGAGAAACAAACCCAGAGACGTTCATGTATGTGTGAGAGAGAGCTTTATATCAAGAAGTTGTTATTCATCAGGAGAACATTCCAGTCCAGTCCAGATCATGTCCACAAATCTGATACACGTCCATGAATCCTGTTTCAGATTTACACAGCCCCAAGCAATGATGCAAAATACTGGAAGATCACAGGCTCACAGGACTGTGGGTGAAAGGTCTGTGGATCCCATGGAGGCAAAAGCATTATGGGTCTCAGATGGCTCGCCAGCAGAAAGGTGAAGTAGTGAGTGAGAGAGAGAGAGAGAGAGAGGAGACCCACTTCCAGACAGCTATTTATCTCAGCGGTAGCTCCAAATGAGGTCATCAAGCTGTGACTTGCTTGACAGGTAAAACACCAGTATTTTCTTACAGATGCCATATTGGCACAAAAATCCTTCCTGTATAGGTTGCTATGTGTAGGTATTGGGTTGTTGGAAGGGAACCTGTTTTTTCTTGCTTTCTACAAACCTAATACGCAAAAAAAAATTCTAATACAATTTAAGTTCTAATACACTATACAGTAAACAATGAGTCACACCCATTAAAAAATTACACTGAAAATGCAATGATTTCCTGGGTTAAATCAAGAAAGCAGGATAAGGGAGACATTTAGGAAATTAGAAGCTTAAAAACTGATGCATATGTGGAGCAATAAAGAGCAGGAAGGCCACTTTTAGACTATCTAGAAGAGAGGAAATTGCAAAGTCATTGTAAAAAGTTTTTGTAGTCCTACCTTAACATCAAGAATAGGGGTTCTGAAGGTTACTAGAGTTTACCATGATGTTGCCCCCAAATAAAGCTGCCACAGCACCCTGCTTTGAGCCTCCAAAGTCAAAGAATATTGGTGAATAATTGTTTCTAAAACAACAATTGTCTCTTCATTTGCCTTCAGAACCTTAACTGAGGTAGTATTGGAAAGAGATTCTGGGAGACAAACTTCATTTTTCAGATGGTGGAAGGCAGAGAGTGAGGCTGAGTTGGCATTCAAAAGAATAAAATTATCCATTGAAAGAAAACTACTGGTGGGATGTGAAGTGACTTGGCAATGTTATTCTACCCAAAGTCCTTGTAATTTCCATACAGTGGATGGGTGGGAGCAGGAAATAAAGTATACGATAGAGGAAACTGAGAAGTATCTACTTCAGTATTACTCAATTCTGGTCAATCTGCTGGGATCAAGGTAAGTCATATTAGAAGCAGTAACAAAGAATTCCAAACACGATCAAGAAGAAAATCTTCACCCTTTTTGAAGTGATGATGGCAATTCTAAGGCACAAGGGTAAGTGATGGGCTCCTCATCCCATAGTATGAGTAAAGCTCCCATCTTTGGGTAGGAGGCTGGATTACAGAGCAAGATGTTGTTGGGGTGTTTATCTGTTCCAGAGAAGCTTTGCAAAACTTGCCGACTCAGGGGAGAGGCAAAGGCATGAATGGTTGAAAGGCTGATGACCAAAGAGAGATGTGCCTACCAATCTAGCTGAGAAAATGGGATTCATTGGAGGGGAAAAAAATGCAGCCTTATAATGCTTTATGATCCTGACATGTGGTAACCAGTTAATTCCTCAAATAAACCCTTATAATTGTGAATAATATCTGGGACTACTGTGTAGACCATGCATAGTTGTTAAACCCAGGAGAGAAGTAGAATGTCATAGAAAGTACCATTGATATAAAAATAGGATAAAGAAGAATGGAGCATTGAAGCCTGTATGATCTTGGGCAGATTCTTTGACAGATGTGGAGTGGCTTCTGCTTGCCTGTTGTGTAGCCACAGAAGGTCAGAATTCACTCCTGCTATTTCCTTGACAGCAAATTGAAAATAAAATATTTTAATCCTTCCATACTCTTTTAGAAATCATTTCAGTTAGAGTCTATATGTAATTTTCTTAGTTTCATTAAAAAATAAATAAATCTAGGATGTTAACGCAAGCTGACAACCTTTTCTTTAAAATGAAACTTCAAGTACTTCACCTCTACCTAATATTTTCCTGAAATGAAATGAACATATCCACAAATGAAATCATCTTCAATGGCCAATCTATTTTGGGTCATAAAGACACTCAAAATTAGTAATTTTATCTCCAAATTTTGATATAGAAAGCTATAGGAGTAAGTTATCTTTTCTGTCTTTGCAATATTTAAGCAAGTATCTTATGGTCCATTATATTCTGTTTTAATTTTTTATTTCATGACATAAGTTAGCCTTCACTTCCATTTTTAATGATACACCACTTGTTTGTCAAGTTATCATGCTGTAGTGAATTGCATGTTGCTCTCATTCTAGAAGCTATACCAACATTATTTATAATACCAGCAATTGGATAGGTTTCTGAAGGCCTTCTTGATTAATAAAAGACAACAAAGAAGGAATAGTAGCAGAATAATTTCAGAAAATGAACCTCTAAGCCAGGAAGACACTCAAAATCTTACTGAAGAACTTGTGTTGACTTTAATAAGTTGAATAAGGCAAAGTTTTCAGGATTTTCATGTGTTAATGAGACAATGATCAAAATGAGAAGAAGCAACAGCAAAGATTCATTATTAACTGATACATGGAAAGTAAATGAAAATATGAATCTAGGAAAAAAGAAAGCTATAAAAATATAAATGAATGCATATAGATCAATATCCTAGGCACTAGTGAACCTGAATGTCTTGGCATTTGTGGTTAAGCAAAATTTCTTAATATAGCTGTCCTATCAGTTACTCTATAATGACAACTGTGTTAGTCCAGGGAGTCTAGAGGAACAAATTCAAGGACACAAATATTGATATTAAAAAAAGGGTTTATATACAAAAGGAATGGGACATGGAGAAAGCATCCCAGACCAGTCCAGTCCAAAGTCATAAGTCCGGTATTAACCTGTACACCCTAATTCAGTCTATAAAGTCTTCTTCCAACTCATAAAGTCACAGGTCAGTGGGTGCAGAATTCCGGTTCTGGCAGGGCACCTCACCTCCATGGCTCAGGGTCCATCAATAGCAGAAGCAACTTATCACTGGTCTCCATGTGGCCATCCCAGCTTCAGAGGTCTGGCTCCATCAGGGCAAAGCCGTGTGGTCTCTCCACCGGCTCCTCCAGCTTCTCAAATGCTGCCAGCATGTCTTGACCATGATTAATCATCTCTCTAACTCCCAACAACTGGGGAAGATAGCTTCTCATCTTCATGAAGGAAATGTCGCAAGATTTCCCAGGAATTCTCAGGAGAAAGCCATGCCCACATAGAGGCCTCATTGGCTACTCAATGGCTATATCCAGATTAACAGGCTACACTCCACCCCTACATTTCAATCATAAAATTAACATAAGCACATGACTGCCACAACAACCAAATAATTAAGTGAGATTATAAAAATAAGACTTAGAGGACTCTAACTCAGCAATTGGTCAGAATTACCATTCCCATAATAAATAATTCAGAAGCAAAGAAAGAATTTTGAAGGTAATCAAAGAAGAGGTATCACTAGTCGTGTTAATCTGGGTAGACTAGAGAAACAAATTTATAGACACTCATATGTATATAAGAAAACGGTTTATATACAATGCCAATTAAATATTGAGAAAACATCACAGCCCAGTCCATATCAAATCCATAAGTCCAATATTAGCCTATAAATCCAATACCAATCTATAAAGTTCTCTTCAGACTCACAAAATACATTCAATGTTGCCAAATGCAGAAGGATCACAGGCCAGTGGGTTGGAAGTCTTGTGGATCCAGTGGCATTGTATGTTTCTCTGTGCTGGCAGAGTTGTCTATGTGGTTTCTCAAGTTGCAGAGTCTGGCTCCATCAGTCTTTCTCCATGTGTCTTCTCCATAGAGAGTGAGCAGAGAGAGAGTTTCTCCCACCACCAAAAAGGAATCCAGGAGTTCCCAGAATCCTCTGGTGAAGGACAGGCCCACACAGAGACCTCTTGGTTATATTTTGATTGACAGGCTAGACTCCACCTCTTGACCCTGAATCCTCAAATTGACACCATATTATGTGACCACCCTTGTCAATTTGACACTTACACAAAACTCTTTAGCTGTATATAATTTTCAGACAAAATCATATCATTTCAAATGCAATCATATTTGTATCTAATAGGATAAACTAAAATGCACACAATTCTAAAACATGCCACTCTCATTTAAACAAGCCATTATATAAGTGAACAAAACAAAAATATCCAATGCCTAACATTTGTATTTTAAAAACACCTATATTTTAATCCTATAATCCTATGAATATATTCATATGAAAGTTTGTAAGCCCACCACTTCATGCCTTCATCTGCCCTACTTTGGTTATCCAATTTCTATACTTCCCACTTACATCAACCCAGTGTTCTGAGGAGACAGTCATATTTTTTGATGTGAAGAATCTTCATTGAAGGTAGAACCCTGTGAAGTCCACATCCACGAGCAGAGTCAAATCAGGAAAGTCTGCAGCAATATGCAACAGTTCACAGGCTCAAATAACTTCTCGTCATCTGGTCAGGTTCTGATCAACTCAATGTGGGTTGCCTCATTTAGCATCATCAGCGTGTCCATGGGTTGCCTCCCCTTTAGACCATGACCTCATCACAAATTCTCAACAAACCTAGCCCCTCTTGGCCTAGGTCATGAACTTCAGACCAATCTACACAATCTACACAATCCTTCTCTAGTCCCTGAAAATCATGTCCATGGGTTTCAGTGGCTGGACTCAACCCATCTCTCCATTGCTGCTTTTCTCCCCCTTCCTCTCAACAGGTGAACTAAGTTGTTATCTAGCAAGTACTTCAGGCTGTGACAGACTCCCTTTAACTTTCCGTTCTAGAGAGGAGTTTTCTTCATGGTTCCAGATTTTTTCCAGCTTCTGACAAAAAGCACTAGCTCAAAATTCAAATGTCCAAAGAGTCCTTTTTATTTTCTTTCTTCAATCTGTCAAAAGCCCCAAAGCAAGTCTCTTAGAAGCAAATATCCTAGCACTGGGTGAGGCCTATGCTTTCAGAGCCTTGCCACATGTCTTAAGCCAATTTAAAGATCATATGATTTTAATGGCTTTAGGTAAGTGGACTTACAAGCTCTCTATTTTCATACTGCAGCATAATCATTTCTATAAGCCCTTACTTTCACAATACGAGCAGAATAAATCAATATAAACAAAGCAGAATCAGATATTAAACTTAATTCTTAAAACAGTCAAATTCAATCCTTATTCAACCTATCTTAATTCTTTTTTTCTTTTTTTGCTCATGGGATTGCTAATTTTATTGGTTATATTTGCCAGTAGAAAACTTTAAGGCATGTGGGAAGATCAAACAGCGAAGGTGCTTTCCAGTGAATCCAAGAGAGAGAGCACCCACAATCAGGACTTCTAAAGGTGGATTGACAAATGAGCCTCCTGAATGTGCATGGTAAATACATTCTTATGAAAATGGGACATAAATAAAGAAGACATGTCTCATGACTTCCAGAGGCATCTGGAGGCCTGGGAGAAGGATCAGGTAGAAGACTAGCACTTGAAGCTCCATGACAAGTCTTCCCATCCACTGGACCAAGCCTCTCAGCTGCCATCTTCCCTTACTGGGCCCCAGGACAGTGACTCATGTCTGTCTAGAGGTGGTGAACTCCCACTTCAGCTGAAGGAGTGCTGCTGTGTTCCTTTAGGCAGTGAAGGGCAGCATCTGAGGAGCTAAAGACAAGCTCCTCCACTTCCTCATCCTTGTAAATCACCAATGGATTCAGAAAACATTCTAGCACAGTCTACCATGGATGTTGTAGCGAGGTGCTGGTTCTGCTGATATTCATAATCCTGTTGAGTTCATATCTGGTCCAAAAGAGAACGAATCATCTATCTTAATTCTTATCTAACCAATTCTATTGATATAAAATATAGGATTACCTTTCTGAGAGCATCAAGCTGGGCTCAGGTTTGTGCCAACCAATTTGACCTTCTGTCAGTCATTTTCTCTAAACAGCATTGTCTTTGAGAAATTCAAGGGGTAAACTCTAGCCCTGAGCTCAAAATAGGTATTAATATTATTTGTTTGCCATTCCACACAGGAATAACCAAACAAAATAATCAAAACTTTATGTTCCCATATTATTTCCAGTATTCTGCATAGGCATATCTGATCTCTGGCTAGCCAAAGAAGAAACACTACCATGAGACAGAGGAGGCATGGGAAAGGAGGTTCAGGAAGGGAGGAGAAAGGACAAAGAGCTAATGTCAGGGGCTTAAGGAGAAAGAAAAGGTTTGGAAAGGGTGATGACAACATATTACAGATGTGTTTGACAAAATGGGTATATGGACGGATTTTTCATACATATGATGAGCTATAAGGGTCCCTAATAAAATTAAAACAAACAAACTTGTGATGCAGCTCTACTACATAGAATCATCATGAGTTAGAATTAAATATACAGAAGGAAATTTCATCTACCTATCCCTCTGTGTAATTTATAACTTAAATTCCAGAAAAATAATCATATAATAGAATGTATGAATGAATTAAAAGCATGAAAATAAAAGCATAATGAATGAAAACAAAGCACGATGAAATGACAGTTTTAATTTGAAGCCTAGTCATCTAACCCACTCATTATTTTATATACCTGTATCAATTTGTTCAATGCTGACAAAATTACTGTTTTCTTGGTTATCGTTGTGAATGGAAATGAGAAAAAAATGTGTTTTGAGAAACATAATGAAATTGATAAGATAGTTTTGACATATAGATTACTGGACAGAGGAGCACAATTAGAGATACCTTAAACAGAGTGATAGTAATTCCTTTGTGTAATTGGATGAGATAAGAGTTCAGAGAAATTCCTAGAACCAGACCTTCTGTTTTAATAAACTCTTTAGCATATTTTACAAACATTGCCTCAGAGACCAAGAATGAGTGGCATCCTGTACACTACATCTCACCCTCACGACTACATCCCCCAGGACCACTTGCATAGACATAGTCGATTGGGAACAGAGTATGCTTGAATTGAAGTTCCCAGAATCTTGAGTGACTCTGAAAACCCTTCAAATCCGTGGCAAGAATATTTGGGAAAGGAAACCACATTGCTGACTGTTATTATAGGATTCCATACTGGACTTTCTAATAAAACTCTTCACTATTGCCTCTATTCATAAAAGTGTCAATCTTTCTCTTGGTAAAAGACAATAACTTAATGGTGGCAACATTATTATAACAAAAAAAAAACCCTAAGTCAGATTATGTAGCTAAACATATCAATTTTCAAAATTTCCAATGCTGCTATTTCAAGTACACATGTGTCAAATGCAGATTTTATGTTAGCATCAAGCCAACATATAGGAAGATTTTGCTTGGCTGCATGATTTTTCTTTCTGGGCAAAAAAAAGATGCTTATTTTATAAATACCATTATTAAGAATTAAACAGGATAAAGAAAAGGTAGGGACCAATCATCAAGATGAGGGTGACGATTAGCAGGTGTCCGATGTATTCCTAACCACTTGGCTGAATTATAGACCACCGAAAACAAAGCAAAGTGCCAGAAAATTACAATCAACAGTAAATCAGTTCACAACTGCCACTGGCAGGGCTACGGAAACAGAAAAAGAATCATGTCTTGGTCAGTACACCACTGGGACTTAGAAGTATTTATTTATTTATTCCAGGGCCCTCTGACCAACCAACTGACTACCTAAGGGGGAAGAGCTCACATCCAGACTTCCCAGCATCTAAGAATAGCTTGCCCAGTAAGCCCAAATGGGCTAGATTGCCTCTAACTAGACTAATTTTTGGAGTTGTAATCTCCATGCAAACAGAACCAACTTGAGGGCAAATTTTATGGTATTTTGATGGTTATGGGTTAGATATACAGCAAATGAAGGGTGAGTTTTGGTCATGATTAAAAATAAAGTTAGATGTCTCATTGTAAACTACAATCCCCAGTATACCAAAAGTCTTGTATTTAAGTTCTAACACAGCTTTCAAGTCAATTTTGACTGTGCCCCTCTAGGAAAAAAAAAAAAAACTAAACTAAAACACACACAACAATTACCCTTGAGTGAATTCCAAAAACCCGGGGATCTCACCTATGCAGAGTAAAGCAACACCCCATAGAATGTTTGGGACTATGACATTTCCAAGCAGATTGTCCAGCCTTTTATACTCTGGAGCAGCAAGATATTTGTTAAACAATTGCCCTTCTGCTAATTGGACAAAGAAAATGAGATTTGATTAAGTGTCAAATATACATTTCAATGAAAAGATTTCCCTATCATTATAAAGAAAAATGCTCATGGCAAAATATATATCAAAGCAAAAATGTTCATATTAAAGAAAAGCAAATGTTCTTCTTTTGTAAATGAAAGAAAACATTATTTAATCTTTTTCTTTGGAGCATTCACTTATCATTGTTTTGGTTACTTGAATGTGATAGGTTTGTTGTGCCAACATGGCCAATGAATACGTGACATTAATTGAAGGGCTGAGAGATAAATGACTCCACAAATCTCGCCTTTCTTTTTTACTCGTGGATCTTTGGACCAGTGTGCAGCTGACTGCCTTGCTTGTCCTGTGCCTCGATTTGCAAGCTACACTACCTGTGAGGCACCTTATCCATGGACTGTGTCGCTGTAAGTTAAGGTTCCTTCAAGTCCTGCTTGGAATATACATCTCTTGTGCTGGGGTCTATCGGACCCTGTCATCTGGTTGCCTGTTGGTGATCTGCCGTGTTTGCTGCCTGTGGCTGGGTAGCCTGAATTGTTATACAGAGTTATTACCTGGCAGCTCTCAAAGCTTGAAGGATTACTAGTGTATTATTAGTTATCTCACACAAGTGAGTTGCATCAAGTCATTTGCACAGCTTTTATACTTTGATTAACTCTTTATTCCTTAAGTCAGATATCTTTCTATCTCTATAAATATATATAAAATGATTAGTGTCCTGGTTTTGTTTCTCTAGAGAACTCTAACACATTGAGTCAAGGTTCTATTTTATACTTTGCCAACAACGCTTATGTTACCAAATATTAAAGAAGGCATATTAAAAGAATAGAATGGAAAGATGTTTAGATATGTAGTGATGAAACAGCAATCTACCTCTTACATCCTCTTAAGAAAACAAGAGACGTTGAACAGCAGACCCCCCAGTTTTTGTGTCACCTAGTGCAATAACTTATAATGTTATCTCAGGATGTCAACAATGGAGCTAGTCATTCAATTCACCACCCCTCAGGACTCTACTCTCTGAAGGCTCTCCCCTCTTTCACTGACTGAGTTAGGGATCCTTCTCTCTACCAACTGTCAGGGTGCCACTGCAAATAGAGCACACCCTGACTAGTAGAGAGAGATAGAATCTGGCAAGTCCTAGGTCCTTTTTGTTGTCGTTTCCTCTGGTCATGTTGTGATACAGTGTTTCACTGTATTTAAGTCAGAAAAAGAAGAGAAAGAGAGCCTGAAACATAAAGTTAGAAAGAATATACATCTATGGTGCTCCGTTGGCACAATGGGTTAGTGCACATTACCTAAACAGAAAGAATGCACTTTCCATATTTTATAGAAGAAATTTTCTACCACTGTAGACCCATTCATCAAAAATGTTAGCTTTGTTCCAGTGCTCATTTGAAATTTTAGGAGTTTTCTGTCTTAAAATGCAAATTTCACTATATTTCAGATTATATATCTCAAAAAGTTTATGAATAAATTTCATGATCTTTGGTTCTATTTTTCCACAAATGAAAGAAAGAAAAATAGGAGAAAGACAGAAATATATTGGTATAGAAACTAACCCAAAACACGGATATATATTCAGACACTGAATATGTAATCTTCACCACAGAATCCAGCCATTCATTAAAAACAAACAAATAACTAAGAGCTGGCATCCTGCACCCTAGAGAAATCCTGAATACAGTTTGATACCCTAGAAGAAAACCCTTTGAAATGAATCTAATGTCACATTATTAAAAATGTGGCCACAGCAGATTAACTTTTTTTTCACTCTGCAATGGCTTACAAAGCTTCACATGGCCAGATCTCCTAAACCGGACCATTGAAGGAATCTAAATAAGCTTGCACGGTTTTAAGCTTTTTGACTTTGAATGTGAGCTTTGATGTTTTGCCAGAACCTGACTACAGAAGAGTTTCTTTTAAACTCAATCTATGACACTGGAATTAGTGCTGGTGATTCAATATGACTAATAATGATCTTGACCAGGCTAATCATAGAGAGCCACCCACATGGGACCTTTGAGCTAATGACTCTCCAAAGACATAGTAAATAGCATCCTGGTACAAATATTTATTTATTGTGCTTACACACTGGTGTCTTGGACATTGTCCAATTTAAAGAACTAATGTCCTTAGTGGCATATGTCATTCATGCATGCTAAAAGAGTTTGGAAATAAATCAGGTGAGGATAAAAACTGATAATTTATTGAATTATAAATGCCCTATATTATATTCATTTTTTTCTCTTTTAAGGTTTATTTTTACTTGAGGATAAGGAATCATTTCTTTATTGTATATTTATTTTAATCTTTTATTGTGATTTATGAAGAAGTTTTCAAAGCAAGTCTGTGTTCTATTAAATAATTCATATATATGTTGTTTCATGACTTTGATTAGAATTCTCATCACTTAATTTCTACTAATTTAAAATCTAAAGTACGAGTCTTTGTAAAACTGCACTGCTAGTGTATTTTTGTCAACTTCCACCTAAAACTAATTCTTCTTGCACAACTTTTCTGCACCTTTACATAAACTAATATCTCCTCATAATGAAGTAAATTACAAAAACTTTTTTATTGCTTGATAAAAGGGATCAAAGTATGGATTTTTATAAGAGGTGTAAGATCCTCCAATAAAATGATTAAATAAAGTAAAAACAAAGCAATCTTTGTATTGAGTAACACTTTGTTTAATAGGTAAACTTAAAGTTGCCAATATGCTAAAAACAAAAACAACAAAATTTAGCTGGATTGTCCTTCCCCTTGTAAATTGGATTATCTTCTAATCAAATAAAAATTAGCAACCAAACCAAAACAATATTTTAGGACTATACTAAGGACCAAGATAGTTCACGGATGAGACAAAAGAAGGCACAAGCATTTGTCAAGAATGACTCAACAGAGTAATGGACCCATAAGACCTCTGGCCCTTTCTCTTTCATAACCAGTCCACTGACCTCATGGCAGACATGTGTGACCCTATAGCTTCCCTGTTGGTATGTATTCCACACACCTGGCCATGTCTATACATTTGGTCTCACACTACAACTGGGGGAATGATGTCCCATTTGGGCCTCCGGTTAGCCTGAGCACACCTGTCCCCTGAGGACATCATTTTTCACCAGTTCCACCTTTAGATTACCCTAGGGCATCCAGAACAATAGCCTTTCCACTCAATCCCTGTCAGGCCATCCCAAGGGAGGGAATTTACCATGGGAAGATGCCTGACTCAGCTCCCTTCACCTGGATCCTTCTGGAGACATTCACCTCTGAACAGCATGAGCTTCCCCTTCAACCCAGGTCAGCATTTCACTTTTTTTCTTTCAGAGCAGCTGGCTACAATCAGCCTTAGACACCCCCCAGTGATATTTTCTTCACCTCCCAAAGAGCAGGAGGTCAGCTTTCTCTATTCCTGCTACCCATGTGACCCCTTTGCCTTCAGCCTGGAAACCCACCAGTGTAAGCAGCAGATTAGATGAAACCACTCACCTCCTTGGCATTACTATGTGGCAGTCATGAACTTATGTTAAATTTATGATTGGAATATGGGGTGGAGTCTAGCCTGTTAATCTGGAGATAGCCATTGAGTAGACAATGAGACCTCCATGTGGGCATGGCTTTCTCCTGAGACTTCTGGGAAATCTCACAATATTTCCCTCATGAAGATGAGAAGCTCTCTTTCACAGTTGTGGGTAGTTAGCTTCAGATACGATGAATTACGGACAAGACAAGATGACAGCATCTGAGGAGCTAGAAGAGAAGCCATACGGCTTGGCCGTGATAGAACCAGACCTCTGAAGCTGGAGAGGTCATGTGGAGACCCCTGCCAGCAATGAGTTGCTTTTGCCACCACTGGATGCTGTTAATGAATACTGAGCCCTGCAAGTGAGGAGCCATGGGGAAATCCCTGCCAGTGCTGGGATTCTGCACCCACTGACCTGTGACTTTTTGAGTTGGAAGGAGACATTATAGACTGGTATCGGGCATGTGGGCTAATACCGGACTTATGCCTTTGAACTGGACTGGGTTAGGATGCTTTCTCAGCATTTCATTCCTTTTGTATATAAACCATTCCCTTCTATCCATATGTGAGTCTATGTATTTGTTTCTCTACCTGGACTAACACAACTTAAAACTGCTAAACCAGTCAGTGCCTTGTGTCCCTAAAGCACAGGTCCTGAACTCACAGAGCCATTCCAACCTTAGCACACCTGTAGCATACCTTCAACAACATCAACTACAATAGTCCAGGGCAGAGCTCAAACCTTAAGCAAGCAACAGCCAAATGTCTTTTATCCCTTTAAAATAAAATCTTGTACTATTTTTCTTGATCATTTTGAATTAGTGCTACTTTTTCAGTCTTAATTAATTAATTTATTTTTGGCAACACTGCCCTCAGGTGGTGGGAGTAGGAGGCTCAGTCTTTGCTCCGTGGAGCTGGAATTAAACCTTCATCCCAGTGGGCCGCAGTCCCATTCACAACCACTATGCCACCGGGCTCAGCCAAGTCTTAATTTAAAAAAGTTTTTTTACCATGTTTACAGTCCTTAAATTAGTGCTGCACTTTTTTTTATTTCTCCTATTACTTTCCTTTCTGTTCATTTTTCTTTCCCCTCCCCTTACTGTTTCTTTGTTCTTATTACTCATTATAAAATTTCTATTATTCCTTAAATTAGTGCTGCACTTTTTTTTAATTTCTCCTATTACTTTCCTTTCTGTTCATTTTTCTTTCCCCTCCCCTTACTGTTTCTTTGTTCTTATTACTCATTATAAAATTTCTATTATTCCTCTCCTACATGCCTTGGTGATACACTATCTCACACAATCTAACCACACTGTCACTGTCATATGTAATAGCTACACTGACCTATCAAGGGGACAGTAGAAACTAACCAAACAAATGAATGAATGAAACAGAAACAAACCAAAGAAAATAACTAGATATAAAGGAAATGGCTGCAGTTGATCAGCCTATGGAACCACTAGAAAAATAGTAGAAGAATTATGATCAGGTACACACAAGAGATTTATAAAGAGTCTGAGAGAAAAAAAAAACAAAATAAAAACCTTATAAGGAGATTTACAAGAAAAACTCCAAACATCAATTCAATATTTTAAACACTAAGAAAAAAAATTATATACAATTATCAAAGGAGAGGGAAAATGGAATTGATGAAATGAAAACTTAAAATTAGTGAGCTCCAACAGTAACAGTTTAACTCTAATCTATGAGAAAATAAGCACACAAAAAAAGCCTCAATGGAATTTTCAGAAGGCCAAGAATTTTGTGAGACACACACAATCAAAAGGAATGCCTATGACTTATTTGGACTCCAGAACAAGAACAAAGAAAGAAACGCATTAAAAATCCACAGAAGTATAGTACATGGACCCCTTGAAGGAAAAAAAAACCTGCAGAAGAGATGAGAAGGTAGATCGACCACACAGGAAGAACATTATGACAGCTGTTATTCAAATGCTACGATGCCAATGAAAAGGAGAATATTCTGAGAGCAGACAGATTGAAAAGAACAGTGACTTGAAAAGAGTAACAATTATAATAAGCTCAGACTTTCATGCAGGAAAAAATGAAAATAGAGTGATATACATATAAAATTAAAACTGTCAGACATAAATTATCATCAATCCAGCAAATTTAGCACATATGTGTGAGAGAGAAATAAGCCTATCTCAGGACATGTAGAAACTAAAGAAAATTTTAAAAACAACACCTCTATTATGAAGAAGAACTAAATGGAGTACAAGAGTCAGATATCAACAATAATAGTAAACAAGATGGGCATAAATACAGAAGGCAATTCAACACAACGCAACATCTACACAGAAGTAGCTTAAATTGCTCCAAAATATAGAAAGAACAAAGAAACTAATAACAGCACACAATCAAAAGTTACATATCGAAATGAAAGCAACAAACACACATGTTGATGTCACTGAACATTAATGGATTATATGTACAAGACATGAGAGAGTAGAAGACTTGATTTAAAAAAACAAGACCCATCAATACATTACTTAACAAGAAACACACTAAAGACACAAAACTAAAAATAAAAGCTGCACAAAAGCATATCAGCTGATGTCATTTAGAAAAACAAACAAACAAAAATATGTGGGGAATCTAATCTCAGATCAAATAGACTTCCAAGCAAGCACCCTGATGAGAAACAAAAAAGTAGATTATGTAATGATTAAAGAATATTAAAAGAAGATATCTCTATATTAAACATATACATTTCCATTGAAAGATCCTTAAAATAAATAAAACTGACACAGACATGAACAGAATGGACTATAAATCGATAATAACAGCAGACTTTAATACTAGGAAAGACTAGTATAGACACAAATGAGATACACAGCACAATCCACCAATTCAACCTCTCAGAACTAAATAAAATATTTCACCCAACAGCAGAGTGTACGTGCTTACTGCACATGGAATATTCTTAAGAATAGAACACAGTTTAGACCACAAACTAAGCCTTAGTAAATTTTAAAATATTGTGATTCTACATCTTAAACTTCAATGCTAGAAAACTAGAACTCAACAATATAAGCTCATATAATCCAGCTTCTCTAACTAGATTCTCAGAATTCAGATTGAATAAGTATGGTGAGATAATAAAACTGCAGCACATGTGTTTTCTGATTTTAAGACTTCCTTTATTCCCAAGGACCACACAATCATCAATACAAGATAGCATCACAAGTCTCATCAAATAGAAACCTGCTCCAGCCATTTCGTTAGTGTTGTGTTAATTAAATGATTGACTAAATATAAATTTTAAGCAGATCATTTTATATGGTCTGTGGAATATGTTATAATTACCTAAATGACTGCTGGCTAAAAAAAAGTTACCAAATTTGGTTATATAGAATTAAAGAACTCTATCATACCTGTCTCTATAATAATATATATTTCATTAATAGAGTAAAACATTCCATTGGCATAAATATTATTCTATCAAATTAAATAATATACCTCACCAGTGCTTAATAGATTAGCATACAAAAATACACCCTCATTAAATGCTTTTTCTGATTTGAATCACATTATATTTAATTTAATAAATCAATTGTAATTTATCAAATCTTTTGTTTCCATTTTGGACAATTCCTTTTATGACCTATTTGTACTTAGAAATTCTTTATCTAAAATAACATAAATCTGTACAATTACTGTTTTAACTATTTTAGATTTTTTTCTGAGGATAGTAAAAGAATTTGGAACAATGTAATTTTACTGAAATAAGTTTATTATGCTAAATGTAGTATAAATTACTCTGGTCAGTAATAAGCATTTAATGAATATCATAATACATTCATGGAGGTAAGATATTTGATTTATGATTTACTTCTATAAATTTACCTCTTGTTGAGAGATGCCTGTAAAATTAGAAGATTCTCACATTTCTCATTTTCCTACCTATTTGAAAATTTGATACATGTTTGAAACCACCTCGATGCTATCAAGACATTTAGAACTTAATCCCAGAAAAAAAGATACAGATAGCGTAGAGTTCACTATTTGGGTTGTTTTTCTCTTCCAAGCGTGCATGGATTCAAAACCAGTTCAAAATCTGAAAAAACTTAATGAAGATTGATTTACCAGGTGAAAAGGGGATGGAAAAAGAAAAATAATTTAGCCTATTTCTCAAACAAGGGACTCAGATTAAAAATCAAATCAAATTTTGAGTCAGAGCTCCTAACAAATGCATCCTTGAAATAAAGAATTGATAGTCATCTTCACAATGGTTACATTCCTAATTGGATTAAGTGGCTTTCCCTTACCCTGTAGTCTGTTGAAAGTTAAAATAAATTCCCCATGGAGAAAGATAACATCATTAAGATTCTGTCTCTGATTTTCCTCACATATAACCTACACCATTCAATAAAAAATTCCAACTATAAAAAAATACAAGAATTGATATGGACCAACTGTATGTTTTTCCCCTTTCTCCCTTCATTATTTTAAGCTTTTAAGATTCCTTCACACTGAAGGGAGAAATAGAAAAGAGATTCTAAGGGTAACATTATGCCAATTGACTGGAAAGATCCACCAAACCATGACTCTAATTTTTAAAACCAGGAAAATGAATTCCCTGAGATGTTTATGTGCGCCTCACTAATGTCAATGTCCTGTGCCTTATTTGCTTATTGATGCTTACTGTTATAAAGTAGTATGAAAGGGTTTCAAGAAATAATTGGACCAAAAGAATGTAAAATTTTCCATAAATTTTTTAAGCCTTTAGTATTTATCTATTTTCAAAATCACATTACTGGGTGCTCATACATCGCTATTCACAATACATAAATATATATACTGTGCCAAGCACCTTCACATGCCTGCTGCCATTATCATTCTCCAAATAGCTGCTTTTCCACTTGAGCCCTTGGTATCAGTTTCTCATCCTTTCCCCTCTGTCCTTGCTCAACAGTATGCTTTCCATTAGTATAAGCAAAAAGTCACCACTTTCTGCAAAATTATTTCCCATCTCTTCTTCCTTCTGTCCCCAGGGACCATTTGTAACCACCAGTGTATATTAATTTACCTCTTGTAATTTCATGTAACTCAGATTAGATAACATTTGGTCTCTATTTGCTTGTAAATTACAAGGAAAATGCTTGCCTGGCTTTTATTGACTATGCAAAGGCATTTGACTGTGTGAATTACTAAAAAGACATATAGATAACATTTCAAACCATGAGAATTTAGGACACTTGTTTTTTATCATGTGGCACTTGTACATAAACTATGGAAGCCTTCAATCAGAACAAGGGGCTAAGAAAGGTGTGATTTAGAGATATATCCTTTTGCCATCAACTTCTATGATGAACAATAATGTGAGAATCTGATCTGTATGAACATAAATGTATTATTAGAAGATTCATTAACAACCTACAATATGTAAATGACACAAATTCGCTGAAAGTCAAAAGCATTTAAAGCAAGTACTGATGAAGATGAAAGACTATCACCATCAGTATGGATCCTGCTATTGGAGAAGAATAACCAGAATGCTTCTTAGAATTGAAGATGGCTAGAGTTTTCTTCATGTGCTCTGTTCATGTTTTGAGGAAGGACCAGTGTCTAGAGAAAAACACCATGCTTGGTAAAACAGAGAGTCAGTGAAAGAGAGTAATGCTGTCAAAGAGATAGACGGACATAGTGGCTGTGAGAATAACCTCAACTATTGAAATGATTGTGAGAATTGTGCAGAACCAGGCAGTGTTCTTTCTGTGGTGTACAGGGTCATTATACAATAACCCAGCTCTAAAGTTCCTAAGAGCAAAAATGTTCCTGAAGAAGTTCAAAGGAGACCGTGGCATGGAATGGAGTAGGGGTTATGAACTGTTATAATTAATGATCAAATATAGTAAAACAACTATTAGAGCTACTTATGGAACATAGTTAAACACATGAGTATAGACAGGGAATCTCAAATTTCAAAAACTAGCATAAAATCTTCAGTGATTAAAATCACAATAAAAGGATTACAAATTAATAGAGTATTAGACATTCCAGAAGAAAATGTCATCTGTAATCCAAAATAAAACACAGAGAAAATAAACATCTAAATACATTCATTTTGTGAAGAATTTTGGCCCCTGAAACAACTTAAGTGGTGGGAGAAAGACAGAGCATTTTAATTTGATGAAAAGTAGCAGTCTTGGAAAACCACAGGGGCAATTCTGTCCTGTCATGTAGGATCACTGTGTTACTCCTCGGGGTTCTCTAGAAAACCATAACCAGGACACTTATGATTATATATATGAAAAGGAAGATAGCAGCTATTTACTCCATGCAGCAGTATAAAGGGCTAAGTTAAACTCATTGTAAACTCACACAGGCTGCTGGTGCAGGGTCAAGGAAGCAGACAATGGCATCTGCCTTCAGGCAAGACAAGCATGGTTGTCCAAGGCTAGAGATGGCAGGGATGGGCAGTGTCAGTAGTTCTGGAGCGTAGTGAACAGACTCCAATGGAGTCTCAATTTCTTGTGATGCACTCGTGCCTATGATCCACCAGCAGCATGGCCAAGTACGTTCTGGGGCCACCCCAAGGTCCAACAATGCACCGAAAGGTGACAGGATCCACAGAATGGCAAGGTTGAGGCAAAGGGTTGAGTCAAGCAGCAGCATTCTGGTTGAATCACCAGGGAAGAAGAGAGATGGGGGGCCAGCCTTGGCAAGCATTTATTTTGGTCACCCTCCAATCAAGCTATGACCTCATTACACTCCACCCACATGTTCCCATGGAGATCTAGTTGGCACAAAATACTATCACAGTCACTATGAGTTGGAGCTGCCTAAATGACAGCGAGTAAGAGAATAAAATTCACCATCTGTTTTAAGTCTGGTTGTCTAGAGAAACAAATCCAGTAACACTCACCTATATATATAGAAAGAAATTTATAGCAAAAAGAAATTATATATGAAGAAGGCATTCCAGCCCAGACCAGCCCAAAGCTAAAAGACTGATGCTAATCCATAAGTTTCTCTTTAGACTCATTTGAACACATGCCGTGACACAAGATGGTGAACCAGAAACCAGGAAGATCACAAGCCAGTGGTTGCAGAGTTGCAGAGATACAAAATTGGTTGAAACATGGCTTGACAGGGACAGCTCTCAAGGTCAAAAGCAGAGTTCCAGCAAACAGGAAAACACAATCTAAGAGAGAGGCAGTTCCCAGAGTCCCTCACTCTCAAACAAAAGACCATACCTCCAGTGAAGGGTCATCAAGCTACCACGTGATTGACAAAATTTACTCCACTCCTACCAAGAGTGTCTAGTTGACATAAAGTCATCTATTTACAAATTTTTCAGTAAGGAATTCATTATTCACTTGTTAATTTCTCTATGTTCAGTTCCTAAAGGCTGGAGTATTTGATTCATTTATTTAGTCTGATTTCCCTAAGGTTCCAGTAAGAGCTAGTGTTAGAAAAACAAAAACACCAGACGCTGTATTCAGGAAAATCACAAACTATGGAAAGATTTGAACATATAAAAAATTCCAAAAGGTATTAGCCTAAAGCACTGACAATACAATCTTTCCTTCACAATCCTTAACAAATATTATTATTTTTCAAATTTCACAAAAAAGTATTTCATTGCTGTGTCCTCTTCTCCTGAACACCTACTTGAATGCCAGTAACATCTGTTGGTCTCATGTGTTTTCAGATAGGAATGCAAAAACACCTGCGATGTTTTAGAAAGCTGCATCAATACATTTTTGGAAGCTAATACCTATTTTCAAATTCTTTCTTCTTATCCAGAACTTTCCCTTATCTTTTATTCCAATGACTTTACGCATTCTGTTACTTTATGAAATTTTAATTTAGTATTTCTTAAAAGGCAAACATATTTTGGGGGAGAACAAAAGCTTTTCCAATAGTCAGTGGCTGAGAATATCAAGAAAACAGATATATTTTTATTATATCATCTTAACAATTGCTTTTTATTGTCATTTCCAAGGAAATAAATGTCAAAGTGTTGGTTTTATAATGATGCACTGTGATTCCCTATAAATTGCAGAATGAAAGCAGCTATATAATATAGATTCGTGATGAGATGAAATGAATAAAGCAGGATTAGAAAACAGTCAACTGATATTAAAATGTCAAGCACAAGATGAAAATAATCCTTTGATTGATGATAGGAGTTTGTGGGATTCACATGTTTTCATGGATTATACAAGGATGAACAACTATTTCAGGGAAGATATTTTCTTTCATTTATCTGACAAGATACTGTTCTGTTGAATGAAGTGATAAAAAAGGGTGAGTAGATATAAATATGTAGCTCTTGTATCATTTAGAATAGTCTAATTTATCTAAGCTGGCAAACTAATTTTGTCGCTTAAAACTGAAAAAGGTCACTTTCTGCTTTTACTGCAAATTAGTAATGTGAGACAAATTAGTTAAAACCTGTGCTTATCATAAACATCGAGACTGAAAGAGTCATCCTCTTTTAACACATATCTCAAACATAAAGGCAGAGGTAAATGGTACACTGTCTCTTATAGTTTCCCTGTAGTTTACCTAAATAAATGGAAAAGGCGTTATTTGTGAACAACCTTGATTGCTACCTCAATTCTCCAAATAGTTTACAATTTTAGAGAATTATAAGGCAAAGAAACAAACAAAAGTGAATTAGACATCTCTTCTACCACCATACAAAAAGAAACATGATAAGTGGTAAGAGTATATGATAAAAAGATAATGACAATGATGAAAACATCATTTATTTTAGATGTTAATTTATGCTTTTCCACTCACATTCTTAGTACTCTATTTCTATCAACACACGGAATTTTCAAGCAATCCCATGCAGTATTGTCATTACCTCATTTTACAGATGAGAAGACTGAGAAGTTAAATGACAACTATCGCTATTCCTGTGGTTGGTAAATGCTTAATCTAAGGTTGTGATCCATTTATACACTATAGAATATAATAGAATTTTGATCTAATACTTTGATTCTTAACCTTCCTTTTCAAGATACATTTTTAAAATTTCATGAAGCATAATGACATATCGATAGTACAGGGAATAGTCTTACCATCCGCAATGCTTAGGAACATTCAGACTGTAATTTTTCCAAAGACAATCTTGTTTGCTCTTCTAGAAACCTGAGATATATTTATGTTCTTAACAGCACCATTTATAGGCATCAAACATTCTTTGGTCATATTTATTATAAAACTTTCCTATGCTGAATGGTCAATTTAAGGTGTCATGATTTGGGATATATGCACCTTAGTCTTCAAGTAAACATAGTTGCATTTTAACTCTTTCAAAGATGTCTTCTGCAAGGGGTTTTCCCAATGAAGTATTTCTTTTGATTTCATCACTGCTGCTTCCATGGGTATTGTTTATGAATACAAATAACTTCAATCTTTTCACTGCTTATCATGATGCTGCTATGTCTCCAATTGTGAAGATTTTTGTTTTCCTGATGTTGAGATATAATCCAGGTGAGTCCTCTCGGATTCCAGGAAGAAAATTTATGTAATTTGTATGTTGCCAGTTGTTAGTTAATCTTTCTCTTATATGAATGTCATGCCCTTTTTACATAGGTAAGCTTTTTGGATTACTTGCTTAGCATACACTCTGAACGTGGATTCTGAAAAGGTGCAATATTCTTGATTTTGAACCACATAATATCTCCTTGTTCTGTTGAATGACTGCCTATTCATCCATGTATCAGTTCAACATGAACAAAAACCAAATATTCAAAAAAAAATCCCTACCTTGTGTCATATTTTTTATGATACACAAAACTGAATGCCATTCCCTAGTTGATAAAATACAAGTTACAAAAATTTCTGATATTTCGTGCGTTCAGGCATAATCCATTTGCTATCAGCAATGTGATCTACTTCATACCAAGTTTTCTTCTGGAGCTGACTTGAATTTCTGGAAGGTCTCTATATCTCTGAACCACTGTAACAGTGACCACGCAGTTCCTTCAGCAATCACCTGTGTGAAATATTTGGAATACTACTTCATAATGCCTGCATGCTGTTGGAACTCCTTTCATTGAAATGGGGACAAATATGAGTCTCATCTCATTAGTTGGATAAACAATTCTTCATTTTTTTATGGACTGCTTGGTATTGACCAGGGAGTGCTTTCAGCAGTATATTATTTTGTTAGGACATTTTAAAGGGGACAATGGAAACATATGTACAAATATGCTGGATATAATTGATGTATGGAATGTGATAAGAGTGTAAGATCCCCCAATAGAATGACTTAAAAAATAAAATATTTCCATTGGCATTTCATTAATTCCAGTTTCTGGAATCTTGTTTTTTATTTTACCTTGGATTTCCCCCCTAAATACTCTTACTAATTGAACATTTGCTACCTCTTGAAATAGTTGAAAACCAATACATTCACTATGATATGACAGCTGTTGATATTTCTATCTTCTTTTTATTGTCCCTGAATCTGTCAATATTTTGCCCATGAAGTTTTCAGTACTTCACTTTGAAACTGGGATTTTTTTTCCTCCAGTTCTTTCATCTTGATAAATGCTAATCTGGTACTTCTCTGTAAGGTTGAAAATCCATATTGGGGGGGGCATTTATTTGGCTTCTCAAGTTTCCCTTGCAAATTTCTTTAGCTTTTTTTATGTGATCGTTTTCCCCATTTGCTTTAGCTATCATGAATTCAAGTGCAAACTTAATATCTCATAATATTCACGTTGATCTTCTCTTTCCTTCTTGTGTTTTAATGACCTTTTGCTTTCCATATGTATGATGTCCTGATGTCATCCCACAAATCATCTGGTCTTTAGCTATTGGTGTCCAATGCTTTTAATCTATTCATGACATGCTTTCTAAATTCCAGGAATATTGATTGAAGGTCATACTCTAGCTCTCATGACCTACTAAATTTTCTCCATTTTTAAGATTAGCAAACATTTTCTGTTCCAAAGATGTTTCCTGATTTTGTTCTGACTGACTATATTGAACTTCTTCATTGTTCTTTCTACAGTTGTGGCAAATTTTACTTTTGTTCATTCTACCTAGAGTGGTCTACATGCACGAGGTATAAAACAACACACAAACAAAACCCAAAAAAGCACAAAAAGTTAGAGGCTAAGCCCCAGTGGTGTAGTGGTTGTGCACGGGACTGCGGCCCACTGGGATGGAAGTTCAATTCCAGCTCACAGGAGCAAAGGCTGGGCCTCCTACTCCCACCACCAGAGGGCAGTGATGTCTAAATAAAAAAAAAAGCACAAAAAATTACGGTCCCATCTTTTCCACAAAGAATGGTTGATGGATTTCTAACACAGCCTTAGTTATGAGCAGTCCAACACCTATCCAACAGCACCCCAAGAGTTGACCCTCTATGATGGTAACATGGTTATTTGCAAGAAAAAAACTTATTGGTCTTATAAAATAATAGCATGTGAACTCAGATACCATTTCTATTACCAAGAGGAAATTTTTCAAGTACTCACTTTTCTCCTTCGTTTCACACTTTTACATTTTAATCACCAGCACTTGTCAAATGCATCACACTGTCTTGTTTGGTTAATTTCAGACTACAGAAGTTGGTTAAAGTTATCTCTTTCTTTTTTTCTCTCTCTCCCTCTTCTTTTGCCTTTGACATTAATGTTTTGTTGTACATTTGAATAGTACCCACCTTGACTCATATTTGAATATTCACTACAAAACTATCACTGACAGTTTTGTACTTTAGAATATAACTGGAATTGTTCTTTTGATAATAAATATTAAGATATTTCTCTGCAACTTATCATTGCAGGCATAGTAGATCCTATGGAACTGTCTGATGGAACATGGCCAATACCCATCCATTTAGCTCACTAATACCTAGGATATTGTTCTCAATGCATTTTTAAAAAATTTTTGACAGCTTCCAATACTTTAAATTCATATTTAATACATTGAACATTTAAATTATAGATGGTTTTTTTCAATTGTTTTTTACTGTTTTAGTCATGCCTTGTGAGAAAATGAAAGGTCTAAGTCATTTACGCCATCCAATTCCTGAAGGTTGACACTATTTGAGGAGGCACTCTTCCCCCACTGTACTTTGAGTGCCTTCCAATCTGAGAACTGTCAGCAATCGTTTTCACACCCTACATCAGACAGTGTTGGATTAGTATTCCTAGGGCTTCCCTTATAATGAATATTTTCATAAGGGATTGCCAACACCTCTTCACTAGTCTGTTTTAGTCTGCAATGTTTTCTTCCCCAGTCTTTATTGAAGTTGCAACATTAATATATCAATCTTTAAAATCTTTATATAAAATATATACATAAATTTATTCAGAAAACATCTCACTTTACTGATAAAATTTATTTTTTTCACAAAGAACATAGCACATTTTATATGGCTATGATTTTTTTGTCCATGCAGGTTTATAGAACTATTATTTAAAGCATTATACAAAAGTCTCTGCCTTGAAATATTTTATTATTAAAATACCTGAATCTTAATAACCCATTGAAACTTTTGCTCATCTAAAACACAAAATTCAGAGCTGCTCTTAATTCTGAAAAATAGAAAAATCTCAAGCTATTAACCAATGAAACACGTTCTAGGATCCTTGAAGAAGTTTTACATTCCACATAGAATATTTTTCTAAATATTTTACATTAAGAGCTTATATTAATTTGGAAACTTGAATAATAATTGGAGGAGAAGGCTTGAAGACTAAAATAGACTGGCAAAGAGAACCTGGCTCTCCCTTATGAAAGTATTGGCCAACAGTCAGCTCCTCTAAAAGAAATGCTAATTCAAACAATGTTGGTTGTTCAAGTCTTGCCAATAAGAATGTTTCTCTTTGATTTGCTCCCATTAAATACTTACAGCTCATGTTCTAAGACATTGCATATGTCACTTTTGAATTCAGAGTAGTTTGGTATTCCATAACATTCAATATTAAACTTGCACTCCACTTGTGTTGCGCAACAAGAATTTTCATGAAAGTAATTGCCTTTCCTTAACCAGCTTGTATTATTTTGAAGAACTCTGCTATGTCCTTAGTTCAATGGTTGCTCTCTCCAGCTTTGTGGGAAATTTGTATAAAATATACGCAAACCCTCTGCCCCTGAGTTGATTTTGACATTTGACAACCCTATACAACAAAGTAGAATTCTCTCTTAGGGGTTCTGAAACTTAGCCTTTTGGGGAGCAGGCAGTCTCATCTATTTCCCATGATACAGCTTAGGGTTTGAATTTTCAATCTTGAAGCTAACAGAATAATACCCCCCACTGCACTATGAGTGTTCCATATCAATCATTATAAGCAAGAATATTATCAACCTTTTCCAATATATTGAGGTTCGATTATATTTAATGAATTATTACCTAAAAATGAGAACACTTATGCATTAATAAATGTATTTTCTACCATGGAAATGGTCAAAGGTGATAGAGTTGTAAATGTTATCCTTATTCAATAAGTTGATATCCACAGTTACAGCCGAACAGAGAATAAGACCACAGAGAGCCTGGTTATAGTTTAGTAATGAATACCACTAACTGACATGGAAAACTATGAAAAGAAATGGAAATTCAATTAAGAAAGTGTAAATGCTGTGTGGTTTCACTAATATAGAAAACCTAGAAAAAAAGAATACCTAAAATAGGAACAATATAGAGATAATTATTTATTAATGATTATCAGTGGTGGTTGATAGGGAGAAAAGGTGGAATGGTTATTTAAGTAGTAAAATATTTCCTTTTGCCCAGATGGAAATATTGGCAATGTATATTGTTTGTGATGGTAATACAAAAAAATATGTTACTGGTTCTATTGATAAATGATGAAACTGAAATAGCAAATATTTTTGGTTTTTCTCTTCTATTTTTAGTGTTTTTCAATGATAATAAAGGAGATACAAATTAAAGTGTGTCCTTAGTAGATTTTTCTTATTCCTATAAGTTTTATTCTATTTAATTTCAGGAGCTTTTATCTATTAATTAGTAGAGCATTCTAAATCCAAGCAATTGAATATGGTTTTGAGAAGCGTCATCCCTATTAAACACACTTCATGTCAGCAAATGTTCTAACTCCTCTTGGACTTTTAATATAACCTTAGAGTTCTTCAATATTCCCTCAACCTTTTTTCAACCTCACCTTTCTCAAAGTTGCACTGTCATAATGTATTTCCTGCTCCCTCTGAGGGAGATAATCTAGATTGAGTTTGAATGCCACAGAATCATTTTCTATAAGTAGTAATCATTGTTTCACTTGGTAATATTTCACTATTTCTATTTTCTGATACCACTTGGGATTCATAAAGACCTATGGGGATACAGGCAAAAAGATTAAGCTGGTAAAGCAATGATCTACATATTCGCACAAGCTTCAGAAATTTATCTTCTTTTAAAAAAGGATGAAAACAAAGACAAGCTGATTAAGGCCAAGTTAGAAAGACAATTGGTTCTTTAAAGGTTTTGTAAAATCTCTTTCCCAAAGGCTGCGCTGGAAGAAATATCATGCTCATGAGATTCTATTGGGTAGACCAGGGAGACAAATCTCACAGTAATGCAAGATGTTTACTGAAGTTTGATCAAAAATTAACCTGATGACTTTACCATAGCTCTGAGACATTTTAGTAATCCAAATAAATCTAGGTGGAGTAGATCTATAATGATATCATACCTTTAGCAGAGCATGGGGATTTGTTAAAATTGAAAATGAACTTATAGAGACAGAATATTGTGAGAAATAATAAGTATTATGAAATCATATATTGAAATTGGTTTATACTACTTAATATAAATTATATAAAGTACATTAAATAAACTTACACAAAATTATATTTATGTTTTTTAAGAGCAAAAGCACAGAAAGGTTGTCAATCCCTGATATTAAAAGTTTTAGTTCTTACTGTTTTCCTAAATATTATCAACATAAACAGAATAACATTTTCCCAAATAATTGCAATCATTTATACATAATAACTTATAAATGCAAAATATTATTAATACTTTATATGTGCTATCAATCACATATATTATTTATCATGTGTTTACTATATTATAAACATTCTTCCAGTTATGTATTCATATGTGATTTAATCTGTCACCTTCACAAACATGAGGCAAAGAAAGATACTAAAAAAAAGATAACATTGTGCAGACCATCATTGATTAAAGATAAAGTAGGCTATTTTTCATAATACTGGACAAATTGTACTTGCCACAATAAATAAATATTACATTATCTTCATTATTCTTACAAGTAAACTATGATTTAGAAGAGTTCAAAAATTAAATGAAAATCTCTGGGATGGTAAGGATGGCAATAAAACCATTTGAACAGGGAACATCTGCCCAGTGTGTCAAGTTCTTAACTCTTACATGTCTGAGTTATTTTCTGATTGGTTTTTGTTGTTTTTGTTAATATGATGCATTTTCAGTAAGAAAAGGCATGCTGAAATCTAAGAACTACACTTATCAGCAATATATAGTTTGATACAATTGTGTAGGATACATATGATATGATTTTAAGTGGGACACCATTGACCTGGGGCGGGGGGTTCTTGATTAAAAATTTGGTTATATGGAGCAACGAAAATAGTATTGTTATATATATATATATATTTTAACTTTAAAATGCCTCGGGAAGTTGTTAAATTGTTAAAAAGTGGGATATCTGGTCACCTGATGATATATCCCAGTAGATGCTGCTGGGAGGATTTATATATATATATACATATATATATACACACACACACACTCGCACACACACACATGCAAGAATATTACTATTAATGTAGGTCCCTGAGGTCAGTGGTTCTCAACCTTCCTGAAGCCTCAAGCCTTTACTACAGTTCCTCATGTTGTGGTGAACTCGTATGGGGGTGTATGTCTGCATATCGTCTCTGGAGACACTTAGAAGAGTGGCGTCTCGGTTTCTAAGACCATCGGAAATATGGTGTTAGGCAACCGCTGTGAAGGGGTCATTCGGCCCCCAAGGGGTGGTGACCCACAGATTCAGATCTGTTGCCCTGGGTGATTTGGGACCTTTTAAAAAAGGTCAGAATGGGTAACATAGCTTTATGAAGATACTTTTGAGTTAAAAAAAAGAAACTCTAAAGTGTCCAGTATGAAAATGTCATATGATTTTTTTCATTCATTCAGTTTATTTCCTAAATAATATGTGAGAAACATTCTAGAAAGCAGGTTGTCAGCTTTGGTTTTACATAGACATCTGAGCTAGTGATACTGCATCTATCTCTAAACATCTCCATCTTCTATATGGAAGCTTAGTGACTATTCATTGCTATCAAAACTTAAATCTTAATGTTTCAAGGCTTTTGTGGAATTAACTGGAAAAAATTCATTTTCTAAACTATCAGTAATAACATGCAGAATAAAGCATGCCACCATATAAAAAAGAAGCATAAGCCAATTTTGAACAATACTATTTTGAGCATTATAAAATTATAAATATGAGATCCATATATGTATAATCTGCTAAAGTTCATGACAATCACACAATTTATTATGCTTACATTTTAAACAGAATTAGGAAAACATATGCACACACTGTGGTTAGATGCTGTTCAGTCAGTTCCAGTTCATAGAAACCCTATGTTCAAAAGAAAACAACATTGCCTGGTCCCTCAAACTCGCTGTTATGTAAGACCCTTTGCTGTCACCACATGTCAGTCTTTCTCCTTCAGGATCATTTTTTTCCCCTTGATGCTCAACTTCACCAAGCATGAGATCTTTTTCTGGAGACTCATTTTTCCTGATAAGATGTTCAAAATACCTGAAACAGAGTATTATCACCTCCGCATCTAAAGTGCATTTCAGAAGAACAAATACTTCTGTCAATATGTTTTTTATTCCTGGCAATCCAGGAGACTTCATCCTCTTTTCCAGCAACATAATTCAAATGCACAAATTCTTTTCGACTTTCTGCATGTATTGTATATGCAGTTTTCACAGGTACCTGAAATGATTAAAAATACCAGTGCTTGGGTCAAGTACACACTAGTCCTCAATGCAACATCTTTGGTCTTTAACATTTTAATCACTTTAAAGAATAGATTTTTCCCTAAGCAATACATCACTTGATTTCTTGACTGCTATTTCTTAAGTTCCCTAAGTTGATTGTGAACTTAAGTAAAATCAAATCATTGAAAATATCACTCATTTCTCCATTTATCATGCCACTGTTTATTGGTTAAGTTTGATGTGACTTCTTTTTCTTTTATTGAATTATAATATGAACATATGTGACTGTGAAAGCTGTAGAGTAAAATATCTGTAGATGAGGATATAGGTTACTGAGTCCTGTTAACTCACAGGATTGTTGGAAAACAAATTAATATAAAATTATATGGTGATGAAGCAAACTGGAAACTTCTGCAATTCTGTGCCCCCAGAACCAGAGCACAGAAATAGTAAGAGTCCAGAGTGAAGTACAGTGTGTGAGTTATACACAAGCATATCTGTTTACCATCTGAGGTGAACTTCGCTAGGTTACATTAAAGATCAGAAAAGATACTAACACTGGACCAAACAGCTGGGAACCAAACTCTAGCTAAGTTGTAAAATAAAATTACCACCATACTATATTACATTGTTGCCACACCCTCCGTGGAAATTCTGGATTTGAAAGCATACATCAAGTTTTCCCTTTGCTGGATGGAAATATCCGGGTCTGTGTTTAATTATTCATTGGCTGAAGATGGCTCCAGCAAGTGTATATTCATAAATGATGTGTGTATTAACATCTGAGTCTTTCATTGAATGCACTGTCTCATATTCAATCAGAAGTATTTTCATCAAGCGGGATCTTGGCAATGCATCTCCAGTTTCCACACAATACCTCTTTATAAAATGTTACAGTAAGATGGAATATGACCTTACTTCTTGAATTCATCACTCTTCTGGCTTTATCAATCACTTATGAGTTCAAGAGAAGGAAATATGAAGCTAATGTGAAGTGTTGATGATGGGGAAATTCAGAATAGATGTGAAATATATATGTGTTATTGGGGTGAAAAAAAAGAAGTCATGGAAATTTAGTACAGGCAGACAAATTTCACAGAGGTTTCCTACAGAAACCAGTGTGTCAGAGAAGTGATGAATTTTCTTCAAGTAGTGTGAAAGTTAAAAAATATTTTAATTAGGATAACTAATATCCTCAGATGTGCCACCTGCATATAATGAATATCTTGACTCTGATAGGCCTTGTGACATTCATAAAATAATGTTTAATATTCCCCACCCACCTCCGTTTTGTTTTTGTTTTTTTTTTGAGGATAGCATAGGGTCTCAGAGGAAAGCAAATTGATTGTCTAAGGCAGATCTCTGATAGCCAAGCTAGGGTAGCATAAATGGGATTTGGTCCACAGTTGATATTGACTTCAAAGTTCATGATGTCCCTTCGATACAATGAAACCGCCATCTTGAAGTTGAAACTGATCGCAGCAACTGTATAGGAGAGAGGGGGACTGACGCCTGGGGTTTCTGAGGCCGTACATTTTCTTAAATCATTTTATTGGGGGCTCACACATCGTTTCTCATAATATACAAATACATATATTGTGCCACACATCTTCACATGCCTGCCGCTGTCATTCTCTGAACCTCCGCCTTTCCATCCGAGCCTCTGATCTCAGCCTTCCCTCTCTTCCCCTCCATCCTTGCTCCCCACTCCCCCACCAACTCCCAATACTCTATAAATTATTGTTTTGTCATAACTTACACTGTTCGATGTCTCCCCTCGCCCTCTCCCCCAGTGTCTGTCTGCCCGGTAGGGAGTTATATGTAGATCCCTGAAGTTGGCTCCCCTTCTCTATCCCACTTTTCCTCCACCCATCCAGTAGCTTCACTCCTACTACTGGTCCCAAGGGGTTCATCTGTCCTGGGTTCTCTGCATTTCCATTTCTCATCTCTACAGTAATGTAGAACTGGGACATTCAGAGTTGGAGGGAGGAAGCCTTCAGGAACTAGAGGAAAGTTGTATGCTTCATTGCCACCTCACTGCTCCTCACTAGCCTGTCTCCTCCCCACGATTCCCCTGTGCGAGAGTGTCCAATTACCCACAGGTGGGCCTTGGGTCCCCACTCTGCTCTCGCCCCATTTGTAGTGATATGGTTCTTGTTCTTTGATGTTTGATACCTACTCCCTTCAGCCCCCCATGATCACACATGCTAGTGTTTTTGTTTTGTTTTTTCCCATGTGGGTTTTGCTGTTTCTGGACTACATGGCCATCCATTCACCCTCAAGCCTTCACGATCCCAGGTGCTTTATCACTTGGTAGTTGGAAGCCATTGGACTTCTCCTCTCTGTCTGTGTTTGCTTCCTTCTGTCTTCCATGATCTTGTCGGGTGGGCACACAATAATATGATTTTTGCTCTTTGATGCCTGATATCTGGGTCTTTCCACATCTCTGGTCGCACAGGCTGGTGTGCATCTTCCAAGGTGGGCTTTGTTGTTCCTGGGATATATAACAATTTGTTCATCCTCAAACTTTTAAGTCCTCGGATGTCACATCTTTCGATAGCTGGGTACTATCAGCCATTTTTACCACTCTTGCTCAATCCCCACATGTCCTCAGTGGTCAGCTCATGAGAGACTACTCACAGTGATATGCGGAATTGTATCACCGGAAGAGGCTGTACATTTTTACAGAAGCAATCACACCTCGCAGGGAGAGGGAGCCCTATCAGTCAGCAAAGAAGTGCTTATCCACAGTGTGAATGGGCTCCCTTCTATACAATTCAGGTGATTCTTAAGCAAACTGACAACAAAAATTTTCTTCTTTTATTTATGTACTTTCTGGCTGAAAGGAAAAATAGTCTACTTTGTTCTTCAGTCAATCATCTTTTCATTTACTTACTCCATAAGCAAAAGCAGCGGAGTATGAAAAATTACCAGAGGGATTTTAACAGTATCATGCATATTATTTATTACTAGGTCTGTACTAGACTCATTAGAGCCATCATCTCTAATATTCTCAATCATCAAGAGGGAGAGTAATTTATCCCCGTATAATATGACATAACAGACTAGACAATAGTGAAGGCAATTCTAAAGAAAAGGAAATTAAAGGGACAAAGCACAGAAAGAAATCTGTATTTTCTTTTGATTTTAAAATTAAATATAATTTTATGGAAAGATTACTCAGATAATAAGATTATTTTAAATGAATTCATGCATTTCTGCGATTGCTTAAATTTTTTTTCAAATATGTAACGAATCTATTGAACAAAATTGCATAAGCCTAACAATTTTATTAATTTTAAGTAACTATGTAAAAAGTTGTGTTAATAAAATGAACTAGAAGTATTTTCTAGATGTGATTGTTAAACATACCTTTATTTTTATTTCCTTCACTTTTTATGTACCTCTTATTTTGCATGAAGGAGTCTGTCTACCCATTGTTCTATTAGCTGCAGGTTGCTGTTTAAAATCCAACAGGCACTGAGTGAAAGATGAGGTTGCCTCCCATCATAATTTACAGACTCAGAAATCCTATGAAAGAGTTCTATTCTAAAAAACCAAAAAGAGTTCTATTCCACCTTATAGCTGAAAGGATTTGAAACAGACTCTGTGGCTGTGGATCTATGAAGCTTGAATATTTGCAATACAAGAGGCTCTTCAAGTGTTAGCATGCTAAGACTCAGAGAAAGGAAGGCTAAAAGACAGAGTTACTGAAGAGAGTCACTCTTTCTTTGCTCAAGTCTTAAACAAAGGTTACTTACCTTCCTTCCACAGTGGGATAGAACCCTCCACCAGCTACCATGAGCGCCTCTCCCACAACATGGGCCTATGATCTAGACCTTCCAGTTCCTTTCACCCGGGACACTTTGGAAAATTATCGAACACAAATCTTGTTGCCATGGATTAAAACATATATCATAATAATCTAGCTGCGAGTGAAGTAACTAAGAAACAAATGCAGATATAGCCCTCATGGAATTTTGCTACATGTAAAGTTAGTTTTAATATTTATATTAACACATATCTGTGTTTAATATTAAATAGTTGTCTAAATATTAGAGCTATCTTAAAGTAGATGACTTCTAATTAGCATTTTTTCAGTTGGATCACTTATAAGGAACATCACTGTATCTTTATTAGAGAAATGATATTAATTTATGACAGACATTATCTGAAATGTGTAAATAGATTTGATTATATCTCATAATTTAAAATATAATTAAACTTGCTTACATTAATTTACCATTAAAATTCAAACTTATCAATACATTTAAAAAATCCTCAACATTTTCATAAAATCTTAATCAACTTTTGGGTTTTTGTTTATGACTGTTGTATTAAAAGTGCATTCTACAAGCCCAAACAAGCTATTGAGTTGGTGTGAAATTTTTAAAATACTAGTCTTAAACATGAATGAGATATTCACTTCTAAATTTTTAAAAAATAAAATTCAAGATTAATAAGGGAGAACTTATCCAAATACTGTCTCTATCATTTATCCATATGGATAGCAAATTCATAAGGGTAAAAATGTTCAAATTTTCACATCTGTTCTATTAAATGAGTATCATAGGCATAAATTAATTCAGTAGCATAACTGTGGTGCTCATGTGCTTATGTAAATTTCATGTATGGAAATTTCATGTAGGGGGTGGAATCTAGCCTGTTATTCTGGAGAAGCCATTGAGTAGCCAATGAGGTCTCTGTGTGGACATGGCTTTCTCCTGAGACTTCTGGGAAATATTGTGGTATTTCCCTTGTGGAGGTGAGACACCATCTCCCCAGTTGTTGGTAGTCAGTCTCTGAGACGACAAACTATGGACAAGATGCCTGGAGGAGCTGGAGAAGAAGCCACATGGCCTTACATGATGGAATCAGAGCTCTGAAACTGGAGAAGCCACGTGGAGACCCCCGGCAGCGCTGAGTTGCTCTTATCCCCACTGGATGCTGTTGATCGACCCTGAGCCCTGGAGGCAAGGAGCCATGGGGAAATCCCTGCCAGCGCCAGGATTCTGCACCCACTGTCCCGTGACTTAGTGAGCTGAAAGGAGACTTTATGAAATGGTATTGGGTATATGGAGTAATGGGGTAATATCGGACTGATGACTTTGAACTGGACTTTGTTGGGATGCTTTCTCAGTGTTCCATTCCTTTTGTATAGAAACCTTACCCTTATAACCATATGTGTGTCTATGAGTTTGTTTCTCTAGTCTACACAGACTAACACAATAACAATGATAAATTTTGGTTTAATAAATAAATTTCATTTATAAAAATATATGTATTTATACATAAACTAAATGTAATATACAGTAGAAAAACAAAATGTATTCTTTAATTATTATTCTGTATTATATATACTATTCTTTCTTATTGCTATATTATACTCATTATTCTTACATTTTATTTTATTCTATATTGGGCTTACTGTTGAAAGCATTTTGCTACTTTACCAAAATCTTTCCCTTTCTGTGAATAAAATGTATCTATCAGAATTTTTCTATAGCTAATCTCTTCTACAGTGATTCCATTTTAAACACTAGAACCTAATGATCAATGTAAATATAAAATATATGTTAAACAAGGGTATAATACTTAAGATGTTTTGTCAAATGGCTGAGTTGGAATTCTTGGTGGTCTGGCAATTAAGATGAAGTATGAAATCCACCATAATTATCCTGAGAATATTGTCTGTTTCAATAGAAACAGTATTTTCCAGTATTCACTGGAAAATCATGCTTACTTTTTCCTGGGTCTGGATCCTGCAACTGCCTCTTCTTCTGACCTCTAGATATTTGCACTTGACTCCTGTTCCTGCTGTATCCCCTGGGGATCCTGGAAGTCATCAGCCGTCTGCTGTGTGACCTGTCAATGTGGATACATCAGTCCCTGCAAACTTATCAGTCTCAAGAAGCCTCCAACTAGACATCTGGTCCACGGTTTGGAACTTGTAAATCTCTACAGCTATGTGAGCCATTTCGTGGATATAACTCACATTCTGAATATAAATATATAAGCCTAACTGATTTGGATTGCAAGAGAAACCAATCTAAGATACAAGGATGGTTACAGTTTTAATACTAAGGTTCTGGTTTATGAATGCATGAATTTATTCTTGATAAAACATATTTACATATGTTTCTGTGATTAGTGGATGGCTGCAGACAAATTCTCTGAGCAATATACTTGTGTTAATCTTCTTTGATGGTGTAAAAGAAAAGTCTAATCAAAACAGTAGTATTTGCTACACCTGTAAAATTCCAGACGACAACTCAGCCCAGAAAGTAATGGTATTCAAAATGAGTAATCTTGATGGGTTTCTCAAAGTACACAGAATGACTTGGCAGAGTCCTCAAAGGAAAAAGGAATTTTTATTCCAAAGACATTTTAAGAAAATAGAATTTTTCATTGGTGAGAAAGTATAGGCAGAAGAGTTCTCTCTCTCTCTCTCTCTCTCTCTCTCTCTCTCTCTCGCTCGCTCGCCCTCTCTCACCCTCTCTCTCCAAGATAATGTACCTGTTCATTCTTCAAGGGTAACAAATATTCTCCTATGCAATTTCATTGGGAAATTGTAACTCATCCATTCAATGGTTTTGAACCTCCCCTTTCACATTTCCTGCTGTTCTCCAAATCCCTTGAGAATTTCACAACTGTCATTTGCTGTGCTATAAGTAATAGGTTGCAGGAATCTTCATGAACCTGAAGAGAGATTGAACAACCAACTTCAGAAGTGTATAGGTCTATAAGGAGACTATATATTGAGAAACAATAGTTTAACATTTAAATAGTACTGTTTAAGATATCGATTTCTATGATCTTTAACAACACTATTTAGCTTATCTATGTGCTGTTAATTTTTATCAAACTAAAAATATTATGTACAAATATTAAAAGACTTTTCAATAGTACTCACAATAAAAGTATTTAATATATCAAAATAAATCTCACTGAATTTTTCATAGCAATAAACTCTTGAAATTAAAGCGCCAACTGTTCACTATCATATTCTCTCTTTTTAATCATTGCCATTTCCTTTTTAGCATTCAGTAGACTCATGTTTTAAGGAAAGTATGAATGAAATATATGTCTAAATCATTGACTTCAAAGGATGGAGTAAGAGGTCATGAGGTAAACTCCTTTGATAAACCTATTAACTATAATAGAAAAAGATTAAGATTAAGCATAATGATAAAATACCACCTATTCTGAGTTTACAATGGTTGAGGAAAGGGCTCTTTATAAAAGCATGAACACAGTTAAAAAAAAAAAAACCTTCCTACTTTCTACTGCAGAAAACATAAATTATATACTTTGCAACCAGCTGTAATGGTAGGCATAGGCAGCTGGTCCAATTTACTGTATAGTACTATTGTACATATTGTTTGATGCATAAATTGCTTATAATTTCTAGAAGTGCATCTTTGCAGTTTGATATTTTTAAGCAGTACTCCAACAACTTGAAACTTGTAGACTTTTGGAGAGGCTAATTCTGAAATGTCTTTACTATTGCTGAGTGTGTTTTTCCTCTTTATGCCTTACAATAGACTATTTTGTATATTCAAAAGAGTAAACAGAACATGTCTGATGTTGTCCATAACTTCCAGGAAACAACCTAGGAAAATGTTCGCAATTTTTATGTACTGATTCTTGAAGTGACATCTCTTCTCTACATTCATAACAAAAGTATATCAGTATCTTAAACATCTGCCATTATTACAGTTAGGAAAGGGATAAAATATTTAGAAATCAACGGATTTAGATCAAGTATATTGGAAAACAATTTATTACTTGGAACATAAAATTATTAAAAGACAAATACAGGGTTTCTTCTCAGGTGAAGAAATACCTGTTAGGTTTACCTCAAAAGGTCACTTTACCCTCAGTGAATTTATACATGGTGGGAAGAAAGTATCTTCCCTGAGTGACTTTTTAAATATGTATCAATGAGATGACTAAGAGGAAAAATAGACAAAAAACACCTCACTGTTAGTGAGTCAATTTAAACCCATAGTGACCCTACAGGATAAGATAGAATTGCCTCCACAGACTCCCAAGGCCATAGATTTCTGCAGGAGCAAGGAGTCTCATCTTCCTTCTGTGCAGCACCTGGTGGGTTCAAACAGCTGACTTTGTGTGCCCACAACACCAGCAGGCGTCCCACTCACGGCCACTATGCAAAGCAACCCTAGAGACCAGGGTAGTTGGAAGTGCGACAGTGTGTGTTATAGCGCAACATGTAACTCACTAGGATACGAGACCTCCTTAGATGAACAATACAAGGACAGTAAAAAGACTTTTCCTCCGTTTCTGATCCTTGTTCGAGATCAGGGGCCACCGCATGCCTTCTTTTCATGCCTATACATGTCTACAGTGGATGAATGAATCTCTGTTGGAGTCTGTCTAGATTTTCAGGGCAAAATCTAAGAAGACCTACAAAGAGAACAGGAAACATTCAGAAATATCAATATTCACTTAAGGCTAATTCAATGTCAGTTAGCAACTCTTATAATTCTATTTTATTGCAGACTATCTGTTACTTTCACCCCATAAAAGTAGTAGGGATGCAGACAGCCGAACCAGCATGTTAACAAAGTGGAGTGCAGCCCTTCAGGTTTAATAGGGAATTATAAGAAGACAGGATTTGGGTATTCATGGACATTAGGATCAGACCCCTTGGATTCAAATCTTTATTCTTGTATGTATTAGCTCTGTGACATAAGGAAAAGATTCAAAATAAAATCATTATTTCTCCTAACTGCAAACTTAGAACAGTAGTAGTAGTAGTAGTAGATGTCGTAGACGCAATTCAATAATTATGTCTTAAATAATGAAAAGGAAAACATGTATAGAATATTATCTAGCACCTAATGATTAATCAATAAAAATCTTGTAGTCATTATACTCAGGATCATTGCTGTCACTGGTGAACACATATAAAATATGTGTTTAAAAGTTCACTTAACCAATAAAAAAATGAAGAGCTTATAAATAGTTCAAGAACTGTTTGTTGGCCTTTAGGAGTGTTTTCTGGCTGAGTCTGATGAGATGCTACGTTTCTCTCTGTCTTGTTTTTGTGCATATTATTATATATGACAGCCTGGATAAAAAATCTGGAGGAGAAAACAACAGACCAACGGTTCTTGTGGGACATGAGAGAGGGGGAGGTGTGGGAAAGGAAGTGGTGTTAACAAAATCAGAGACAAGGGAACAAGTGATCCAAAATAGGTGGTGAGCAGGGTGTAGGAAGTCTGGTAAGGTTTGACCAAGGGTAATGTCACGCAAGAGGAAATACTGAAGCCCAAATAAAGGCTAAGCATGATAGTGGGACAAGAGGAAAATAAAAGGAAATAGAGGAAAGAACTAGGAAGCAAAGGGAATTTCTAGAAGTCCAAATAAAGGCAAATACATATTAGATATTTATATATGAATATGAGGAAAAGATCTATGTGCATATATTTATAGGTCTAGTATTAAGGTAGCAGATGGACATTGAACCTCCGTTGAAGTACTCCTTCAATGCAAGAACACTTTGTTCTATTAAACTGATATTCCACCCTTTGCTCCCTTTCCGACATGATTGCTGAAGACAAAGCAGGTGCATAAACAAATGGGGTGAAGAAAGTTGATGGTGACCAGCTATCAAAATTTATAGCATCTGGAGTCTTAAAGACTTGAAGGTAAGCAAGCAGCCTTCTAGCTCAGGAGCAACAAATCCCACATGGAAGAAACACAGGAGTCTGCATGATCACAAGGTATTGAAGGCAACAGGTATCAGACATCAAGGAACAAAAAATCATCTCTTTGTGAATGAGGGGGAGAGCATATTGGAGACCCAAAATTCACCTGTTGGCAATTGGACATTCTATTACAGAAGGGCAATGAGGAGGAGATGAGCCAGTCAGGATGCAGCATAGCAACGATTAAACATACAAACTTCCTCTAGCTCTTAAATGCTTCACACACACTATCATGATCCCAATTCTACTCTACATATCCGTGTAGACCAGAGAATGTACAATGGTAAAGATATGAACTAGCACCATAGGGAATTTAGGATAGATCATCCCTTCAGGACCAGTGGTGAGAGGCGCAATACTGGGAGGGTAGAGGGTAGGTGGCGTAAAAAGGTTGGAACCAATTACAGGGATCTACTTATAACTGCTTCTCTGGGGGATGGGTAGCAGAAAAGTGGGTGAAGGAAGATATCAGACAGTGTAAGATATGACAAAATATTATTTATAAATGATCAAGGGTTCATGAGGGAGAGGAGAGCATAAAGAGAGGGATAGAATGAGAAGCTGATACCAAGGGCTCAAGTAGAAAGCAAATGTTCTGTGAATGATGGCAACAAATATACAAAAGTCCTTGACACAATGGATGGATGTATGCATTGTGATGAGTTGCATGAGTCCTCAATAAAATATTTTTTAAATCACTTAATTATTTTATACTGTCAGTTTACAAACAAGGTAATTATACTAAGTTGTTTCAATAGGCAATTTAGAAATAAATAAATAAATAATAAAGCAAATAGATGGTTTTATGCAGTGTAAATTTTCTTAACTCTAAGGTGGGAGTAACAAGGTAAATATTTCTTTATGTGAAAATGAAGTGCCTAAAATTAGAACCGAATTATGCTAAGCAGACATATTTTCCTGCCTCAAGACAATATAGACATTTTGCCTTTTTTGAAAAAGTCAACAATAAAATGGGGGTTCATAACCACTTTAGTGATCTAAATCAAAACATACCTGCATATTTAGAATAAATAAGGAAATGGCCTGAAGATCACAGGCTTAACTCAGAGCTGAAAATAGTCTGGACAATGAATAAAGAAGTAATATGCTATTTTTTTGTTGATAATAAGGTCCGTTTAATGTATTGCTGTATTTTTAGAAGGATTAACCCTTTGTTTGAATTTGATCATCCTTTTCATATTTGTTATTTTTTAAATAATTGTAGATTTTCTCTGCAACAGAAGGCTAAAATATTCAATTTGAAAAATGTTGAGATGTACACTGATAAATTCGGAGTAAAGAATAAAAATAAAATGAAATTTCTTATCATGCATCAGATAATAAGGAAATTTAGAAAATTAGACCAGAAGTGAATTATCTAACATAGGGTAATATTTATTTCATAAAATGTATGAGAACATTAAGATTGTTCTTAAATACATGTTAGCATGACCTTATTTTATGATAGGTTTTTGAGAAACTTAAGGTTGGTGTAATCTGGTAAACTGAATGTTATAGCCTAGGCTTGTTGAAATTTACTGGGAATGAACAATCTAGTAGTATGATTGAAAATATTTGTAATGATTTTGAGCATGTAAATTTCATGTGGGAACTGTTTTGTATTCTGAGTTTAATGATCAACATTAAAAGAAACTGTAAGTCATTTCTTGAATTAAGGGAATTCCATCTTTATTTTTAGAAGTAAACCTCAAATATCAAGCTTCACTTAATTATTACCAATCTCTCAAACTAAATTTGTAATTAATTTCAATAAAGCATATTAGAGAATCCTACTCTGCCAGGATATAGTCCATCTTTAAGATTTTTAATCTATTATTAATTAAGTCTACCTTGATCTTTTTCCTTTTGTTTTGATGTACAAAATGGTGAGCAAAACTTCTAGTATTACACTATTATTTTTCCTATAAGTACAGCCTTTCTGCCTAACTGCAAAACCAAGTGGTCAAACAAACATGGTTAAAAATATAAGCTGGCAGTATGAGGCCAGAGGATAAAATATTGAATCCTCCAACTCAATTTGTAATGATTCGGTATTCCATATGCCAAAATCACTTGGCTGTCCATAGTTTAAGAGATCCAAGGGACTACTTCAAAGAAACAGATATGGGGGAGGATGAGTCTTTGAACCAGGAGGTTCTTTCAGAGTGGAAACACGAATTGCCAAAACCCCACAGATGTTCGCCACATGAACAGGTGAAAAAATACCACTCTTTCAAATAGATGTATCAAAGTCTTTTCTGCCTTTATGCAATTTCATTTTAAATGGGTCTGACTTTTCAGCTGTTCTCTGCTTAAGAACTCTCAGAAGTAAAGGCAGATTGTAAGGCTGCACTAACGGTGGCGAGCCCGAAGCTCAAGCTAAGCCTTTTCTGGGCCTCTTCTCTCAGCATATGCAATTTCCTAATTGCCGTTCTTTGCAGCAAGAGCTGCAATTAGAAAAAAAATAAAGAATGTTATCTGAGGACACAACTGAAAGGAACATTATTTGGCGTTTTAATTTGTTTTCTAGCATTGCGTCGCTGCGATAGAAATTCTGCTTGAAAGTTTGGTTGGTCATAACCACCTGCAATGAAGCTGAGGGTTTATATATACAAATATGGATTCCATTTTTCAAATTTGCACTGGACCATAGGCATACTCATTAATATCTATGTAAAGCTCATTCAAATTACCCTAAATAAGACTTAGTGCAAGAGTCAAGAACAGTACATATTATTCTAATGTGTTCATTTAGATGCTTACTTATATTAATATTAACTTTTAAGGTGAGCAGTGGTGGATTTAAGATGTTCGCTTATTGTTCTGCTCTTATGGAGAAAACAAAGCCAAAAACAAACTCACACTCAATCAGAGGATGTTTAGTTCTTTCCATTGCATGGCAGCACTCTGTGCCGTGTAATAGGAGTGCATACCATAGGGTGTTCACCGATCTGGCCTTTAAGAAGCAAGTTATCAGGCCTATTTTCTGATGCATGTCAAGGTGGATTTATACTACAAACCTTTTGACTAGATAGTTGCATGTTTAAACTGACTATACTACCACATTTCATTCCCCTTAACTGCAGGCTGGCCTCAGATATAGAACTAATGTTTTAGGCTTCCCCGGTTAAGGAACATGCTTTGGTGTTTCTAATAAGGATTCATGGAACACCTTTTGACTAGACTTGTGAGGAAGCACAGGTAGATCTCGCACACATATTGCCTTATAAGGACCGTGCACTAACCAACTGCGCCACTGGAGCTTTCACACAGGTAGATGTGTGGACAGGTTCACATGGGAAAGAAACTGAGGCAACCGGATAATAACCTAGCTAAACCCCCCTGCTGGGCAACAGCCGTGTATAAGCTTGTGAGTGAGTCACCTCATAAGTGAACTCTGCAGTCTCACTCAATCCATTCTAGCTAATACTACATGTTGCCGGTTGTTGTTGTGGTTAGAGACCATCAAGTGTGTTCTGACTCACACAAGCACTCACAGCACAGAACACTGCCTGCTTGGGCAACATATTAAATTTTGTTCCTACGCCTGAGACCATTTTTGCGGACACTGTGTCAATCCATCCCTAGAGGGCCTTTCTCTTTTCGCTGTCCCAACACAAGAACACTGTCCTTCCCTGGGCCTGCTCTTTCCTGACAATATGTTCAAAGGAAGTAAGACTAAGTTTTGCCATCCTTGTCTCTAAGGAGCACCCTGGACATATTTCTTCCAAGACAGGTCAGTTGTCCTTTCAGTAGAAGACATATTTTACAAGCACCATAATTGCACCAATTCTTCCATCTTCCTTATTAAATGTTCAACCTTCACATGCATATGAGCCAATGGAAAATTCCATAGCTTGACTCAAACCCACCGTAAGCCTCAAAGTAACATCCCTGGTTTTAAATGTTTTAAAGAGATCTTGTGCAGCAAATTTATCCAATGCAATTTACCTTCTAATCGCTTGTCTGTTGCTCCATGACCACTGACGGTTGCTCCAAGTAGACACAATTCTTGACAACTTCAAACTTTGCTCTATTCAGTCACCTATTGGTCCACTTGAGGTCTTCATGGGTATGACCTACTCATAAGGAGAGTGATGGGAATTTCCTTTCTCTCTTTTACTCTCTGCCTTCCTTCTTTTACATCTTCCTGTTTATGTGTCATGGTGAGACCGGGGAGTAACCTGTGTTGCTTACACCACGACTGGATGCTCAAGGCTTTTCACTGGCCTGTGCTCTTCCTGCACTTCGAATCATTGCTTTTAGCTTCTTGAATCTGATGAGAGACTTATGGACTAGGATCACACTTAAGGATTTGAGTTGGCTTGATCTGGGATGTTTTCCTGATACATATAACTTCTTGATATTAAGCCCTTTCTTACACATATGTGGGAGTACTGCCCCCACCCTGTAGATTTTTTTAAAGTTATATTTAAATTATTGTACAAAACAATCTTATAACCTCCAAAGTACTCTCTCTCTCTCCGTTACATTAATACATTTGTCAAATCTATGGAAACAATTTCGAAATTCATTTGTTTGGATTGCAGACAGTACCTCCATCAATTTTTTCTTCACTTTCTCTATGCCATCAAATCCTTGTCCTTTCATATCCATTTGCCTTTGAAACAAAAAAAAGTTGTACAGAGCAAGGATAGTTGAATAAGGTTCATGCGTAAGAGAAATGTGCTGTTTTTTGCCCAAAACTGGCACATTGACATGGCTGTGTGAGCAAGTGCTTTGTCATGGTGGAAAATCCAGTTTGCTGTCTGCACAAATCAGGACTTTTATGTTGTGCACTCTTATGTATTCTTTTAAGAACCTCTCAACAGAAAGCTTGATTAGCAATCAGACCTGGTGGAATCAACTCCAAATGTACTCTGAGTTGACTTTTTTTTTTTCATTCTGGAAGTTGATGGACAGTCAGAACAAGCTTTGTCATCAATTGACATTTCACTTTTCTGGTCATGAGAAAACCACCCATCCACTTGAGTTTGTCCCATAGTGTGGGCCATATAAGCTGTGTTCAATATCACAAGAGTTTCAACGGCATTTTTCCTGAGCAGAAAGCAAAATTTCACAGCTCCAATCTGTTCTCTTAAATTGGCCATCACAAAAAATGAGGTTTGAATGAAAATGTTCTCATGAAAAAATTCGCTGTGACCAGAGAGAATTTCCATTTGTGGACAATTATCAAATTATTTTGATGACATGTTGAAATAATTCCAAGCTAAAGATGCTGGTAGAATTCTTTAGTTTCTTCATAATTAGCTTTATTGAGTGGTGTGCAAAGTCAAATAATAGTTGTATAGGTTGTATTTCCTTATGAGGGGATGGAATTAAGCTATCATAGACAACATTGTACTTGGATATAATACTGATCTTTATGTTTTCCATTTTTTTGGTAGCTTCAATTTTTGACTCATACTTCATAAATTCCTAGTACAAATTATTAATTGATATTTGAAGCTATCTATTCTCATTTGGAGCCATATCCCATTAGAAATTGAATAGCCCAAAGATTTTACTTCTTCAGGCTTTCCTCCATATGCTTCATCGTAATTTAGTATCCTTTGAGAGGTTGGAGGCCTGGTCGCAAATTGGTTATGCATTAGTCTACAATCTTCAGGGTCAGCTGTGTGAAGTCACCAGATATTCCAGAGGAGGAGATGAGCATTTCTGCTTTCATAAACTTACAGTTTTAGAAATCCACAAGGACTATTCTACATTGTCTTATGAATCAGAATTGGCTTGACAGCAGTAGGCAGTAGTCTACTTTGAAATGCTAACTCTGCTGATAATATTCTGTTTCTCTTAACAATGTTTTCAGTAATTGACAATATTAAAGAAGGAGATTATGAAAACAGTCTTCCTCCTTTCATTAGTAATTGATAATGCCATCAATTCAATTATTCAAAACCAAAAGATATATCGTATTTAACTATGCTACATTCCTGATACTTTTATAGTCACTATATTATGGTGCTTATCAATCACCATTGTTACCTCACCATCTGTCATTATTGCTTCCTACTTTCACAATCACAATAATGGAATGTATAAATTCCCTCTTTCTCAATTAGAGTAATCTTTCAAAAGTAAAGTAGTCTGACAAAAGCTTCCCACTATTATGGTATAAAGATCCAAATTTATTATTCTTCACATGTCCTGAACTTTAATTACTCCATAGGTATATTTGTTCTGATTTCATTATATTATTTGTGTCATTCAGACATTTTTGGTCCAGTTCATGTATGGGGCATTTTCAGCTACAAATATTTTTCTTTTTGTCTTGAATACTTTAACTGGATCATCAAGAAACAGACATCATTTGATTTCAGATCTAAATTCAAGTAACCCTCACTATTAAATAATATAGTTAGTAACCTCCTTCAGTGTCATTCATATTTAGGTTTTTCGTTGCACTGACTGCCAGCTGACATCACTGTGTTGATTTGTTTACTTGTTTCCTTTTGACTATCTCAAGCACATGCATAGGTGTGTACATGTATCACCAAACACACATGCACACTCACATGCTCACACTGAGAGACAAGCAGACATTCTGTTACTTGAAAGCGTCCCCTGCTCAGTGCAACTTTTCTCTCATTCAGTGGTTCTCAGTCCTCAGAATGCCACGACCCTTTGATACAGTTCCTCATGTTGTGGTGACACCCCCCCCCCCAACATAAAGTCATTTTTGTTGCCACTTCATAACTGAAATTTGGTTACTGTGATGAATTGGGTGACTCCTGTGAAAGGGTCATTCAACCTCCAAAAAGGTCGCAATCTACATGTCGAGAAGCACTGTTCTAATTAGAAAGCATGTTGAGATGAGAGAACAAAACAGGGCATTGTTTTTTAGCACAGAGCAGCCCTGGTGGCACTATTGGAAGGTCATTGGCCAGTTAGCTGCAGGGTCCTCCTCGGGCCTCAGGTAATTCTATTATCAGGGCCAACCCTTCTTATCCAAATGCAGCCTTCTGAAGCAGGGGAATGTTGACTGGTTCATTTTGGTACAGTGATTCTGTGTAAGATTTTTACTTGTGTTTTTGTTTTTTCTTTCGATTTCTTTTGATGCTTCCTGCATTGTTCAATGTTTTCCAATCGAGCTTTTCAATATTGCAACTTGAGATTTGATTTTTTTCTGCTGGGATATGATCAAGGTGGCATTTTAGCTCTTGTGGACTTGTTCTCTTTTTCTTCAACTTGAATCTGAACTTACCTGGGGGCAACTGATGATCTGTTCTTCCTTTTGTGGTTTTCCAACTCTAAGTGTTGCACATTTTGTTATACCTTACTATGACTCTATGAGCTATCCTATGAAATTTTCTTTTCAGTTCTTTAATTTCATCATTTTCCATGACCTGTAGCTCCCCTACACTTAATAGCAAGTCTCAGAATCTCTTCTGACATCCACTTTGATCTTATACTTTCCCATCTTTAAGAGAGAGGGAGCCAATTGCAAGGATCTACATATAACCTCCTATCTAGAAGAGAGACATCAGAGGAGTGGGCAAGGGGAGACATTGGGCAGTGTAAGATATGATAAAACAATAATAATTTATAAAGTATTGAGGATTGGTGGGGGAGGGAGGAGAAAGGACAGCGGGTAAAGGATTAGAAGCTGAGATAAAGTGCTCAAGTGGAAAAGTGGATATTTGGAGAAGGATGAAGGCAGCAGACATGTGAAGGTCCTTGACACAGTATAACCATTTATGTATTGCAAAAAAGCTATGTACAACTCCCCAAAAATGATTTTTAAATGCCTTTTTGTGTTCTTCATGTATGATGTTCTTGAGGTTACCCTGCAGCTCTCTGGTTCTTCGGCCTTAGATTTTAATGCACCAAATCTGTTCTTGAAATTGTGGTGGGATATAATCAAGGTTCTATTTTTAGCTCTTTTGGGCGTGTTTTCATTTTCATCTACTTGAAACTGAACTTACATAGGGGCAAATTATGGTCTTTCCCACAGTTGTCTCAGCCTGGTTTTATCTGCTGATATTGAGCTGGTGGAATAGTGGTTATCTGTTGGGCTGCTCACAGCAAGGCCAGAAATTTGAAATCACCAACCACTTCAGGGAGGAAAAAAAAAGACTTTCTACCACTGTAAAGAGTTAGTCTTAGAGACCCACAGAGAGATTTCTATTCTGTCCTTACAGAGTTACCATAAATTGAATTCCACTGTTGGCAGTGCGTTGGGTATTGAGCTTCTCTGTAATCAATTCTCTTTCTGACATCAGTTTGATTTCTGGGAAGAAATACATATGTAAAGACACCTTTTATGTTTTTAAAAATATATTAATGATAAAGAAGTGGTAATTTAATGAAAATCTCTCATACATTCCCTAGCTTCATTTTTATTACCAAGAACATATTTTCAACTACCGCTTCTTCCTTTTTTCCCCATCTTTTGCATTCAAATTGCCAATAATCATCAATGTATCTTATTTGCATATTTGATCGATTTCAGATTGAAGATATTAGTAAATCGCTTTAATTAATTTAGCAGTAGTTTTAGATATTGATGCATGAATTTGAATAATAATTGCATTGAATGGATTTTCTTGTATTTGCTTAGATAGTATCACAGTATTGTACTACAAGATACCAATTGAAATGTCCTTTTAGAGAAGCAATTTGACACCCTTTTCTAGATTGTATCATTCCCTGCATAATAAACTGTATGATTTTTCTGAGTTAAAATGACCAAAATCACACCATTTCAGCCCAGTGACATGTAGGATATCAGTATCAATAAGATCAATATCCTACATGTGTGTGCACCATTTCATTTTTGACAACTTCCAATATTCCTACTCCATATTTCACATATTCCAAGCTCCAGTTAATACTAGGGTCTTAGACCTTTCTTTGTATTTTATGTCAAGTTTCATGAGCAAGTGAAGGCCTTAAGGCTCTACCCTGTATCCTTCTATCAACTACAGTTTGATTAGGCAGTTCTTTCTCTGTGATATTTGAGTGTCTTCTTACTTGAAGGATTCATCTTCTGGAATTCAGTCTGATCATTGTCAACTGTTATCCATGAATTTTCCATATTTCATGATGTTCATTTGCAGTGGTTAAGTATTAAAAAATATAAAATATATTTCATCTTTATGGTTTATTTTTTTATTCTAGACTCTGCTGAAAATTGTACACTTTGGATGATCCTGTTGACTTCCAGCATCACATTCACACAAACCAACACAGTATGACAAACAGTCCAGTGGTGGATAATATTCAATATGTGTTTTAAAATAGGAATTGTTGTCTTTCTATAAGAAAGAAGATGATGCTTGCCAGAAACATTGAATATGTACGGGTTTTATCTCAACCTCTACTGCAAATACTGCAAGAGTTGGAAATATTTCATAGAATTTCTCTGGTGCAAAGTGGGTTTGAAATACATATTTATTCAATTTAACCATTAATATTTTCTTATATTCATTTACATATTATATTTCTCTAAGCACTCAGAATCATACACTAAGCTTAACAACATTGATTCAAGCACAATTTTTTAGCCACTTAATTATAGTAAATCCATATTTTAAAAGATGCTTCAGATATAGTGAATGATAGATATGCTTCTTTGAACTCTGGCAAAATAAAAGGCATAATAATGAACCAGATTTTCATCATAGGCATATTTTAATTTTTTTTTATGATTGAAAGCAGAAATGTCCAAATGTTTTCAAAAGTGTTCCTTCAAAAAGAGAATGTAGATGAACGTAGAACAAAGGAAAAGCAAAATCTTGTAAATGAAAAGCAACGATCAATAACTTCTTCCAAAGCAGTTATACACATTTTCAAAAGTGATATTTCAAAATTTTTATTATTAATTTGTTGTTAACATATGTCAGTTCAGGATTCACTAGAGAAGCAAGTTCAGTAACACGCATGCACATGTAAAAGAGAGCTCTATGTCAATAAGTGTCATATATCCCTTCATCAGACTCACACAGTCACATACAAGGAAGCAACAATGCAAGAATCCTGTAGGCCTGTGGATGAAAAGTCTTGTGGATCCAGTGGGGTGGATGCTTCTTCAGGCCTCAGGCAGGTCTAAAAGTGGCTCTTCAAGAGGCAAGTGAATGCAGAGAGGGAAAGTTCCCAGAATATTCCTTATGAGAAGACTCCAGCCACAAGAAAGCACCATCAAGCTGAGACCTGATTGACAGGCTACACTCCGGTCAGGTCTTCTTACGAATGCTATTTGGAACAAAAAACCTAACTCATATATCATATCACTCTATAATTCAATCATGTCAAGTAGAGTTGTACAATTGCTACCATAATGTTTGCAAACCCTCTTTCCCTTTCCAGATTTCCTGTCATTGTCCCTTTAACTCTTTTCCCACCACCACTGTAGAACACTCCCTACCTCCTGAAAGAACAAAATACCTTATTCTACTTGTTGCCCCTATAGATTCATCAATCCTGAGTTTCCAAAAACCAAAACCCGAGAAAGCATGTTACATTACTGCAAGAGGTGACAAAAAATCCCTCTTAGCTAAGTTCTCATATGAACAAACAAAAGGTAAAGCAAAACAGAGCAAAAATACCATAAAATGTTGAAAATCAGATCACATTCAGCATGCTTCAGAGAGAGGATAAACTGATAAAGTTTTAATAGTTCAAGTAAAGTTTATCCCTTTGATCTTCTATACTCATCTGTGTATTTACATAATGTGGTGTCAATTTAAGGATTATAAGTGAAGGGGTGGAGTCAATCAGGTGATAGCCAATAAGGCCTGTGTGCAGATGTGGCCTTCTGCTGAAGGTTCTGGGAATTCCAGTATTCCTCCTTGAAGACAGGTCTCTCTCTCTCTCTCTCTCTCTCTCTCTCTCTCTCTCTCACTCTCTCTCACTCTCTCTCACTCTCACTCTCTCCTCACTCCCTGCAAGACATTTCTGAGGAGAAACCACAGGAAATTACCCTGAGGCAGTCAGAGTTTTGGAACTGAAGGAACCATGTGGAGACCCTTGCCAGCACTGAGATGTTTACAATGCCACTGGATCCACAAAACTTCCCATCCATTGTCCTGTGATCTTCCTGTATTCAGCATCACTGCATGTATCTCCTGGGTCTGAGGAGATATACTGATATCAGACATATGGGTTAATACCAGACTTATAGACTTGATCTGGACTGAGCTGGGTTTTTTTTCTCTAAATATTCAACTGCTCTTGTATGTAAAGCTCATTCTCACATATGAGTGTGTCTATGAATTTGATTCTCTAGCCTACCTGGACTAACACATCTCTCTAATTCACTCTGATTAGTAACCTCTTTCCTCCCATCTCTCCCTTATGGATAAGAAGAGCCTTCATGGAGCTCCCTCTATCCAAAAGTGAGATTTAAAAACTCAATTAAAACTTTAAATATCAATAAATGGTGTTACAGTGTAAGAACTCATTTATCTAATACCATTCACTCAATAAAAGATTTGAGTTGTTTTTAAATGGAAATTTAAATTTTCAAGAGCAATAATGAAAGTTTCAATGCCAAAGGACATTGCTATTTTCTATTAGCTCAATGATCAACAAAAAGGTCTAATTAATGCATAATACTTTCTTAAATGTTCCTTTTTATTCTCCAAAATATTTTTTCAATGGTTTTATTGGGGACTCTTACAGTTCTTATAACATTCAATAGATCATTTGTATCAAGCACATTTGTACACATGTTTCCATATTCATTTCCAAATATTTTCTAATTGAACCCTTTGTATAAGCTCCTCTTTCCCTCTCCTTTTTAATTTTTTAAATCTTTTTCTTGGGGGCTCATACAACTCCCATCACGATCCATACATATACCATTTGTGTGCTGACCAGATTTTCACACTTGTTGCCATCATCACTCTCAAAGCGTCCTCCCTCCATTTAGTCCCCCAGTACCAGCTTCCCATATTTCCCCTCCCTTCCCCTACTCCATCCCCCATGAACTGCATAATTTATACATTGCTATTACTTTTTCATATTGTGCACTGTCTGATGTGTCCCTCCACTCAGTTCCCGGTTATCCATACCCCAGAGAGGAGGTTATATGTAGATCCCTGAAATTGGTTCTATTTCATCATCCCTTTACCCTCCCACTATGACTACTCCCACCACTAGTCCTGAGGGATCATCTATCCTAAATTCCCCATGTTTCCAACTCTAGTGTACATCCCCTGGTCTAGCCAGACATGTCTGGCAGTATTGGGATCATGATAGTGTGTGGGAGGAAACATCTGAGGACTAGAGGAAAGTTGCATATTTCATTTCTACTGCACTGCACCCAGACTGTCTCATCTCCTATCCACAACTCCTCCGAAAGAGGATGTCATGTCCCTTACTGATGGGTTTTGGGTTCCCAATCTGGACTTCCTTTCATTTACAATGACACAATATTTAGTTCCTTGATGAATAATACTGGATCTCTTGGACATCTCGTGGTCACACAGGATGGTGTGCTTCTTCCATGTGGGCTTTGTTCCTTCTGAGCTAGATGGCTGTTTGCTTACTCAAACCTTTAAGACCCCAGATGCTATATCTTTTGATAGCTTGGTACCACCAGGTTTCTTCACCACATTTGTTTATGCACACATTTGTCATCAGTGACCATATCAAGAGAGTGGGCACCCAATATTATGATTTTTAGTTCTTGAAGACTGATAACTGATCCCTTTGACACCTCGTGGTCCCATAAGCTGGTTTGCTTCTTGCATGTGGACTTTGTTGCTTCTGAGCTAGATGGCTGCTTGTCTACTTTCAAGAATTTAAGACAGATGCTACATCTTTTGATAGTCAGACACCATCAAGTTTCTTTGCAGCCTTTTCTTATGCACACATTTTCTTTAGTGATCATTTTGGAAAGGTGAGAATCATGCCAATTTAATTGATCAAAATGTTCTTGCACTGAGGAAGTACTTGAATGGAGGTCCAATGCACATCTGCTGTCCTAATACTAACTCTATAAATATATGCACATTGATCTATTTCCCCATCATCATATATAAATAGATGCACCTATATTCATGCCTTTATTTAAACCTTTACCCCATTTCTTTCCTCTATTTCCTTTTACTTTCCTCTTGTCTCACCATCATGCTCAACCTCCATTTGTGTTTCAGTATTTTCTCTCTGTTACATTAGTCTTGATCAATTCCTATTGGACCTCTCACACCCACCTTGTTACTTATTTGAATCATTTGCTGTTCCCTTATCTTTGGGATGGTCAACACCACTCCCTTTTTGCCTCTTCCCCATCTGCCCTTCCCCTCCACCCCTGCTGTCCCGGAACCATCAGTGCTGTCATTTTCACCTCCAGACAGTTCATCCAGCCTACCTTATCTAGATAGACCAGCAAAGACAACAATATATACAAAAAAAAGCGTCCTAAAATAAAGCAACCAAAGAAAATAAAACAATGATAACAACAAAAAAAAACCCAATGTCATATATATATATATGAAAAAATAAAAATGATAACAATATAAAAACCTGCAAATAGTCCAAGGTCTCTTCTTTGACTTCCAGAAGCATCCCCTGTTTGAGTCAGATGGGATGCCACACCCTGGACCCCAAGTATATCCTTGTCACTCCATCTGGAACTCCATGCTCTGCTGCACACCCTTAGTATTTTGGGTGTGGTTGGGTGAGACAGGATATGATTCTGACCCTGTTTCTCCATTGGTGACCCTGAAAGGCCTTAAGTCAGCGAAGGTAGCTGTATTTCATAGTGGGGCTGGCCATCTGATCGTCCCTGTGCTTATGCTGTTTTGAGTGGAAATGTCATCCTGAAGGCTCGGTGAAACCAGAGGAGGGTCCTGAGTGCATAACTCCAATCCCAACTACAGGGGCAGTTGCCTCTTACCGAGGGGAGTTTGCCTTTGAGGTTAGCAATGAAGCTGCAGCTGCAAGAGTGAGATATGCCTGACCAGAGCACATGAGAACACATGAAGGGGGAGGAAGAGAGAATGAGCTGTATCCTGGCTCTCCAAAATATTTTAAATTATTAACTTATTTCCTCTCTAATCAGTTTAATTTAGCTCTTCTGGTGAGGGTTATCTCAGTAATACAGGAGACCTTCAAAGAGTTGTGAACAAATAGAATAAAGAGATAATGTAATTCTTTTGAAAAACTTTTAGAATTGCCCTGCTGTATATTTATTGTTAATATGTTCATATAAGTTGAATAAATGATCAAACGTTTGTTAGTACCAGGTAATATATTTTTAATTTCTTGTAGTTAGATTATGTCATATTGGTTCCAACGCATAAGTACAAAACAAAAACTACACCTAGTCCTCTGGCATCCTCACAATGATTGCTATATTTGAGTCCATCCTTGGCAGTCACCGTTTCAGTACATCTTATTGAGGGTCTTCGTCCTTTCCTCTGCTCTTCACTTTAACAAAGCACGGTATCTGTCTCTTCAAGTACTGGCCTCTTCTGCTAACACACCCAAAGCATGTGAGAGGAGATCTCACCATCCTCACATATCAGAAACATACTGATGGTACTTCTTCTAAGACATTTGCTTGTTTTTCTGTAAGTTCATGGTAAGCTGTTTCATACAATTTTTCCAGCACCATAATTTATATACATTGATTCTTCTTTTGTCTTTCTTATTCAATATCTAACTTTCACATGCATACAGGAAATAAAAAAACATGATTTGGGACTATATGGAAATACTATGTCTATTCAGTAACATTATTGATAATTTGATATTGCAATAAAGTATTTAACTTCTTGATTGCTACTTCCATGACTCTGGATCAAGGACAATTAAATACCTACCCAGTTCAAACTACTCTTGGATTATCATGTTATTATCTATTGATTCAATAGTGAGGATTTCAGCTTTCTTTACCTTGAAATGCAATCCATACTGAAGGTTGCAATCCTTGATAATCAGCAAATGCTTCAAGTTTTCATCATTTCACGAAGCAAGACTGTGTTATTGGCATGCATCAGGTTGTTAATAAATCTTTCTCCAATCATGTTGCTACTGTCTTCTTCATATTGTCCATCTTCTTACATTCTTTGCTCAGCACACTTAACCTAACCATTTACTGTCATCAATCCAATTTCAACTCATTCTCCTGGACTGTAAATCTTCAGAGAGTGAAAATTTTATCTCCTTCTTGAGCAACCGAAAGTTTCAAATTGCTGACTTTTGGGCTAGCAGTCTAACATAACCACTACACCATCAAGGCTCCTAGGTTGGATACATGAAGAATGCTGCCCTGATGTAAATCTTTCCTCATTTTAAACTAATCAGTAGCCCCTTGTTCTGTTCTAAAGACTGCTATTTAATCAATGTATAAGCATAAGCACAAGAAAGTCTTCTGGAATGTCCATTATTCTCAACGTACCTATAGTTTGTTATGGTTCAAACCACTGAATGTTTTTTAAACAAAAGTAAACATCATTCTGGGGTTCTTAGCTTTCAGACAAGCTCTCTCTGATGTCAGCAATGTTGTCCTTTGTTCTACATCCTCTTTTGAATCCAGTCTACTTTTCTAGCACCTCTGTATATGATACAGCTGCAACCATTGTTTAATGATCTTTAACAAATCTTTAATATAATATTAATGATATTTAGCCATTTCTGCATTCCGTTGGGCCATCTCTCTTTGGGGTGGTTACAGATATGGGTGATTTCCAGTTGCTTGGCCTGGTAGCTGTCCTTCAAATTTCTTTGCATAGATGAATGAATGCTTCCAGTGCTTCACCACCGGTTGATTGCATGCTACTTCTTGAACTGGTACTGAGTGTTGAACTTCCATGATTTCTTTTTATATTGCTGCATCATTCAATATTTTTCCCAGACAAAATCAAATCAAATTTACTGCCCTGGAGTTGATTCAGACTAATAGGGATTCTTTAGAACTGAATAGAACTGCCCTTGTGAGTTTGGAGAGTGTAAATCATTACAGGAGGAGAAAGTCTCTTCATAGGACCTTCTTCACTGTGCCATTGTGTTCTTCTTTTTTTGGTTTTCTAACTCCCGGTCTTTGCACAGTTCACTTTGCACATTTCTCGAGCTGCCATTGAAATGTTCTCTTCAGCTCTGTCAGTTCATCCTTTCTTCCACTTGTTTTAGCTGTTATGCAATCAAAAGCAAGTTTCAGAATCTCTTCTAATATCCATTTTCATCTTTTGTTTGTTTCCTGTTTTTTTAAACAATACCACCATCCAGCTGATCAGGTCTTCTGTCATTGGTGTGTAGTGAGTCAAATGAATTCGTCGGATGTTCATGAAATTCAGGTGAGATCTACTCACAGTTGTGTTTTGACTCTCCTAGACTCGTTCTAATTTTCTCACATGGGAATAACTGATAATCTCTTACACAGTCTCTCCTTAGCCCCATTTGAGTTGCTGATATTGAACATCTCCTTCCTTCAGATAGAGTCAATATGATCTCTGAGTAATTGATCTGGAGAAATACGTGTGTATAGTAATCATGTATGTTGCTAACTAATCATATTTACATTGATGTTTTGGTTCTTGCAAAATTTTATCATGAGATCTCTAGCTTCATTTATTTTTATTTTATTTTTTAGTAAGTTCACTGCCTTCTCTAATTTTATTTTTATTATTCTTTAATCATTGGGGGGGGACTTATACAATGCTTTTCACAATTCATACATCCAGTTCATCATTCATTGTGCCAGACACATTTGTACATTTGTTGCCATTGCCATTCTCAAAATATTTGCTTTCTACTTATGCCCTTAGTATTAGCTCCTCATTTTTCTGTCCCAGCTCCCCCTCCCTCATGAACCCCTGATAATTTATAAAATGTTATTATTATTTTGTCTATATCCATTTCTATCCCAAGGCCTTATATTTTAATTACTGTGCCTTCCTATTTGTTTCCAAGTTTCTCATTATAATCTTCAATAATTATTAATGCAGCTTGACTGTATCCTTGATCACTTTTAGACTGACGAAGTTGGTAGAATTTTTTAATTTTTTAAATCACTAAATTCAGTGGGTGCTGCATAAATTTAGAGCAAAAGTTGCTTTAATTGGTATTCTGTATAGGCATATAGATATTGCTCTATCACTGAAATCATTGAGTTCAAAAAATACTTGGATATAAAAAAAATATTTCATCATGTGCTAGCAGGAGTGAAGGGCCCTTCCAATAAAGTAAGGTTCACCTTCAATATAATTAAGACTTTTCCTTACAAGTTTCATCATTATGTCATACAGATATACTTTAAGTGTTAGCATACATGCTTCCATTTAAAATTTAAGAAACAATCAAGGGTAAAACCAACATTCTCATGGAAGACACCATATTAGCACACAAAAGCATTTGAAATGTTCTTTTGGCCCATGAATGTGACTGTACTCTTCTTCAATGCGTCATTCCTTGCATCATAAACTGTATGTCTTTCTGATTCAAAATAACCAATAATAGACTATTTAGCTATCTGGTGCCTAGGATATCTACTTTTGCATTCTGATCATTTGCCCCACTGCCATCGAGTCAGTGTGGTGCACAGCAGCACGTTGTGGGTTCCTGAGATGCTGACAGCTCATGGGAGTAGAAAGTCCAGCCCTTCTCCTGTAGAGCAGGCGGGGGGTTTCAAGCTGCTGCGCATGTGGATCATAGCCCAGTGCGTTTACCACGACCCGACCAATGACCTTCGTAAAGGACTTAGTCTCAGAAACCGCAGGGCAATGCCAGTTTCCTTAGACTCACATTTTGTACATTTTAAGTTATGATTATTCACTTGGCAGCTCTTCTTATTTTGAGCCCTTCAATATTCGAATATAAAGGTCTTGAAAGCTTTACTCAAACTCTGTCATCTGATCAACTTTATTTGGAGAAGAAAGCTCACTTTGAATGGCATTTTGAATGTTTTCCACCTTGAGTAGCTTCTCTTCGGGCGTCATATTTCAAAGTGTTTTGTATTTATTTATAAAGGTTTTGGTACATCAGACAATGTTGCACTGCATTCATAAAGTTTTCATTTGTTTATTACTCAAAAGTTTAATATTCATTTTCTACCATCTACCCTTAGTCTGGAAGCTCTGCTTAAACTTGTCTACTTTGATGACTTTATTGTTATTTAAAATACTGTGACATAGCTTCCAGCATCACAGCAGCACACAAATCTCTGTAATACAAGTGTTTTGACAGAACAAATGATGGAGAATAATTTATATCATTTATAATATGAAAAATACTTTAGTTGTGATTTTGGATCAGGTTAGGCAGCATTTTAGGTTTGTATCAAGTAATTTTTATACATATTGTCCAGTATTTGTAATAAATGATGACAGGATATTGATGAATATGCGTATTGAAATTTGTTTTCAGATCATTCACAAGATAATTTCATCTTCTTTTAGAATGAATCAGGATATTATTATCCTTTACAATTAACATCTTAAAAATAAGAAAAATTAAATAAAACCGACTATAGATAAAAATTATTAGATAATTAATTATATTATACCAACTACATTCATTTTAAAATCTTGTGTTAAATTCATTAAGTTAGACCTCTTAATATTATGGGGTTTTTTTGTTGCTGTACACAGTGAGCATTTCTACAAGATATTGAATCACTTTCCCCACTTGTCATAAAAATTATTAAGTGTAAAAATAGTATTCTGAACCAGTCAGGAAGCCTGGCTCCAGCATGCACAATTCTGACCATTATGATACACTGCCTCCCGATGGAAATCTTAGGTTCTCAAGACATATGGTATCTCTCCTATGGCATTTTAAAGATCATGATTTTTGAAAACAGACAAAATGTTTCAAATGGAGTTCTGCCACTTCTATTGTTGTCCTGTTTAATTTGACATTTCCTATTATTTCTGAGCTGTATTATTTCAACTCTACAAAAATTGCTAAAATCTCTCAAAATATGGCATGAGAATAAAATAGCATGCAACAAGAGAACATGCATAGATTGCATTGGAATTCCACTCAATAGCAATAAGCTTGGGGGTAATTTTTGATATAAAGAAGGATATTTGTAGAAGTAAGACTGCGGTGTAGTCATCATATGAGCCACCAGGGATTAAATAGGTCAGTTAAGGCTGGGTTTTCTGCTTGCTCTAAATAAGAGTAAGAAACTGCTATCAAAGGAAGTGATGTGCAGTGAATAATTGGCCAAAAATAGTTTTCTGATAGGTTTTACTTGGAGCTATTTATGTCTGGCAATAAATTCAAGGTTATAATAAACTGCAATCAATAATAACCCCAGGGACAGTCATGTCTATGCAGCACGAGTTAAAAAATCATGGAGTGGACCTGAGTAGGTACAAGGAAACAGGAACACAGTTCAGTTTAGCCTTGTCCAGTGCCCCACGGAAGTGTGCTTAGAGCTCTAAACCTAGTCCATGTTTCTCGTGGCAAACTTATTCGTTATGCTCAATATCAGTACCGAGAAGAGTAAGATCAGTGTGTGCTCAGATAATATTATCACCATTGAATGAACAGCAAAAATCAAGGGCGATCCAAATCCCAGGGTTTCAGGACCTTGTATAATTTTACATTTCCATTTTGCGATTGCTGCTAAAATCTATTTTATGCATAATACATGGCTTCCCATCATGAAATCAGAAACCTAAAAGCTAACAGTATCTTTGTCGCTGTGTTGATTCCTACTCATGGTGCGCGCATGCGTATGAGAGTAGAACGGGGTTCCCCCCGGGTTCTCAATTCCTGCTTTTGCAGAAGGAGATCTCCATGTCTTTATTCTTCATCACCCCTGGCTAGACGTCAAATCCAACCTTCCTATTAGCAGTCAAGCATGTTAAACATTTGCATGATCAAGGAAATCTCAATATTACCAGTTAACATTTAGCATTATATATAAGTTTTAGTCACATAATCAGCTTTGGATATAAATCTCTTTTCAACCTGGTATGTGCAAATATATATGCTGATATTTTTCTTCAGAAGTAAATGCTCACCATACATACCTTTTCATGCTCACTCTGCCAAGTGGGACTATGCTGTCAACATTTTTTTGGTAATATTCATTATTACTTTAAAATATTTTGATTATATTCAAAATTTTGCCTGTTAATATAATTAATTGCTAGAATTATCAAGGGGTTTTTATACCTAGATATCTATTTATTTCTCTGAGCAGTTATTTGGATAAAAACTAGGGATAAACAATTAGGTAAGCAATACAGTTAATAGTTTTATTAGCGTTATATCCACTGTTTCATTTCTAAATTCCTATCTAGAATTTTTGTTACCTACATAGACAACAGAAATATATTGCAATGTTATTTTACCATATTCTAATAGAAGGTATTATGCTAATGGTGAGAGAACAATTTGGAAAAATATATCAATAATTGTACAGCACAAAGAATATACTCAGTGGCACTGAATTACACAGTTATAGAACTTGTTGAATTGGAGAATATTTTGTTCTGTATATCTTTCCCACAACTAAATAAATAATAATTACATGAATAACAATGAATAAAAGGAAGAAGAAAATGCTCTGGAATTGATTGTGATGATGATTGTACAATTCCTCTTGGTATGATTCAGGTATTGAGTCGTATGACATGTGGATGAAGTGCCAATAAAACTGTTACAAAACAAAATCCAATATGGCTCTCTTCCAGTCAGTTCAGTCAAGTAACTCTTTCCAAAGTTCTTGCCGTAGATGAGTGAATGCTTCTGGTTCTCCACCAGCTTGCTGAAACACTCCCAGTTGGTACTCCAACATTTCCTGAAACCTCTTGTGGGCCAATGCCTTCAGTGCTGCTTAAACTTCTTCTTTCAGTGCCGTGGTTCTTCCTCATGGACTCTCTTGAAATCATTGGGTGTATCAGTTTCTTTTGGCACAGTGACTCCCATGCACTTCTTTGCATTTTCAACCTGAAATTATATGTGAGCAATTGATTGTTTCACAGTTACCTCCCACTCTGGTTTTAGCTGCTCTTACTGAGTGTCTTCATAGTCTCCTCCAACAGATTCCATCTGGAGAAATCCATGTGCGTAGTTACATGTTGTGTTGTAGAATATATATATACATATATACATATATATATAAGAAGTCGCGGGTCTTACAAAATTCTATCACGTGATCTCCAGCTGTGTTTCTGTGATGATAATATTTTTCAAATGCTATTCTGCCCTCTTTGTTTCCAACTTTTGCATTTCAATCGCTAATAATTATCAATGTATTTCGAGTGTATGTTTCATAAATTTCAGGCTGAAGGGTTTGGCAGAAATGTTCAATGTCTGCATCACTCTCTTTATTGGTTGGTGCATAATTTTGAATAATGGATTTATTGATTTCTTTGGATGGGGTAAGAAATGATCCTATCACAGACAGCATCGTACATCAGGATAGATCTTGAAATGCCCCTCTGACAATGAATAAAATGCTCTTCTCCTTTCTTTGCATATTATGTGGCATGATTTTACCATGATCCAAAATGGCCAAGATCACAGAGTGATCTCTTTCTGAAAAGAACATAACTTATTATAAAGAGCAGTAATTTTTATACTTGAACAATGATTAAACTTAAAACATTTTTATAAGTTAAGTATATATATAGATCTACTATAAAACATTAATGGCAACTTCTTTGTCTTTTTCTAATCATTTATGCTGTGAAAAGTAACCACTAGTCTGACTTTTATCACCAGAGAAATGTTTTGTCTGTCTAGCACAATTGAAATCATATGGTATTTGACTCTCTTTGCTGTATACTTTCTGCAATATTCTGTTCTTTGCCAGAGCAGGAAACCATTGTCTATTTAAAAAAAAACAGTGAGTATGAAATAACTGACCCATTCATTTTAATTATTTTATTTTACTCACTGACCACAGATCTGTAACAAACTAATCTGGTATAGAAGAAGCATGGCCAGAATACTCCTTAAAAGCAAAGAGGGGAGACTTTGTCTTACATAACTTGGATCAGGAGAAGCCAGTCCCTGGAGAAGGACACCCTGCTCGGTAAAGAGGAGGGGCAGTGAGGGAGAGGAAGGTTCTCAAAGAGGTGGATTGACACAGTGGCTCCAACAATGGCTCAGGTGTAGGAACATTTGAGACAATGGGGCATCGTGCAGTGTTTTGTCCTGGGGTGCACAAGGTCTTTATGATCTGGAGACAACGTTATATCACCTAACAACAGAAACAGATCACAACAAGTTTAAATATTTTGTTTTATGTAGATCTGCTTATCGTTTCTAAACTTTTGACTGTCATGGCTGCTTTGGGGTGTACATTTTGTCAGACCTACTTACCTATTTCTGTAAGGTATATATGTAGAAGGGGAATTACTTGTTTATAGAATTTGCATATTTTCAACTGCAGGAAATACTGAGATAGTTTCTCAAGCTGTAAATGTGTACATCCATGGGTACATCTAGTAGTAGTTTATGAAAGCTCTTGTTGTCTTGAGTCCTGATACTGCATTTCTGGACTTCTCATTGTAGTCAGCTGGTAAACATTTCCACTTCCCCTCTAAGCCCTTTCTATGGGAGCTTACACATTGCTATACTTCTGGAGCTTGTCCTTGAAATACCAGAAGGGTCGCCCATAAGGTGTAAGCTCTGGTTTGCTTTCCAACTAAGAAAGACTCGAAATCAGAAAGAAATGCACCACTTCTAGAAAAATTAACCACATTTATAAGTTATGTAAGCTACGGCAATGTCTGCATGACAGATAAGGTTGGGCAATATGCTCCTTATCCATCAAAGTATTTTCTCTGCATAGAAAGTATTCAATGCATTACTCAAATTTCTTTTAGATTATTCTACTTTTGGCATAGGGATTTATAAATTTTCTTTATGAAGGCTTAATAATCTTAATAATGTAAAAATTGTCTGCTACTTTTTGGATTACCAGTGTAGATCACTTGTGATGAACCAGTAATTTGTTATGCTTCTCTGGAGCCCTATAATAAGTAGCTATAACATTTCTGGAGAATGTTATATGAACATTCCTTCCTATGGAGAATGTTGATATTTTGGGGGACAAGAAATTAAATTATATTAACATTCTAACTTCACTTTCTACTGTCCTGAATAGCAGATGGAATCTCTCCTCAACTTTTCTCCCTCAGAATTCCAGCGATTGCTTTTCCTTCTAAACATTGTAATCTTGCACACGTATGTGCAATTCAGGGGATAGTCAAGGAAAAGGGTGGTAGTTGTTTGAAGATTGACACCCTTTATTCACTTCCTTCCTTCTAACATTTCTTCTCTCACATCACAAATATTTTTTTGGTTGATGTGAATTCTGACTCAAGTCTCCTTAAAGGAGTGAGTAAGCCATCAGCTTTGTGTGTGTCTTCTAGCAATGCTTCTTGATGCACACATACTGGAGAGTTCCGTAAAAGGAAGCAAATAAAGATAAACAATCTTCTAAATAAAATTCATTGTTATTGACTTTCATTCTTCTATTTTCTTGGTTTTTAGTAGTTCTTTACTTCAAAAAACTCACTGCATTGTATTGATTCAGACTTTGAACGGTTGGCCTGGTGCCTATCAGCTCAACGTGTAGACCACTCTGCCAGCAGGGCTCTTTTGTCACTACCTAGTGCCTTCAAAGAGGTGCATTTTTCTTGCTTATTTACTTTATGCAACAGATTATTTTCTATATTAACAGAAGAATATTCATACACAGCATTCAGATGGCAAGTTTCTTCAGCATGCCAGAAAGCACAACTGATGTTTTCAAAGTGTCCTCCCAAATTATGAGGGGGTACCTCCAAAAATGGATTTATTTTCAAAGCTATGCATTTACATGTTTTACAAAGCAACCTAACCATCTCTAAAGTACCCTCCATGACATTCAGCATAGTTGTTAAGTTTCCAATTCCATTCTTGGAAACATTTTTCAATCTTATCTGTTTGGACAGCAGACAGAACCTCCCTCATTTTTTTCCTTCACCTCTTCTATGAGATGTCTTTTCATATTCACTGCTCATTTCAACTTCCTTTCTTCCTTCTACACAATTTAAAAGATTTTTTCAAATTAGAATTCAAATAAAAATTATGCTTCATTCATTGCATACTTTAGAAATATTTCCCCAAGTGTCTATGTATTATGGGTAAACATAAAATTTAAAGTTTTAACTCAGCGTGATGCCCCCCCAAAAAAAAACCCAAATTTTAATTCAGGTAAAATTGCCTTATAGATTTATGGTTTCTTAAAAGAAATCTTCCATATCCCAAGAATTTGTTAATGATATAGATTTAATTTTTATATTAAAATATTTCCTAATTTCATCTCTATTGGAGTTTTAGTGGGAATACAAGCATTTGTTTTTTAATATATATCGACATAAACTTTTTCTAAATAATTAGCTAATTACCGAGGTCCATCTTAAAATAATCAGGTGTGCTTGTTTATTGAAACAATGATACCTCCAGCATTACATGGATCTTGTCTTGCTGCACTTATTTCAATTTCTTGAGCATATTCTACCTTAATATGTTGAGCATATATACTTTAAATATATACTTTATATTTAAACTTTATCTCAAACTTTATATTAATAATCTTGAGCATATTCTACTTTGTATATATTTTTCAGTTGAATTGAAATTACCGTATTTTAAAAATGAGCCCACACGTTTCTCATTTGAATATCTGGTGAGATTGCTGCTGTCTGGTGCTATTGCATGAACTTCCACTCATAGGAATGCAGGGAGTGCCCAAGGAGATGGTCTTGACTGTCATAGTTCAGAAGCAAATCACCAATTCTTTCTCTTTTGGATCTGCATGGACGGCAGGGGAAGTTCTAAATTCCAATCTTTGAATTAGCAGCTGACCTTTTCACTATTTAAACTCATTCTTTGATTGTCTTTCCCAAGTTAATATTTTTGGGGGGGCTATCACTGCCCTCTGGTGATCGTGGGAACTACCCAGCGCCGCCCCTGGACAGCCACCGCTGGATTTGAACCGCCAAGCCTGTGGGCCGCAGTCCCGCACTCAACCACTTACGCCACCAGGGCTCAACCTCCAAGTTAATATTTTGATGTAAATATCTGGTTGATTTTGCCAGATCGTGCCAGGCTTATATATATGCATGCGGAGTACAAAGCATGTATTTGTAGTAAGACAACTCTTAATCTTAATAATGCTATCTTTATTCATAACAGAAAGTATAATTTTATTTTATTCTGCATTTGTATAGTCTTTCATATTTTATATTCTCAGCCATATTTTTGTGCAGTATCTGTTACGTTATTTCTCAAATTATGTTTTAATTGATTCATTTTAACAAAGCAGATAGCTTCAAGTGATTCCTTTTTATATAGAGCAAAACTATTGGTTTTATAATGTATTGCTTGAACATAAAAAAAAAAATCATCTTACCAAACTTTATGCTGACAATTTAGTTGTTTATATAATTACGTTATTTCCATAACATACAGATAACAATAATTTGACTTTGCTTTTCTATATTTATACATTTCTTATATTTTATGACTTCTCAACTTGAAACATTTAATGTTACTCTCATATTAATGAAAAGTTTCTGCCACATATCTAAAAAATGAAGTTAAAGGCCTACTTTTAATTAGATTTCTTAAACATCTGAATGAGTTTATGAAAATTCTGCAGTGATTATTTTGCTTGGACAAATACTTTTCAAATTACAGATGGATATTTCTCTAATAATAATTGTATTGGAGTTTCAAGAATAATCTCTAATGGTTTAAATAAATTAATATCCTACATCTGCTATCCTTATATTTCCCAATTTATGTAAGTATTCACCAACAAGATTGGCCTTGTTTTATGCATGTTCTTAAAACCTTTGGCTTTGAATTTTGGAGACCAACAATGAGAGTGAAATGTTTTGATTCCTTCTTTAAAATCTAAAATTTTAAATAATTAATAATTATATATAATTTTATATTTCAGTGAACTTTATTTATGAAACTACTTACTACTGCTACTTTTGTGGAAAGAAGAAATTTCATCAAACTTTCTACTCCTCAAGCATTTCCAAATTTACCAGCGAGGACTTCAGTAAACAATTTATAAGCCCTATTGGAATAGTATTGGATTAGAAGTTAAAACCACTGGGCACTCCTAGGGAGACAGATGGGACTCTGCTCCTGGGACAACTGAGAGTCTCAGTAGATTGACTCAGATTGACTGGATGACAATGACTCAGAGTGACTGAATGACAATGAAATAAGTTAGCTTTGTAAGGAGAGTAAAGGATATCTACAGCCCTAAAGGACATTTGAGTAATTTTTGCCCTTAAGTTAATTTTCTGTAGTCCAGTTTCATCAGAATGAGGGAATGCTTGCAGACACTGGTTCGATTTTGACTTCTGCCTTTTACTGGCTTTATGACAGTAATACCTTTCTAGACCTTGGATGTTTTATCTGTAAAACTGAACTCTGAGAGATTTTTCTTGTAAGTGTGTGTGGGCAATTGTAGAAGTGCTTTATTCTAAGAACTATGGTACTAATATTAGAATTAATGCAAACTCAAATATACTGGCAAGAGGATATAATATTCAATATCAAGAGTAACTAAGTCTGTGTGTGTGTTCTTTTGTTTTAGATAGCAATAGAACAGAGGATATAAAAATATTCTTGGCATATAGCTCAAGTGGGTGTGTTCCAGAACACCACCCATAGTCACTCTTAACTCACATTATAATGATATCATCTCCTCCCACTGGTTTGTTTTTACAGTCCACCCACTAAATTTGTTCTTGGTTGTTAATCAGTTTTACCAATCTGTAGAGAAGATGAGACATTTTCAGTGATGATTAACCTCACTCCTCTGAAGATATTACCAAGGGCATTATGCTCATTATTATTATTCTTTTAAAATTCTTTTTAAATGTATTATTAATCCTTTTGCTCTTCAGATGACAAAAGAGAAGCTGTGTGATTATTTAACAACCAAGCACCACCAGCTGGTACTCCAAGCTGGTAGAAGTCACCATGTGTTACTGCTCCGTCCTACAATAAATCCTTAAAAATGAGAATGCAAAAGGCAAATTAAGTTCATAAATGCCTTTGGATATGAACCATGGAGAAACATCAACATTTTAATGCTATAACCAACCATCAAGGAGATGAAGTGGGAAATGAAGAATATCAAGAAAAATTGATATACATTAATTAGTTTAGCTAACTTATGTGACTTTCATAATAACACTACTCTGAAAGTGTCAAGTTCCACACTGAGAATTTAAATGCCAACAACGCTTGCTTATCCGTGTCAAAAAAGATTAGTCAGACTATAAACCTATAGCGATAGCAGGGTGAGAAAGTGCACAATAGAGAAAAAGCAATGTCCATTAAGGAGCTTAGTTTGGTCTTTTAAATTTCAACATTTCATTTTATTGTTATGCCACTGCTTCATTGCTTATCTTAGAACAATTCTGCTTTATATGGAGCAGTGAGTACTTTTATTTTATTAATTCCAAAGTATGGGCTCTCTTATTACCTTATAAACTACTCCATTGACTCACACCTTATACTAGGTATTCAGTACAAAGATTGGTTCACTTAGAAGATTTGATACTTAAATTATTAAGCACTTCATTTACAAAATAAAAGTGTCTTATGGCATAAAATGAAACTTTAATAAAATATGTTTTAGAGAAATTTCAATATTATGAAATACTCTTAGCAGCCTTATTTTTATTTTTACATTATTCAATATATTTTATTGAAAGAGGAGCATATATTATTTTGCAGATGAATTATAGGTCTATATTGCTGAGGAGACATGGGAAGTATTAATTTCTGATGACATTAAGGTGAAAAGTTTTACCATTTTTTCTCCTTCTTCGCAGAAATTAGATCTGTAATCTTTGATTTAAGAAAGTGACTTCTTCTAAAGCCCTCCACAGATTCATGAACTTTGGATTGTTCTAATAGGAACAAGAACATAACCATTTGCTGGCCCTCCAGCCTGGGAAATGTGGCATAAAGAGAGGCTCCCTCCATCCTTCAGGCCCTTTAGGGGACCCACAGCATTTGAGAGTTCTGACAGCATTGTGAACAAACATGACTAGTACTAATTCAAGTGACTTTTTGTATGTGGTTTCTTTTATAATATTTTATTGTAATAATCTTGATTAGAAAGAAATGGGAAATATTCTGGTGTGATCTGATCAGCTCTCATTGACACAGAAGGGAAGAGGCAAGAGCTGATTCAGGCTGGTGTCAACAGAGGTCTGAGAACTACTGTAGCCAGACTGACCTCTTGGGGAAGCTCTGAGTGGGGTGAAACAATATTATAAATGACTAATTTAAATTCCCAGTACTCTCAGTCAGTCTAATTTATTAGACTCAAATTTATTAGCTAATTTATTAGCTCAAATCGGATGGAATTAATTTTGTTTCAGAGAAGGAAACATACAAATTGAAGATTTTAATCATGCCAAAATAGAAGATTTGACACTTTTAATGTGAAGTTTTTATTTATGTTTTAGCATTTATCTATAAATTTCTTGCTTAGAATCCATTGCTGATTTCCCCCATAGCTAATTTTATAAAGTCGGATTGTATGCCCAAAGGTCTTTTTTGATGTCCTCTCACTTTTTCATTCCCTTACTCCTTCTAGGCACTATGAGATCATCCTTTTGTACACTGCCTGGTCTTACACCATCATCACAATTCTTCCTACATTTGAGCCCTTTGGTGCAGTCACTGGGTGAAGGCATCTTGGCAAGAGTTGGGCTCTTTTCCACTCTCTCTCTACCAAGCTTGATGTCCGTCTCTGGGGACTGGCCTCTCCCGACAGTATGTCCAAAGTACATGAGATGATGCCTTGCAATCACTTCTTCTAAGCAGAAGTCTGCTTGTAGGTCTTCTAAACTTCTGCTCATTCTTTTGGCAGGCACGCAACTTTCAATAATCTTCATCAAGACTGTAGTTTAAATGCATCTATTCTTCTTTGGTCTTCTTTACACACTGTCCAATTTTCACATGTGAATTTTATGAGATAGTAACTATCAAGCCCTGGGTCAGATGTACCTTAGTCTGCAGGAGGATGCTTCAAAAAGTCTGTGGTAAAATTCCATCATCTTTGAATTCAATTTTTCCATGAACTTTTAAAGCCCTCTCATATGTAGAATCAAACCTGTCTCAAATTGGACATTTAGATATTTAGCAGCTAGATATGTCTCCTCAGATTGTCTTAAATCTCATAATAAATTAAGCTTTGCTCCTATATTCAAATTTTTGTTCTGTTCTATATGTTAAACCATTGTTTTAATAACATTACTCCACTCTTTGCTTTATATAGTATTTTTTCTTTCTGAAGGATGCCCGGCTACCAAATAAGCTAGATATGTCTCCTCAGATTGTCTTAAATCTCATAATAAATTAAGCTTTGCTCCTATATTCAAATTTTTGTTCTGTTCTATATGTTAAACCATTGTTTTAATAACATTACTCCACTCTTTGCTTTATATAGGATTTTTTCTTTCTGAAGGATGCCCGGCTACCAAATAATCTGATTAATAAAATGAACATTTGCATAATTTCATTCATTGCTTTAATTTATATATATGTATCTATATCTATATGAAATATCCAATAATTATCACTTCAACTCTCTGAGGCAGGGGCAGTTTAAGAAACAGTAGCACAAAGTAAACATAATTTTTTTCCCCAAATTGCAGAACTAAACACTAAGAAAGTTTGGGATTTGAGCCTGTGAGAAAGCACTATTATAATATTCCAACCTCTCTCACTTCCTATGTTAGACAGTGTTCTCTATAGAAACAAACAAAATCAGGACACTACGAGTTTATACACACACACACATGAGAGAGAGAGAGACAGAGAGAGAGAGAGAGAGAGAGAGAGAGAGAGCTAACATGATAAATAAGCAGTTAATCTACAAAGCAGTACAAGTGACTCAGTGAAACTCACTTGCATGAGACAGCTAATATACTGATATTCTTTCAAGTCTCAAATGCTGCCTGGTAGTCCTCTGTAGAACAATTCAGGGTATCTGGCCACAAGCAGCAAGCTAGATGACAGGTTTCAACAGTTCCCAGCACAACATGCATATTCCGGTAGCATGGTAAAGCAGGTTTTGAAAGAATCTCAACTTACTGCAATAAAGTCCATGGATTAGGTGTCCCCTGTGTAGTGTGTCTTGAAAATGGAGGCATGAAACAAGCAAGATAGTGGCTTCACAGTGGTCTGAAGATCCAGGAGCAAGAGAGAGAAATTTAAGTCTTGCTGAGCCATTTATATCTTCACATTTCAACTAATCTCTCACACGTGTCCATTGGCCATGTTGGCACAACAAACCTACCTAACATACCATCATATAATTTTCTTCTGCCCTCTGTGTTTTGGTCTTCACATCTCCATTCCCAAGCTTGTAGGAGTTAATACACTTCTCCACAATTTGGTCCAGCATTCATGCTATGAATTCTTGACTTAAAAAGTAATAAATCCCTTGTCTTTGTTGAATTTTCCAGAGGTAATAACTATTGTATAGTCAAATAAATGTTAGAGTTTAGTAAGTATGAAATCAAAGCATTAAAAACTGTGCTTCTTTGTTTCATAGGCAATCGGTACAGCATGCTTGGGTAAAAGGTAGGCTGTGCTATTGTTTTCTTAGTCTACATCCAATTAATGTTAAAATATGGTAACGCTACATGTCACAGAGTGAAACTCTTCCACAGGTATCTTATCGCTGTAATCCTAGTAGAAGCAAATCACCATATCACTTATTTCGCAAGTCTATTGAAATTGTAGCCAAATATTAGATTCAATGTCATGTGCCAAGTAGAAATCTTGAGTCAAGCTGTGCTCAATGATACTGAGTCAATTATATTGCATAGAAATTTTATAGCAGAGTAGAAATGACCACAAAGTTGTCTAAGGCTATATAATCTTTATAGGAACAGACTGCCACAATTTTGTCTTATGGAACTACTGATGGGATTAATCCTCTGACCATTCGGCTAACAGAAAAGTGCTTCATAATTGCCTAAAAAGGACTTTTGAGTTAGGTTATAGACCCGGTGGTGTAGTGGTTGTGTGTTGATTTTGAAACCACCAGCCACTTTGCAAGAGAAAATCCATGCTTTCTTACTTCCACAATAGGTATAGCCACGGAAACTAAGAGAAACAGATTTACCATGTCATAAAGGGTCAATAGAAGTAAAAACAGTGATTTTGAGGTTTTTGTAGGAGAGTGCACATTACTTCTCTTTTTGTAACTTCTCCAAAAGTCAATCCAAAATGAATAATTTTAGTAATACCTCAAAAAGGGTTCAAATGTGTTGGTTTCTTTGAATAAGATAAAGTTAATGGAGAAGAAGAAGAAGTTGAATGGCTCAAGACACATACCTACATAGGATAATAGAAAATACAGTTTTCCTGAATGTTCCAGTGGTAATAACTAATATTAGAATGGTAACACCCTAACATTTATTTGACAATGTAATAGTTATTACTCCAGGTAAACTCATCAAAGACAATTTTGATTATTCTATTTTCGGAACAAGGACATTATTGAAAATGTGATGCTCCTTGAAAATGAGTATAATTATATAACATACTCAACGTATTGGAAGCATGGCAGACAAACTGCTAGCATGATAAGTTACTGTTGTTGGATAACACTCATTATTTTACTTATCCATTAGTGCCACAGAAGCTTTGTCAATCTACAAAATTCTAAGATCTTTTCTAGATATTTCATATGACTTACAATAACTGCAATAAGTATTAGTAAAGATAATATCTTAATTGTATATACAATAACCTTGAAGTCCAGAGCAGTTAAGTAGCTGGTAAAATAAAGTTCCATATTTAATTAATGGTTGATCTGAGACACATAACCTATCTTGAGCTCTTAAATCTATATGCAGTCCTCTAAGCAGGGGTTATTTTGTAGATGAATCTTAAAGGGTCAATATAAAGATAAAGACTGAGATGACACAGATTATGAACTAAAAAGAGTATGATGAGGTTTGCATTTAAAAAAGCAATCGTATCAATTATATAATGATAAAATTTAAAAGATTTACACAGTGGGGGGGCTATAAAATAATTTTACCAATACTTTAAGTGGTTAGCAACTGGAGTGGAGTTAGAAAGAGGAGTAAATTCTTGAAAGATGAATCAGATTTAATGGCTTCTTCAAATATTAATTTGTAAAGTTGTTTAGGATGGAAGATGTCAGATAATTAGTTCAGCATATAAAATATGTAATTAGAAGTGATTGATTTGTAGTTTAAAAGCTTGGGATATAAACAATTTATCTCATTATTTGACTTTTTGCTCTGACGTCTGCTTGCCGATACAAAGATAGATCATTTAGTGGCCAGCCAGGTGTATATTTCCTCTGTGTTTACATCTATTGATGGCTAATCTGCCGTTCCTCTAACGCCACCAGACAAAATTGACTTATGTGAAAATTCAGCTGTGCTACAAAATAAAGACAGCTGTATAATGCATTGACGTTTTTTCTATGGAGGAAAAAATAATATGCTATCTATTGAACATTCCTCTTTCTAAGCAGAATATCATGAGATTCTAATATATTATTTCATTGAATCTCCACACAACCTCATGAAGAATCAATGCTAACACTCTTAATTTGCAATTAATGAAGATGATGTTTAAAGCACTTAAAAAAATGTCCCCTTAAACAACTAGATAAAACAGATCCAGAACTGTTTGATTTTAAAACCCAAGTGCCACCTTAGTCCAGTTTGAGAAGAGTGTTACAAACTTTCAGAATTTACACTTAATTCCACAACTCTTATTAAATGTCTGTGGATAAAGAGGTTTTCAGTTGTTTTCTCAATTGTCCTCAAGTTGATTCCAGCACACAGTGATGCTTTGTGTGTGAGTACACTGCTCCATAAAGGAAATGGCCACTGAGCTGTCTAAAATTAATCTCCAGGCCTTCTTCTGACATACCTCTAGGTCGACTCAAACTCTCAACCTTTTGATTAGCAGCAAAGATTATTAATGTTTTAAGTTCATTTGATGAGTAGTTGTCACAGATATTACTTTGAGTCATTATTATATAGATAACTACATTAGCACTTGAGAAAACTTTCTGGTAGAAGGGAAGGTAAAATAGCTTGAATATATTGAAATGTTTTGAGAAAAGTGATTTTATTTGGTGTTGGAAAAATTAATTGCAGTGTAAAGAGGACAGTCCAGAAGGACAGTATGACTGCATTAACCTTCTTGAAATGCTCTGATATGTCTACAATTAACAATAAACTTCAATGTTTCTACTGGGCACTCTCTGGTTCTGGCATATTTTGACAAATTTTTCAATTTTAATCATTTTCCCAGAGAATATGCATAGAGACTGCATTAAGATCAAGTATTGAAGATAATAGAAAAGAATAAAATTGGCATTTTTAAAGGCTTCAAAATAGTCAATAATTTCATTTTGTCTGTGGAAACACATTATATAAGATATATACCCTCATTTCTATAAAGTTTTAAATAATTCAAGACAACAAATACTATATATTATAAATTATAGAAAGGAATGACTACATATAAATTAAAGTATTCAGTCAAAATGCCATTAAAGAGAATAAAGGGATTAGGAGAAATGAAGGAAAAAGAGGTTTCAAACAGCAATGGCAAAAGATGAATCAGAAGTAACAAAATATTAACTATGTTTGCCACACTTCATTTATCTAATCAGATTCAAGTTAAGCTCACAGTTCAGAGATTTAATTTTTTTAAATAATTAAATGTAATGAGAATGAAAGAGAAGCACAATGAGACAAAATTTGTTTTACAAAATAGAAGAAGAAACCAGATTATATGGCAGAGTGCAGAGTAGAGAACATGGCTACAATAGCACTGACAGGTCACATCATTACCTGCCGGACAAAAAGACAGCAATGTAGTTGTGTCTCTCTCATGGTGCACTGTGCAATGTGTGAGGGATTGCTAGCTAAAGGTCAGCCGTTCAAACCCAGCAGTGAAGCAACGATATAAAGTTGTCTGCTCTAAAATGTTTAGTCTCACAAATTCTATATAGGGCAGCTTTGAATCCGAATTGACTTAATGGTACTGGGTTTGGCAGTCAATCCAATGCATTATTCAATTTTAAGTCATAGCAATCTTCTACAGGGCTTCGCAGGCTATGTTTCTATATAGGAATGAATTGCCTCAACTTTTTCCTGTTGAGTAGTCAGTGAATTTGAACTACCCACCTCGTGGTTAAAAATCCAATGCTTATTTGGCAACATGTCTCTCTCTCTTTCTGTCTCGCTATATATATATATATACATATAAAACTTAATTACTAATCTCTGTATATATACAGAGATTAGTAATTAAGTTATACTAATACTAATGTTATTTAAGGGACCTATTAAAAGGAACATTTATCATTTTTCACACAGTAACAATGTTAAGGTCTATCTGAGTAATCCAAGACTATACAAACAGCCTCGTGCAATTCTTGGCTTCACTAATTCAGGTCAATCATGGGAATACACAGGGGCAGTGTATACATGACAGATTAGATAGATTAGATAGATAGATAGACAGATAGATAGATAGAGATGATAGATAGATAAGACTTTCTATATCCTAAAGGGTTGCAGTTCCACACTGTCCTAAAGAGTTTATAAGAGTTGGGAAGACTCCATGGCAGTCATTTTGAGTTTGCTTGTAGTTTCTCATCATTAATATATTAGACAGTTGTGGAATTTAAGTTTCTCTTGCAGCAGTTTGAGTGATGTTTTACATGGGAGTGAAAAAGATGCACAAAGAATAGATACATTTGTACCTTCCTTAATTTGCTAAATATACTGCTCATGTCCATGATTTAATTTTTTCAAGCTCAAATCTTATTCGTGATCATCAAAAAATCAAATAATAACTACAGGCTTGAAGAATGAGAAAAGAAAATGGGAAATATTTGGATATTTATTATATATTATTACTAAAAAAAGTATCGCAAAAAAGTTCAAAAATTTATAAGACAATCCTTTCCACAGTCTCAAGGGAAAGTAAATCTTTTCCTTTAGTTTTGAGCAATGTTAAACATTTCCCCTAAGGAATTTTAGCAACAGTAGAACATTATTTTTAAATTAACTTTTTCATTAAATGCTTGTTTCCCTTGAAAAGGGAGCAGCTGTTAGTGCTGGCAGACTTCTCCCCACCCCCACCCAATCTATGAGCGCAAATCAAAAACAATTTGTTTTGTGAATAATCTACAGTATGACAATTTGTCTACAAATATGTCACTGCCTGTTTACCTCAGTGTGTGTCAATTGGATTTAGCCCCTTATTTGTAGAAAAAGGAAGAAGGCAATTGTGACAGCATCCCTGCCTGCATGCCTGGCACCGCAGCCTCTCTTCCAGACTTCCTGCTGCCACTGGGAACCGCAGGGAGTGAGAAGCCACACGCTGCGCAGAGTGTGTGGGTTTAGCAGGACTGGGCCAGCTACAAAATTAGAGACTTGGGCTCTCACCGAGAGACTGGAGAGCTGTTCACACGGAAGCAGATCTTTCTGTACAACACTTTGATTAAGTCTAGGAAGAACCTTAATAGACTGCCATTTACTAGAAAGGAACCTTTTAGACACAAGTGTTGGGGGATGGGATTTGATTTTTTTCTCTCTCCCCTCAGCTAGCTGCCTCCATGCTGAACAGCTGATGCTGGTATTAAAGGAAGATCAAATAGAAGGCTTATTCAGCATTTACTAGATTTCCAGGAAGAGGGGAAAAAAAGGGATGAACTTCAGCTTACTTATATATCAATGTATGCTTCTATATGTCAGTTTATATCATCTAAGGTAGTATCTGATTTTCTTTGTATTTAGTGTTAGAACAAGCAAAGCTCTTTCATATAGACAGCATAATCCTTTCATGTGGACACTCACACTGCTTTCATGCAGTCTCATGATTGACCTCAACTAATGAACCCAAGAATTGTACAAGGCTGTTTCTATAGTCTTGGGTTATTGAGATAGACCTTAACATTGTTATTGTGTGACAAATGATAAATGTTCCTTTTCATAACTCTCCTCAGTAATAGGATTACTATAACCCAATTACTAATCTCTGTCCATTTTACCAATGTTTGCTCATATCTATGTGTGTATATATATTATATATATATATATATAATCTCAAGATTGAAAGTTAATAAAAGAAGAAAATGGCAAACTCAATACAGGAATGATTTAAAGGGTGTAATTTAGTGTGGTACAGGTATCTATTTGCTGCATATAAAGATAGATCCTCATTGATGGCTTTAGACATGTTTTGAAAGTAAATTTCAAAAGCAAGAGCAATCCAAAGATATTGATCTAAAACATCAAGTATGCAAGAATGCAAAATTCTAAGCAAAAGACACATATTGTTTGATATACAAGCATATTTAATAATTTTAACTGCATATAGATGGAAGTGACAGCGGTAATCAATACTACTTTCTTGTTTGATTTTTGCTTATAGTTTTTCCATAATACTTTGAAGATTCTTCAAGAGAGAGAAGATGGAGTCACCTAAGTAGACTAGTTCCTGTTCAAATCTCATTGCATTAGAAAAATTATGGCTAAAAAGAGGGCCCAATTTGGGAAAGAGAGGTTTATAGCTATAATTAGTATCTTTAGTATCTTAGTGCTAGTATAATTAGTATCTTAAAATGATTTAATATAGTTAAAATCTTTTCATATATAGAGAAATGTTTGTCCAAAAATATATTTAGAGATGAGATAAAATGAGATAATATTTGAAAAAGGATATCCTCTTAATTCTTTTATATATAAATACTTGTATATAATAATTAAATGTGCTGTAAACTATGAGAAATTAATCAAAAAGTGAGGTAAAAGTAAGATTAATATTTCATATTTTTGTGGCTAAACACATGAGTAGATTTCTGCTAATTAAAAAGAAAAGCATTTTCAAAGACTCCTCAGCAATAATCAAGAAATAAAAAAAACACATCTATAGCTAACTTTTAGGAATCTTGAACAATGATGGATGTGCATAGTTAACACATCCAAAACAGCAGAATTTGAAATTGAGAGTAAGGAGAATTGGACAGTGTAATTTATACAAAGAATCAATAAAATGCATAGAGATTAACTAGATGAGTGATTTCCTGAAGTGGGAGTAAAGAGAGAGAAAGCAGAAGGAGTGCTTGAAAAACAGTTGAAGATGATACCTCCTTCCACCAATCTATGTGACTCAATGACTCTTGTGTTGTGTACTATGAAGCGGTGACATGTGGGCCTAGCTGCTATGGGTGAGATCCCATCCCAAAGTAGCCAGTCAGCTTCTTCACAGACTACCTCAGTTTCAGAAACTCTCAAGGCCCCTATTACATTCCTCCTGCATTGGCCTTTGTCTAATGGAAGATCAATGCAATAACTTCATCTATCTCAGCTCAAGGAGAGATAAATTTGAACTGTTGTCTGTTCTAGCTCCAGAAATTTCTGGGAAATCAACTGAGACTGTCATGAGTCCTTATTACACTTGATTTTTCCTCTGACCTAGCATTATTTCTTTCCCTTTCCCACTCAGGTATTGAACCCAAAGGAATGCTTTAATTAATACAATGTACACTGACATTTTATTAATGTCTTCTTCCTTAGGAACTAGACCTGGAACAATTATTCTTTCCTTTCTTCAAAAGAGACTTCTGAAAAACAAAAGAGACTTCTGACTTTTCACCAGTAGTCGAAAAATCAGATTATGTATGTCAAAAGTAGCAGCATAGAAAGTTCAATGGGGATATAACATATGCTTTTTAAAAAGGAATGCCATAGTTTTGCTTTGCTAGGTAATCATTTTATTGGGGGTTCTTACAGTCCTTATAATAATTCATGCATTTAACACATCGAGCACATTTGTATTCATGTAGTCATCACCATTTTCAATACATTTTCTTTCTGTTTGAGCTCTTGATATCAGGCCCTTATTTTTACCCTCCCCTGTACACCCACCCTTCCATGTGATTCCTTGCTAATTTATAAATTATTATTATTCGCATATTTTTCACTGACCTCTGTATCACTTCGCCAATGATTCCATTGTTTTATTGTTTGTGCCCCTTGTTGGGAAGGGGGGTGATATGTAGTGATCATTGTAATCATTTTCCCCTTCCTCCCACCACATTCAGCCTGCCCTCATGGAATCTTTACTCCCATTATTGTTCCTGGGGGGCTTATCTGTCCTGAATTTCCTGTATCAAGAGCTCTAATCTGTACCATTGTACATACTCAGGTCTAACAAGATATGTAGGTAGAATTGTGGTCATTATAATTGTGGAGGGGGAGGGATGGTGGAGGTGGAAGCATTAAAGAACTAGAAGAATGTATGCTTCATCTGTGGATAATGCAAACTTGTTGGCCCATCTCTTCCTTGTGACCCTTCTGTAAGGGTTTGCCCAATTATCTAGAGATGGAGTTGGGTCTACACTCCACCACCACTACCACCTCATTCACATGAATATGATTGTTTGTTCTGGGTCTTCTAAGAACTGATCCCATTGACATCTCATGGTCACATAGCCTGGGGTGCTTCTTCCATGTGGGCCTTGTTGCTTCATATCTAAGCAGCCATTATATATCTACAGGCCTTTAAGATCAGAGACTCTATATATTTTGATAGCCAGGCACCATCAGCTTTTTAACCACATTTGCCTATGCACCCATTTCTTTTCTTCAGTGATTGTGTTGGGAAGGTGAGCATCACAGAATAGCAGGCCTTTAGGAAATAGTGTCCTTGTGTTGAAGGGGTACTTGAGTACAGGCCCAATGTCTGTCTGCTATGTTGTTATTTAGCATATATATGCACGTAGGTTTAAGTCCCTATAGTTATATATAAATGTATTTGCATATGTACATGCCTGTATTTAGACCTCTATAAATGTCCTTTGCCTCCTAGTTCTTTCCTCTGTTTCCTTTTACTTTCCTCCTGTCCCACTATCATCTTCTACTTTCATTTGGCTCCTAGTAATTCCTCTTGGTTACATTGCACTTGATCAAGTACAATCAGGCATCCTATACCCTCCTCACCATTGATTTTATATCACTTTTTGTTCCCTTGTTCCTGAGTTTTTTGGCTCCCCACCACCCCACCATGTCCCTCTCTTCCAATGTCCCCCTGGAACCATCAATCCTATTGTTTTCTCCTGATGCTTATTTATTCTGCCTATCTTATCTAGATAGACATGACAAACAACAATAACAAAAACCCAACAAAACAAAAAAATAGAAGGCTAGAAATAGCTCCAATTCTTTCTGTTGACCTTTAGGAGTGTTTTACCGTCAAGTCTGATGATGTGTTACACCGTGCCCTCAAAGTCTATTTTTTTAAATATTGATTTTATTGGGAACTCTTACAGCTCTTAGACCATTCAATACATCATCTGTATCAAGCACACTTGCACACATTTTGCCATATCACCTCCAAATATTTTCTACTTGAGTCCTTGGTATAAACTCCTCCTTCTCCTTTTCCTCTAGTTCTTTTTTTTTAATTCCAGCTCCCCATATTTCCCCTCCTCCTCCTCCCCCATGAACCCCTAATAATTTGCAAATCATTATTGCCTTTTCATATCGTACACTATCCAATGTGTCCCTTCACTCACCCACCCCCATTCTCCACACCCCAAAGAGGAGATCATATGTAGATACCTGAATTTAGTTCCCTCTTTCTATTCCACCATCCCTCCAGCATCACCACTCCCCCCACTAGTCCCAAGGGATCACCTATCTTAAATTCCCCATGTTTCCAATTCCAATGTACATCCCCTGATCCAGCTGGATCTGTCTGGTAGAATTGGTATCATGATGGTGGGAGAAAGCATTCAAGAACCAGAGGAAAGTTGCACATTTTATTGTTATTACACTGTACCTTGATTAGCTCATTTCCTTGCTGCAACCTCTCCTGTAAGAGGATGGCGCTTCACCTATTGATGGACTTTGGGTGCCCAATCTGCACTCCCCCTCATTTATAATGATAAAATTTTTAGTTCTTTGATGCTTGACACTGAATCCCTTTGACACCTCATGTTCACACAGGCTGGTGCGCTTCATCCATCTGGGCTTGCTTCTGAGATGGATGGCTGCTTGACTCCTTTAAAACCTTTAAGACCTCAGATGCTATATCTTTTGGTAGCCGGGCATCATCAGCTTTCTTCACCACATTTGCTTATGCATACATTTGTCATCAGCGATCATATCAGGAAAGTGAGCACGCTATGTTAAGCTTTTTAGTTCTTGAAGCCTGATAACTGATCCTTCTGAAACCACATGGTCCCACAGGCTGGTGTGGGCTTTGTTGCCCTGTTCTTTCTTCTATTTCTTTTTACTTTCCTCTTGTCCCACCATCATGCTCAACCTCCATTTGTGTTTCAGTATTTTCTCTCTGTTACATTAGTCTTGATCAATCCCTTTTGGACCTCTCACACCCATCCTGTCACTGCCTTTGAATCACTTGTTATTTCCCCCTCCTTCCCTTCTCCCATGTTCATCTCAGAACCATTAGTCCCTTTGTTTTCACCTCCAGACTATTTATTCGGCCTATTTTACCTAGACAGATCTGCAGAGAAAACAATACGTACCCAAAAAAGGCATCCTAAAATGAAGCAAGCAAAGAAAATAGAACAATAACATCAATAAAAAAACCAATGTCACATATGTATATATATATATATGTACGTAAAAATACAAAAATAATAATATAAAAACCTGTAAATAATTTGGGGTCTGTTCATTGACCTCCAGCAGTATCCTCTGGTTGAGTCAGATGGGTTGCCACACCCTGGCACCAATGTACATCCTTGACACTCCATCTGGAGCTCCATGCTCTGTTACACACCCTCAGTCTTTTGCCATGGTGTGGCTGGGCTAGACAGGGTGTAATCCTGATCCTGTTTCTCCATTGCTTACCCTGAAAGACCACAAGGGTAGCTGTATTTCATATTGTATTTCATATTGTGGCCGGCCACATGATCTTATCTATGCATTGGCTCTTCTGAGTGGGAATAACATCCTGAAGGCTCGGTGGGCCTGGATGGACTTCATTCTATCTTCTTCCCCCTTCATTTGTTCTCATGTGATCTGGTCAGGCTTATCTCACTCCCCAAACTGCAGCTTCAGTTTCAACCTCCAAGCAAACTCCCCTGGGGGAGAGGTGGCTGCCCCTATAGTTGGGATTGGGGTTGTGCTCTCAGACCTCGCCACTGGTTCTCCACTCCATTGTGTCATACTGCATTCACATACAGGAACACTGGATTTAAGTTTGGTCCCTCTTTGCCTATGGAGATATAAAAAATACCCTCCCCTTGTGTGGGATGGTACCCCATTCTCTCTGTACATATCACCATCTGACCCCACCCTCCTGGTGCCCCACCCTAATTTGCCACCATATGTAGCCCTGGATTTTGTCTGGTCCCTGCCATACTACTTGGGCCTTCCCCCAGAATTTTTGTATACTGTAGATTTTTCCCAATTATTAATATTAACTTACCTCAGGGGACTCATGTTGTACATGTCCTTTTGCACTTGGCTAGCTTCACTTAGCATAATTTCCTCCAGTTCTTCCCTTGCAGTGATGCACTTCATGTATTCATCACTACTTTTCAGCAATGCATAGTACTCCATTATATGTACGTACCACAGCTTAATCCATTCATCAGTTGATGGGAATTTGGACTGCTTCCAACTCCTTGCAATTGTGAACTGTGCTGTGATGAATATTGGGACGTGGACTGTTGCTTGGCACTTCTGAGTATATGCCCAGGATGGGAATTGCTGGGTCACATGGTAGCTCAATTTCCATCTGTTTTAGATATCTCCAAATTGATTTCCATAGTGGCTGTACATGCCTACAGGTCCACCAGCAATGGATAAGCGTTCCTATCTCTCCACAGCCTTTTCAACACTTGTTGCTTTCTAATTTTTTGAATTGGGTTATCCTTGAGGGTGTTCGGTGGTATCTCATTATTGTTTTGATTTGCATTTCTCTTATGGCTAATGAGCAGGAACATTTTCTCATATGTTTATTGGCCATTCTGATCTCTGCCTCTGTGAAACTTCTGTTCAGTTCCTTTGCCCACCTCTTCAGTGGGCTATTAGTTTTACCCTTTTTGGAAGCTATCAGTGTAGTGTAAATTTTAGTAATAAGGCCTTTATCAGATTTGTCATTGCTAAAGATGTTTTTCCAGTCCGTGGTCTCTCTTAGTACTCTCTTGGTGAATTCTTTTGATATGCACAGGTGTTTTATCTTTAGTATAACCCACTTGTCTATTGGTGCCTCCTCTGTGTGTGTTTGGAATTCCTCAGAGACCTCATCTCTTTCCTCTTCTTGCTGCTCTGCTACAGGACCTTTGTGTTTCACCCTGGTGTGGTGGGGTCAGATTGGACACAATTCCCATATTGTGTCTCCAGCATTGTCCCCCATTATGCTATGGGTTAGTGAAGGGATGTCATACTTCATGTGGGGACAGATCCCATGGTCTTCTCTATGCATTGCCTGCTCTGAGTAGGAATATCATCCTGGGGTCCAAACTGTGTTCAACTCTCTTTCTCCTTCCCTATTGGTTTTCTCCCAGGTGTTCTGAGCAGAACCAACCATCTCCCAAAACTGTGGTTTCTGAACTGTCCTCCGTATTTAATTCTTCTAGGGTGGGGGTTCACATAGCTGGGATGGGTTTTACCCTGCAGACCTCTCTAATGGTTTGCTGCTTCATGTCAGTAGGTGGCATTCAAGTCTTGGTGCTTCAGGTTGAGTTCTGGTCCATCTCTCTCTTCCTGTGAAGATATGAACAATAACCTCGCCTTGAGTTATTTTACATTAATAATTCACGTTTTGTTTTCCCAATCATGTCCTCCACATAAGATATTTTATTCTTAAGTACATTATGCTAATTTTCTATAGCCTGCTCATAATACCTCGGATAAAGGGTGATGCTGGCAAAACATAAAATGTTCTTCTAGTTCTTTTTTTATTTTTTTGAATAGTAACCCATACTCACTTTTGCTAATTTCTTAAGAGCATATAAATCCATCTTTTGGCTTTTAGTACATTTAAGGTTGTAAATAAATGAGAAAAACATAAATGACATGGTTCTTAAGCAAAAACTTGCCAATTCTCCTTACTATAAATGCTTCATTAAATGTTTTGTTTTATCTGTGATCTTATTTTAAAGAATCATTTTATTGGGGGCTCATACAACTCCCATCACAATCCATACAAACATCAATTTTATGCACGCCACGTTTACATACTTATGCCATCATCACTCTCCCTCCATCCAGGTCCCCAGTATCAGCTCCCTATAGTTTCCTTCCCCCCCCCCTTGAACCCTTAGTAATTTACAAATTGTTATTATTTTCATACTGTACACTGTCCAATTGTCCCGACACTCACTTCCCTGTTGTCCGTGTACCAGAAAGGAGGTTACATGTAGATCCCTGAAATTGGTTCTCCCTTTCTATTCCTCCATCCCTCTACCCTCCTGGTATTACCACTCCTATTACTAGTCTTAATGGATCATCTATCCTAAATTTCCCATGTTTCCAACTTCACTGTACATCTCCTGGTCTAGCTGGATTTATGTGGTAGAATTGGGGTCATGATAGTGGGTGGGAGGCAGCATGGGAACTAGAGGAAGGTTGCATATTTCATTGCTACTGTCCTGTATCTTAACTGGCTCATCTCCTTGTAACCCCTCTGCAAAAGGATGTCACTCCACCTATTGATGGGCTTTGGGTCCCCCATATGTAATCCCCCTCATTAATAATGATATAATTTTAGCTCTTTGATGCCTGACACCGGATCCCTTCACAACCTCATGATCACACAAGCTGGTGTGTTTCATCTGTGTGGGCTTTATTGCTTCTGAGCTGAATGACCACTTGCTTACTCAAGTCTTTAAGACCCTAGATGCTATATCTTTTGGTAGTCGGGCACCATCAGCTATCTTCATCACATTAGTTTATGTACACATTTATCCTCAGTGATAATATCAGGAAAGTGAGCATGCAATGTTGTGCTTTTCAGTTCTTGAAACCTGATATATAATCACTTTGATACCTCATGATCCCACAAGCTGGTGTGCTTCTTCCATGTGGGCTTTGTTGCTTCTGAGCTAGATGGCTGCTTATTTACTTTCAAGCTTTTAAGACCCCAGATGCTCCAACTTTTGATAGCTGGGCACCATCAGCTTTCTTCACCACCTTTGCTTATGCACATATTTGTCTTCAGTGATTGTGCCGGAAAGGTGAGCATCTTGGAATGCCAATTTAATAGAAAAAAGTGTTCTTGAACTGAGGAGGTACTTGAGTGGAGGTCCAATGCCCATCTGTGGTCCTACTACTAACCCTATAAGTTTGCACGTTAATCTATTTCCCCACCATCACTTATAAATATATGCACATATGTATATACCTGCATTTGAACCTCTATAAATGCCCATTATCACCCAGTTCCTTCCTCTATTTCCATCTGCTTCCCTCTTGTCCCACTATCATGCTCAATCTCCATTTGGGTTTCAGTATTTTCTTTCTGTTGCATTAATCTTAATCAATCCCTATCAGCCTTCTCTCACCTACCTTGTCACTGATTTTTTTTATCAATTGTTATTCTCTTTTTCTTAGACCAATTGGCATCACCACCTTTCCCCCTCCTCCTCCTCTCCCATGTCCCCTACCCTGGAACCATCAGTCCTGTCATTTTCATCTCCAGACTCTTTGCTCAGCCTATCTTGTCTAGATAGACCTGCTGAGGTAACAATATGCACAAAAAAGGCCTCCTAAAATGAAGCAACTGAAAGAAATAAAACAATGATAACAACAGCAAGAAAACCCCTCAATGTGCTATACATATGTAAAGAATAATAAAAATAATAGCAATATAAAAACCTGTATAAAGTTCAAGGTCTGTAGTTGACCTCCCAGAGTGACCCCTGGTTGAGTTGGATGGAGTGCCATATCCTGACCCCAAAGTATATCCTTGTGATTCCACGTTCTGTTGCACACTCTTTGTACTTTATATTGGTGTGGTTGTGTACAACAGGGTATAATCTTGATCCCATTTCTTTATCCTAGCCCCAATAGGCCTTGGGTCAGCAAGGATAGCTGTATTTCATAGTGGGACCAGCCATATAGTCCTCTTTGTGTTTTAGCTGTTCTGAGTGGGAGTTCTTCTAGTACTTAAATGCTTCCTCCCCCACCCCCATACTATCTATCATCATCCCAATTTTGTCTTACAAATCTGACTAGACTAGAGGATGTACACTGATACAGATAGGAACTGGAAACACAGGGAATCCAAGGCAGAAAAATCCCTCAGGATCATTGGAAAGAAGGGTGACAATGGGAGGGTGGAAGGAAGTTGGGGCAGAAAGTGAGAACATATTGCAATGCTCTACATTATCTCCTCCCTGGGGGATGGGCAGCAGAGATGTGGGTGGAGGGAGATGATGGATGGTGCAAGATATGACTAAATAACGATAATTTGCAAAAGATCAAGGGTTCATGGAGGAGAGGAAGCTGAGAGGGAGGGAAAAAATGAGGAGCAGATACCAAGGCCTCAAGCAGAAAACAAGTGTTTTGAGAATGATGATGTAAGCAAATATGCAAAAGTGCTTGACACGATGGATGTATGTGTGGATTGTGAGAAGAAATGAATGAGCCTCCAGTAAAATGATTTAATTAAAAATGTATCTACGGCATTCTTTTCATTAAAAATATGTTAGTAAACTTTCATATATCAAGGCAGGGACACAATCTATATTCCTCCTAAAAAATATACACATTAGAGTAAAAATGTAATCAATTTGGAAATTTAGAAGAATAAAAAGACGTAAAGAGAGAATGAAAGTACATAATAGCTCTGAATTTGGGTATAAGAAAGAGATAATCAGCATAATAACACCAAATATAAGGAAGAACTGATGAGGTGCACAAGAGTTAAAGACAAAAAAGGTTGATGTTATTACACACATATATATATTTAAATAGATATGTAGAGACAGGAAATAGAATAATTAATAAAGGTCAGAAGCTCAGAACCAAAGCACCAAACTCACTGCCATAAACTCAATACTGGTTCACAGTTGTCCTGTGTATAGTTTTCTAGGTGGTAAATCTTTAGGGAGCAGGTAGACTCCTTTTTTTATTAAGAGTGTTTGACAGGTTAAACCAACAACCTTGTATTAGCAGTCCAACATCTACCCATTAGTGCCTGCAAAGCTCCTCAGGAAGATGAGGGAAGGAATTATACTCAAGACACAGGAAGAGTATGCTGTTAAAGCAAAACATAAACATAGAGTAACCATGGGATTTTTTAAATTACACCAAAATGAGCTCAAAAGAAGAAAAGAAATACTCATTAGCAGATTAAGAAAACAGAGCAGGGGGCATGCCCATTTTTGAAAATGTGTCTGAAAAGTAACACTATTGAATATAAGATATGTATTAAAAATGTGATAAATTGCTCTGGAAGTTCCAACAAGACTCTTAGGTCATAAACGAAAATGTAAATAAGAAACCAAAAGGAGGAAGTAAACGTATTCAAGAAAACCATGCAGCTTCGAAGTTGCAAGTGTCCATAGTGTGCTCAAAAACAGAAATGAAAATAAGACAAAGGTGAGGTGCTCCTTATAAAAAAGCACACTGGGTGCTCTACAAAGTCCTTGCAGTAGATCGGTGGTGGATGCTCCTACCGTTGGGTGCCACAGCATCTGTTCTGATTCACAGGGGTCCAGATCAGAATGAAATGAAACTCTCTCTGGCTGGTATGACCCTCACAGTTCCTCCTACTTCCGAAATCATCCCCATTATTGTGGCCACTGTGTCCATCCATATCCTCAGGTGTATTTTTTTTCCATTGACCTGTTAGGTTACCAAGAATGAAGTCTCCAGAGACTGGTCCCTTCAATTATCTATCACAGAATGTAGGAGGAAACAGCGTCCCTACCACCACTCTGTGAATGCTTTACTCTCACTCTGCCTGGCCTGAGTATTTCTTGAGATGTCTGGTAGCCAAAGAAGTAAGCAAAGGGGGGGAAAGGCCTTAAATATAATATTTATACATACATACATAAAAACACTATATTAAATACATGAAAACTGCACTGTACCAAACTGTACAGAACTGATTTGAAGTTGAAAAGCACCTGAGGAAAAATTTTGACTTTAAAATTTCAAATCTTGTGAGCCCTAAGAGTAGTTCTTAAACCTGTTAGAATAATGGGGAAACAAAACACAAGACCACAAAGGGTAAACAAATGGATGCAGATGTTGCTGGCATCACCAGCTGCAGGAAGCAAGTAAGAATTATGGTGTACTGATTTCAATGGCAGACCTTGAACTTTTTCCTTGAAAAGAGTCATAAAGGAATTTTCAAATTTTCTTTGTTATGTATGTTTAGACAAAAGTCATGCAAATCTAGTGTTTTTAAAATACTTAATATATGCATTATATTCACAATATAGGAAATTATTAGTACTTCAGAGTAGATAAAGTAGAATAATACAGTAAATCAGTGATGTAAATTATCAAAAATAAAATATCATTGTACAAATGTATGAAAATTAATAATAGAAAAGTATGTTTTAGATGTTAAAAGGTATAACAATTTGAACTCAATGTTTGCAATAGTAATTATATTAGTAGATCTTATATGTTTAATCACAAATTCATTATTATAAATGAATATGTTATATATAAAATATTAATATATTGACTCATAGAATCATCTATTTGATACTAATGGCAATGTATATAATATACTGAGTATGAAATTATTTCAGGTGTTTGAATAATTAGTAAGCTAACTTATTCAGTTTCTGATTTCTATTGCTTTGCAGAAAGATTCTACAGTTGCATGTCATTAGAAAGGAAATGTAATACAGATTTTAATTAATAAGATGTCTCTGTAGTAATTCATTTTTAATGGAAACAGTAAATATTTTCCAGTTTCTATATCTCTTACCATTAATTCCACCCACTGTTTTTTTAAAATCTAGTTAGGTCAAGCAGGGCTCAATAAGCAACCTATAATGTCAGCTACTACTGGCTAAGGAATATATCTCACTCTTCCTTGATTTTTGAGAAACCAAACCAAACCAAACCAAACCAAATATTCATGAAAGGTACTGGAGAGAACTGATGAAAGCAGATCATAGTATAAGTATTAATTGCACATATATAAATCACATGCTAATAATAATAATAATAATAATTTTTTGAAAGAAGTTTATATATAGATAGAATACCTTTTCATTCTAAAGCAGTGGTGTTGATGGATACAGGAAACAACAACCTGTCCTTAACATAAACACTTGTCCTCAAGAATCCCCTTCCTTCATAGGACTGGGCTTGCATTCTGCATAAAGAATGCCCCCAATAAAATTTAAAACAAACAAACAAACAAACAAAAAACCGAAATCAGAAGCACCAAAAGAAGATAGAGTACAAAGAGATTCTGTACTGAAAGAACTGGTCCACAGTCACCCATTTCAAGAGATAGCATATGATTAAGAATCAATGGTACTGAACGAAGAATTTCAAGCTGCACTGAAAACATTTTCCAAATAAAAGGCCCCAAGCGTTATCAATTGAAATGTTTCACCAAGCTAATGAAGCACTGGAAGTATTTGCCCACCTATGCCAGGAAATGTGGTTAGCAGTTATTTGGTCAACTGACAAGGAGAGACCCATATTTGTATCCCTCCCAAAGAAAAGAGATCCAACAGAATGAGCAAATTACAGAATAGTATCATTAATATCACACAAAGGTAATTTTTTGCTGAAGGTGACCACTACTATACATATATTTTTTTAAAGCAGGAAAGGGTGTTCATCTCCCACGCACCCACCCCCAAAAGAAACCAGGAGTTAGAAGAGAAATTAGGGAAAGAGAAGCAGTTGGCTAGAGGGGTCACAGGAACTAACTTGGGTGAGGAGGAGTGAGCTGGAGAGAGAGAAAAATGGGGGGAGAGAAACAGACAAGGCATTGGGAGGTTTGATATGCTATTTCAGTTGTTGAATGATCTGAAATGTAAACCTTCCCTACCATCTGACTTAATTCATAATAAAAAGTTTCAGGAAACAAAAAAGAATGACTATCCTCTAATTATTTTTTACATGTAAGAATTTATTAGCCATGTTTAAGGTGAAGATAAAAGTACCAGTCTCAACCTGATGCCCCATGAACTTATTTTTGAGCTCTAATGGCTTCTCTGCCATGTTAATTTCAGGTATGTCACATAGATTCTAAGAAGTTCAGTTACTTACACGAACTCTACTTAAAACAACCTATAGTAAGAAAAATCATTTGTACATCTTTAAACAGATATCTCAAGATGTCTGCTTTTCTTAATCTGGTCTTTTTATTTTTTTCTGTCTTTATAATTATAACTATCTAATTTTTTCAGATAGTTATATATATATATATATTAGAATGTTTCTTTACTTATTTTATGTCTGATAAAAATATCTTGTTTTCTCTCTTTCTTTTTTCCAAAACCCTACAATACTATACCCAGGACACCTGCCCAGGGAGATGGAATATAAGTGTTTAAATAAAGAATTGAAGCATTTAATTATTATGTTCTGGTTTCCTGCTAGTAGGATATCACACTAGTGAGTAAATGGATTAAGTTTCTGTAATGCCAGTCAGGACATATCTTGACAGTTGTGTTTTTCATTCTCGGGTGTCTAGTTAGGGAAAACACAGGGGTCCAATTCAACCTTTAAAAATGTTATCTTTTGACTAGAAAGATTACTGCTTTGAGATGCAATGGGATTTTCCGCAGCAAACTTAGCAGAAGGCTATGCTTTTTTATTACTCTCTGAAAGAGGAGTTGAGTAAGTAGGTGATGTAATTGGAGGATATTTCTAGATATGTTTTTCATATAAATTGTGATTTATCTCTCTTGTGCCTTCCAAAATTCCTAAAGAAAGAATTCAGATTTGGGGATTATCAAAAAAAAAGTCCATATTAGTTTAAGAAAGTGTTCTTTGTAATATGCCACTGAGAGAGAGAGGGGGGGAGAGAGAGAGAGAGAGAGAGAGAGAGAGAGAGAGAGAGAGAGAGAGAGAGAGATTTAGAAGTTCTAAAGTATAAAATAAATATATTACATTTAACCTTATTTTCAGCTGTTTTATTCAATTTTTTCACTATCATTAGAATCTATTTTCCTCACAGTATGTCTGTATTTTTAGGCAGTCTCTAAATTGACTGCTTCATGGTTGATTTTTTTCCCAGCCATATTTAACCACTGATTTCAGCTGAATTGATTAGAGTGGCTGTGGAGTAATTCAAATCAGATAAGATGGCTGAGCTCACCAAACAAACCATGCCATGGTCCAGTAATTTTGTTCCTATAACTACAACCTAATCCACAGCAGTAAATTAGACATGTTGGGAACACAAAGTTCAGGAGTTATGTAGAATACAGTTTAGAGCTTCAGTTTATTAGAATCAAACATCTTGGATTTTCAATTCCTAATTTAGCTATGCAAATTTTTTAAAATTTAAGCAGATTTCCATGTAAGCAGAACAGTAAGCTTTAAAAAACATAAAGCTATCTCTAAGTAGGAAAGAATTAATTGGATTTAAAATTAATAGTAACAAACATCTTTGTGTAGTATAGGTACAAGAAGCTCTCAACTGAAGAATAATTTTTCACAATGAATTTATTTACTTTTTTACCTTAGTAGTGCCTGTGGAGAGTCCAAAGCAGTATCTTAAAGGATTGGAAAAATATAAGAATATGTAAGTCATTATTTTTCTCATTATTTCATCTAGTAAAAGTAAAACCCTGTCTTCACACAGACATATACTCTCTATATACAGAAAGAAAATAAGGAAAAACTGTTGTAATACCTGATAAAATTAAAAGGTATTACGAAAAGTGTGTATTGCAAACAAATCCCTCTGGAACCACAGTTTATTGTGGAATTTACATAATATGCAGATTTGATTCATATAATTTAAGTAGCATTTTCCATATTTCTATATTCATAGAAGATCTGTAACAATATGTTTAACATATACTATTTTCTAATATTTTTGACACTTCAGATAAATAAACAGTAAACCAGCAGACAACTCTATTATGTTTGGGTATCAGCAAAGTTTTAAAATAAAATGTGCTATAATGATTATTTTGATATTAAATGAAAATGAGAGATTGTTCAGGAGTGCTTTGTTATATGAAACTTTTCACTTAAATTTTCTTACTTTATTATGATTTTCACTTTTTTAATCTCAAAAACAATCTTCAGTGTACTAACAAGCCACCTGCTTATTTTCTAGCAATCGTTAGCTGAGCTACTTTTAAACCATCTGAAAATACCATTTGTTTTCACTCATATCTTGTAGGTTAGACTTTGGGCTGCTTGATGGAAGACTGGAAGTTCAAATCCATTTTCTTAAGGATTAAGATCAGGCTGCCTGCCCCCATGAAAGTTTATAATCTCAGAAACCCTGCTGATTACCTGTTAGAATCTACTTAATAAAGGTGGGTCATCTTATTGTCTAACTGACTTGATGACCTGATAATCAAGTGCCTGGATGGTTAAAAAAAAAAAAAAAGTAACCAATGGGACTGTACCAGCAGCTTCGCAGGAGAAAAGAGCTGGTGATGTGCTTCACTAAATATGCAAGCTACCCTTAAGACACACTTGTACTGTGTTTTATAGAATGTTATGACTCAAATGGACTCAATTACATACTAAACAATAGGTTAATTTCTGTACCATCAATTGCCTAAGTAAATAGGTTATTTAGAAACTCTTGGGCTTAGCTTTCATAAACCATTCTTTATAATTAGTATGACTGAAAAGTCCTAGTTACTGTTATTCATTAGACTGAGGGTTAAAGCAATTATAGGTTTCTTAGAGTTCAGTTGAGTTAGGAAAATTCATATTTATTAAATTTGAAAGCAAACCAAATGTTTTATTTTCTAATCTTATTTATTTAAAGTGTAATATGTCTTAGTAGGAAAGCCCATGCTGGTGTCCCAAATTAGGGATATCTATATAGGGACAGTATTGTAAGGCTTAGCATTCTTTTGGACGCACTCACTGACATTAAGTCAATACTGACTCACAGAACGGCCACAGTGGATTGCCCAGACAGTAACTTTGAAGGGGAGGACAAAACCTTAAGTTGCTCCTGCTTACTGTCTGACCGTGTGAAACTGCTGCATAACCCACTCTGTCAGCTACATGAAATTTTCTTAAGGATTTCTCCATCATTACTTCCTTAATTAAGAGTTTGTGTTTTGTCTTTATTCTTTTTGGAAAGAATTATACTTGATTTGCTTCCCCAAACTAATCACTGTATTACGCTAATAAATGTATTGCATTTTGATGGTTCTCTGAAGTTTAGTTTGCTTGTATTACCTCAGTCAGTTCATATTTCATGCTGATTAATAAATAATATAAGGAATAAAAGTATCTGGATCTTTTTATTGTTCAATGGAACTTTTCTGATTCTGTGTTAAACAGTACTTTCATTACCTTCGAGAAGACAGATGCATTCTTGGAGAGTGAGATATTAGCAAACCTGGCTGTTGAGCTTCCAGATCAGGCCTCTACTGAGAAATAATTAAGATTTTATAAAAGTAATTTTAATCTATAATATTTTATTTGCATAAATATACTTGTTTGTATGTATAAGCATTCATTATATACTTACTATATACTTCTGTTTCTATTTAAAATGAGGAAATTATGAATGCATAGCTTAGAAATGAATGTTTCATAACAATTTAATTTAAAAGGTAATAAAATATATTAAAAGTGTGAAATGTTAAAAAGCCTAAAAAGGGTAATAAAAGCCTAAGACACAACACAATTTATAAAGAAAAAGATATAAATTCAATCCAAAATAAACCAAAATAATATACTTTTAAAAACTTTGATGAAGGACGGCAGACTGAGGACCTTGGTGCGCCTCAGGGGAGATTTTGGTTCACCAACACTTACCTTCTAATGGTCTACTTTTGATTGGAAATCATACTGATTAAATCAAAACATTTTTGAACATTATATATAATATACTTTATCCACATTAGATCTGAATTTCAATAGCAAATAGAAAGGTACACAGTACAAGGTTCATGTACCACTGACTTACCTGCAATAATGATGGCATGAATTGCTTTTTCTTTTCTGTTTTTCAAGAGTCTTCTGAATGCTGGAATCATTTATGTTGAAATGGTGGCAACTTCAGCTTCAGATCTGAATCTATAATACAGGCCAAGCCATCAAACATTTTCCTATAATGTCATGTATATCTTGTTTCTTGGGATAACTTCCAGCATTACTAAAGACATTTGGCATTGATGACCTGGTGATATTCAAGATATGTGGCAAAAATATGACAAAATGGTCAGTGATCACTTTTTACAGGGGCACACAGTTTACTGGAAAGATGAACAGCTTGCAAGGAGAAGATGTTTATCACTCTGCGATTTAGACTTGATTGAGCTCACCTCAGCAGCAACAGGAAACGGCTACAAATGTTACAGCAGTAGAGTTTGCAGCTATGACTTAATATTGCATCATGTTTGCTAAAATTTCCTTAACTTCAAAGGGCAATAAAGGGTTCTTTTTACAAATGTGTGTATATTTATGACCATAAATGATCAAATAAACTAGTACCTATATCTATTTGAAGCATTCATGATATAGCTAGCATTTCAATTTCTTTCAGTATCTCTAGGCTTTGCTGTTTGTCTGCAAGTTCTTTCAAAATGTTGCAAATCTTCAAAAAATTCCAGTAAATTTATTTGAAAAGAGTCTGTGTATAAATGAATGCTTGCAGTTCAAACTTGTGCTTTCTAAGGGTAACAGTCAATATGATCCTGGTTATTAAGGTTTCACTGGGGGTACTTTACCAAAATTTAATTGAAATATGTCAGAAAAGGGTCATTTATATTTAACTATAGTCTAGTGAATCTTTTCAATAATAAATAGATTATTTCATTTCTGAACAGTTATGAATGCACTTTTGAAAGAAAGATGTCACTATCTATAAATAATACTATGAATCAGGTGATACTGAGATTGTACTAGGAGTAGAGGAATATATAGACGTGTGTCTGGTACTAATGTAGAAGTTTACAATAAGCTGAATAATCAGTTGTGCTTTTATTTCAATATTATTATTATATGTAAGTTTGAAAAGCTATATTTAATGCTTATAAGAAGGATGTAATTAAAGATCTTGTACTTAATGTTGTAGTTAAATGTCTTGTTAAGTGTACATCTTATTATTTATGCAAGCTTATCTAGATAAGCAAGACTGGATGAATAGTCTGGAGGAAAAAAACACTGGGATTGATGGTTCCAGGGGGATAAGGGAGATGGGGAAGTCGGGGAAAGTAGGTGGTGCTGTCCATTCCAGGGATAAGGGGACTACAAATGATTCAAAATCAGTGGCAAGGTGACGGAAGAGACCTGATGGTGATTGATCAAGAGTAATGTAACAGAGAAAGTAAAAGAAAATAGAGGAAAGAACTGGGCAGTAAAGGGTATTTATAGAGGTCCAAATACAGGCATGTACATAGGTGAATATATTTACAGAGGACAATGGGGAAATAGGTCAATGTGCATATACTTATAGGGTTAGTATTATGACAGCAGATGGGCAATGGACCTCCACGCAAGTACTTCCTCAGTGCAAGAATATTTTGTTCTATTAAATTGACATTCCATGATGCTCACCTTCCCAACACCATCACTAAAAACGAATGTATGCATAAGCAAAGGTAATGAAGAAAGCGGATGGTGGCTGACTATCAAAAGATATAGGGTCTGGCGTTTAAAAGTTTGAAGGTAAACAAGTGGCCAGCTAGTTGAGAATCAGCAAAGTCCACATGGATGAAGCACACCAGCCTCTGTGACCACAAGGTGCCAAAGGTATCAATTATCAAGATTTAAGAACAAAAAATCATAACATTGCAGGTCCACATCCCTGATATGATCATTGATGACTAATGGGTACATAAACAAATTTGGTGAAGCAAGCTGATGGTGGCTGGCTATCAAAAGATATACTGTCTGGGGTCTTAAAGTCTTGAAACTAAACAAGCAGCTTTCTAGCTCAAAAGCAACAAAGGCTGCATGGAAGAAGCACACAAGCCTGTGTGACTACAAGGTGTCAAAGGGATCTAGTGTCATGCATCAAAGAACTAAAAATTGTATCATTAAAAATGAGGGGGTGTAGGTGGGTGCCATCAGATTTCTCCTCTTTGTCTGCATCTGTTCCCTTCTGTCTTCAATGACCTTGTCCGGAGGGTGAGCAGACAATAATATGATTTTTGTTCTTTGATGCTTGACATCTGAGTCTTTCCACATCTCATGGTCGCACAGGCTGGAGTGCATCTTCAAAGGTGGGCTTTGTTGTTGCTGGGCCATAAAACTGTTTGTTCACCCTCAAACTTTTAAGCTACCAAATAATAAAGTACCTGGGATTGCAAAGGTTTGAGGGAGAATGGATGGCCATCTAGCCCAGAAGCAGCAAAGCCCACATGGAAAAAAGAAAACACTAGCATGTGTGATCATGGGGGACTGAAGGGAGCTGATATCAAACATCAAAGAACAAGAACCACATCACTATGAACGGGAGTGGGGGAAGGAGAGTGAGGACCCAAGGCCCACCTGTGGGTAATTAGACAACCTCTCACAAGGGGAGTCATGGGGAGAAGACAGGCTAGTGAGGCGCAGCGAGGTGGCAGTGAAACACACATCTTTCCTCTAGTTCCTGAAGACTTCTTTCCCCCAACTGTCACTGTCCCAGTTCTACCTTACTGTGGAGATGAGAAATGGAAATGTGGGGAACCCAGGACAGATGAACCCCTTGAGGTCAGTAGTAGGAGTGAAGCTACTGGATGGGTGGAGGAAAAGTGGGATAGAGAGGGAAATCCAACTTCGGGAATCTGCAAATAACCTCTTACAAGGGAAACAGACACTGGGGGAGAGGAGAAGGAGAGACATTGGGCAGGGTAAGTTATGACAAAATAATAATTTATAGAGTATTGAGAGTTTGTAGGAGAGTGGGGAGCAAGGATGGAGGGGAAGGGATGGGAGGTTGATGTGAAGGGCCAAGATGGAAAAATGGAAGTTCGGAAAATGATGACAGCTGTAGGCATGTGAAGAAGCATGGCACAATATATGTATTTATGTAGTGTGAGAAATGATGTATGGGCCCCCTATAAAATGATTTTTAAAAAAGGAAGTGGAGTATTGAGTTGGGACCCAGAGTCCAATACAATAGATGAGGTGACATCCCCTGACAGAGGAGTTGCAGGGAGGAGAGGAGCCAGTCAGGGGACTGTGTGGCTACAATGAGGTATGTAACATTTCTCTAGTTCACAAAGGCTTCCTCCTACCCACTATCCTGATCCTAGTTCTCCCTTGCAAATCTGACTAGACTAGAGGATGTACTCTGGAGTTGGAAACATAGGGAACTCAGGACAGATGATCCCTTCGGGACAAGTGGTGGGTATGGTGATACCAGGAGGGTGGATGGAGGGTGGAGTAGAAGGGGGCAACCAATTTTAGGGATCTACCTATGACCTCTCTGGAGTATGTACAGCAGGGAAGTAGGTGAAGTGACACATTTCACAGAGTACAATACAAAAAAGTAATAACAATATGTAAATTACTAAGCATCCATGGGAGAAGGGGAGTGGAAAGGGAGGGGATATATGGGGAGCTGCTACTGGGGGCCTAAGTGGAGGGAGGGTGTTTTGAGGGTGGTGATGGCAACAGGTGTGCAAATATGGTATACATACAATTGACATATGTGTTAATCCTGATGGGAGTTGTATGAGCCCCCAATAAAACGATTTAAAAAAGTGGTTCTCCAAAGAATGAACAGACATGACAAACCACTGGTAAGCCCAAACAAAGATATCAAGGAGCAGACATCAATATCCAGCATAAAGGATGAAACAGGGTAAATTATAATGGACCCTAAAGAAATTAAAGGATTATTTACACCATACTATCACTACCAATCTCTTACAGAAAGGGAAAAATTGCAAAACTGACAAGGAACTCAGGAAGAAGAATGAAGGAGCAGGCTTACGTTTCCTGACTTTAAAACATATTATACAGCCACAGTGGACAATGCAGCTTGGTACTGGTGTAATGATAGACACATGAACCAATACAGAGGAACAGAAAATCCAGAAAAAAAAAAAGCAGCAGCATACAGACAAATAATATTCAATAGTGGCCCACAAAACATCAAATGAGAAAAGGATACCCTGTTTCACAAGTGATGCCAGTAAAACTTGATATCTACCTGCACAAAATTGCAGCAGACCCTTACTTCACTCCATACATAAAAATAAATTCAAGGTGGATCATAGACCTTGAGGTAAATCCCCAAAATATCACTATCATCAATGAGATAACTGGGGCAAGTGTAAGAACCTTGGTGAAGGGAACACATAGTCTATCGTATGCATCAGAATGAAGGGGGGATGCACACATGGAGGAATTTTAAATAGACAAGTAGGACATTCTAGAGATAAAAGACTTATGTACATTGAAAGGATTCACCGAGAGAGTACTACGAGATCCCAAGGACTGAGAAAATGTCTTTATCATCGACTTTCAGACAAAAGACTTATTACTAAAATCCACAGAAGTTAGCCACCATACAGAAAGATAAAAGCCAATAACCCACTGAGAAGGTGAGCAAAAGACTTGAACAGAGGAACATAAAGGAGAAAACCCAAATGGCTTATATGCATATGAGAAAATGTTCCTGATCATTAGCCATCAGGGAAATGCAAATCAAAACAACCATAAGATACCACCTAACACATGAGGATAAGCAAATGAAAAACAAAGCAAAACAAACAAACCCAGAAACAGCACATTCCGGATGGGATGTGGCAAGATAGGAACTCTCATTCTCTGCCGGGGGTCTTGTAGACATCCCTTTCACTCCCACCTCTATATGCCTTTTAGTCCCACAGAGCAGGGAGGGTGAAAATATGGCAATGGGGACCAGGGCACTAACCCATACATAGGGAGTGTGTTGTTTATGTCTCTACAGGAAAGGAAGAAAGTGAGTCATTCTCAGGCGGGTTTTGCAGTCCTCGAAGGTGAGATTCCTATGTGGAGCAGCTCGTCAACTGCAGGACGGACTCCAGCTCTGTGTCTACCTAGATGACAGAGCTACAGAGGACTGCACGAAACATCCAGACTGAGGAAAATGAATGGTCTGTCCTGCCCAAATCGGAGCAAACTACCAGGGATGTTTCTTATAGTCCAGCAATGGGAACAAAGCCATGAAGCCCCTGAGGTCCCCTGATTAGAGACCTCAGATGGAGAGGCAGCACTGAACACTACATCTGAAGTGGTTCGGGCTTACTCACAAGGGGGCAACACTGTAAATATAAAGCTAGAATTGGAGGGACTACTAGACTGCTCTAGTCATGACAGCAGGTAGAACAGCAGGGACTTACAGACTGTTCACCTTTGGCCAGGGATGATGAGGACTAAACGAGTTTCCATGCTGCTGAGTAATGAGGTCCTGAGACGTAGAACCTGGAGAGAAATTGGGACTGGACTGATTGATTATAATAAGCCCTCTTTTAACAGAGATGCTCATTTACTCTGGGACAGGATAAAAGCTAGGCATGAGACTATTTGTGTGGTTCTTCTTTTATTTTAAATCTATTTTCTAGCTCGTTTTGTATATTTTCTTTTCTTTTTCTTCTTTAGGGAGTCTGCAATTTAAGATAGGCAGAATAAACAAGTCCAAGGGGGCCAATGATTCCAGGGTGGGGGGATGTGGGAAGAGAGGAGCTGAGGAGAGGGGAGAAGTGAGACAGCAATGCTGGGAGGGGGACTAGCAAGGGTACTAAAACAAGTGGTGAGGAGGGTTCAGCATTGCTGGTTGTATTTGACCAATTGAAACAGATCCCAGAGCAGAGGTTCCCAAATTTGTATGGTCTACAGTCCTCTAAAAAAAAAAATTCCTCATGGCCTCCTTTGCACTCCAGCCCAGAACCCAGGATAAAGTATAGGTATCTGCTCTTCCAATGCCCTTAGAACATTCCACACACCAACGGGGGGTGGTGGCACCCACTTTAACTACTGAGAGGTAAATGACAGGTAATCATGATGGTGGGTCAGGAGGAAAGGAAAAAGACAAAGAAGAAGATAGAAGAAAGTAAAAATTATATATGGGAACAAGCATAGATATGTATACATGTAGACATATAAATATATAGAGATAGCTATGTTTCCATTTGTGTGTGTGTATACAACAAGAAGGCAGATGGACTTGGGGCCTCTGCTCAAATCTTACTTTAGTACAAGTACAGCTTGTTCTCATAGTTTAGCACTATATAAAAATCACCTACCTTACATAATCACTGAAGATAAAACTGGGTGCATAAGCTCAACTTGTGAAGAAGGTGGATGGTGTCTAGTTATTAAAAGATATAGTTTGGGGCCTTAAAGATTCAACGTAAAACAAGTAGCCATCTAACAGGGATGCAACAAAGTCCACATTGAGTAAGAACACCGGCCTGTGTGATCATAAGGTATAAGTCCAAATAGTTTTTTTTAACTTTTATCAGAAGTTAAAAAAATATCAAGCAATGAAGTAGATGTGAAGGAGCATGGACAACATGAAGGCCCAAAATGAAACTGAAAAATAAATGGTCAAAATATTCTCACAGAGCTACCATATGGAGGAAATGTTTAGCCTAGAACGAAGTATTATACTGATGACACACACAAATATCCACTAGTTCTTTAATATTTCCTCCCCTTATGATATTTATTTTACTTTATTAACCTAGTTAGACATGAATATACTCAAGAGTTTAAGATTGATTGATACATATAAAGCCATGGTAGATTCAGAAACTGTAATTGGAGTAATGATTCCCTGAGGGTATAGGAAAAGAGTGAGGGGAAGAGGGAAAAGAAAGTGCTGATAGCAATGATGAGTATGTAAGTCCACTAGAGCAGAACAAATAAAGAACTGTAGCTGAATGGATATAAGTAGGATATAGCAGTGGGATATAGTAGAATAATAGCAGTAACAATAACAATAATAGTAGTAATTTATACCATATAGCAATATAGCAATAGCAATAAGGACTCATGGGGGTAGGGTAGGGGAAGGAGTGAATAAAGGGGACTTGATATCAAGGAGTTCAAGAATGAAAACATTTTGAATCTGATGGTGGCAGTAATCGTATAACCATGCATTGTCTAATTCAACTACAAATTGTTACAACATTCATTAGAACCCCCAAGGAAATGTTTTAAAAAGAAATAAAACATCATGTGTGTTAGTCCAGAAAGACTAGAGAAGCAAATTTATAGGAACACGTATAAGAAAGAGATTTACTTACAAGATTAGCTGAATAAGAGAAAACATCCCAGCCCAGCCAAGATCAGGTCCCTAAGTCTGATATTAGCCATATGTCTGATATGAAACTGTAATGCCATCTTCAGCACTATAATTCAAAATATTGCCTTTTTTCCATCATCCTTTTTCAATATTCAACTTTTCCATAAATATGGGACCATTAAAAATGCCATGGCTTGAGTCAGGGACAATTAGTCTTAAAATTACCTCCCTCTGATTCAATATTTTCAAGAGAGTTTGTGCAACAGGGTCACCCAAAGCAATGAATCCTTTGAGTTCTTCACTGCTTCTTCCATGAGCATTGATTGTGGATCAGAGAAGGATGAAGTAGTTGACAACTTCGAAATTTTCTCCATTTATCATGATGTTATATAATGGTCCTAGTGGAGGATTTTTGTCTTCCTTGTAGTGAGTTGTAATCCACACATAAGCCTGCCATTCTTGATCTCCATCAGCAAGTGTTTAGATGTCAACAAGCAAGGGTGTGCAAGTGAATAGGAGGCTATTAATAAAATTTCCTCATCCTGATGCCACATTCTTCTTTATAAAATCCAGTTCATCCAAATACTTGTTTAGCATACAGATTGATTAAATACAGTGAGAGGATACACCCCTGATGCATATCTTTCCTGATTTTAAACAACAAAATAATGTCTTGCTTGGGACTGATTATATTGTTGTCCTTAAGTGTCATCGAGGTGACTCTGACCCATAGTGATCATATACACAACAGAAGAAAACACTGCACGGTTCTATGTATGCATGTAGATCTATGTTCCTATCATTAAAATAAGTTTATTTGTATATGTGCATGTTTGTATTTAGACCTCTATAAAAGACCTTTACCTCCTACTTCTTTCTTCTATTTCCTTTTACTTTCCTCTTGTGCCACCATCATGCTCATCATTCATTTGGGTTTCTGAATTTTCTCTCTCTTACATTACTCTTGATCAAACCCTATTGTGCCTCTCACACCCACCTTGTCACTGATTTTGAATCTCTTATTATTCCCTTATTCCTGGGTTAGTCAACAACAACACCTTTCCCCCACCTCTCTATCTCCCATGTTCCCCCCTGACTCCCGGAACAATCCGTCCTGTCATTTGCGCCTCCACACTCTTCATCCAGTCTATCTAGATAGACCTGGAGAGACTACAATATGCACACACACAAAAAAAACATGTATCCTAAGGTGAAGAAACCAAAGAAACTAAAACAATGATAACAACAAAGAAGCCCCAATGTCATATATATAGACATATATTTTATATACTATATGTATATGTAAAAAATAATGACAAACTAAAAACCTATAATCAGTTCAGGATCTGTTCATTGACTTCCAGGAGTGTCCCCCAGTTGAGTCGGATGGGGTGACACACCTGGCCCCAAAGGATATCCTCGGGACTCCATCTGGAACTCCATACTCGGTTGCACACCTTAGTTTTTTGCAGTGGTGTGGTTGGTTTAGACAGGGTACAATACCGATCCATTTCTCCACTGTTGTCCCTGCATGGCCTTGGGTCAGAGTGGGAAGCCATATTTCATAGTGGGGCCAGCCCTACGATCTTCTCTGTGCTTCGGCTGTTCTGAGTGGGAATATTGTCCTGAAGGCTCGGTGGGTCATTCTCTCTTCCTTCCACTTCATTTGTTCTTGTGTGCTCTGGTCAGGCATATCTCGCTCCCCAAGCTACAGCTTCAGTGTTTCCCTCCAAAGCACACTCTCCTGGGGGGAGGGCAGCTGCCACCATAGCTGGGATTGAGCTTTCAGATCCCTCCACTGATTCCACGCTCCGTTGAGTCACACTGCATTCACATTCAGGAACACCGGTTTTAAGTTTGGCCCCTCCTTCCCTGCAGAGATATAAAAAATACGCTCCCCTTAGATGGGTTAGTACCCCAGTCCCTCCCTACACATCACGATGTGCCCCTCCCCCTGGCCCGCCCACCCTAATTGACTACTATTTGTAGCTTTGGATTTGGTCTGCCCCCTGTGTATTACCTGGCCCTTCCTCCAGAATTTTCTGTATACAGTAATTTTTCCTGGTGTCACTTTTGTATTTTTTTATTATGAAGCTCACCTCAGCGGATGCATGTTGCACATGTTCTTTTGCGCTTGACTATTCACTTAGCATAATTTCCTCCAGTTCTTCCCATGCGGTAATGTATTTTATGCATTCATTACTGCTTTTTGGTGACACAAAGTACTCTATTGTATGTATGTACCACAACTTTTTAATCCATTCCTCAGTTGATGGAAATTTGGACTGTTTCCAAACCCTTGTGATTGTGAACTGTGCTGCTATGAACATTGGAGCACAAATGTCTGATCATGGATTGTTGTTTGCCTCTTCTGGCTATACGCCCAGTAGGGGGATTGCAGAGTCGTATTGTAGCTCAATTTTCATCTGTTTTAGATATCTGCAAATTGATTTCCATAGTGGCTGCACATACCTACAGGTCCACAAGCAATGGATAAGAGTCCCTATCTCCCCACAGCCTCTCCAACATTTGCTTTCTAGTTTTTGAATTGCATTCTTCTTGAGGGTGTTAGGTGGTATCTCATTGTTGTTTTGTTTTGCATTTCTCTTATAGCTAATGATCGGAAACATTTTCTCATATGCTTGTTGGCTATTCTGATTTCTGCCTCTGTGAAACTTCAGTTCCTTTGCCCACCTTCTCAGTGGATAATTATTTTTTTGGAAGCTATCAGGGTAGTGTAGATTTATTAATAAGGCCTTTATCCAATTTATCATTGCTAAAGATGTTTTCTCAGTCAATAGGCTCTCTTATCAAACTCTTGGTGAATTCTTTCTATGTACACAGGTGTTTTATCTTCTTGTCTATTTGTGTCTCCTCTGTGTTGTGTCCTTCTCTATTTCTGATAGCCATTGTAATCCTAGTGCCAAAGTTCTCAGGTTGGTCCCAATTTCCTCATTGATAACCCTAACAGTCAGGGATTTTACTTCAAGTTCTGTAATACACCTTGAGATTATTCTAGTGCATGGACAGAGTTAAGAGAATTGCTTCATTTATCTACAGGTTGATATCCATTTTGCAGATACCACTTGTTGAAAAGGGCATCTGCTTCACATTTGGTATTTGGAGGTCCATAAAGATCAATTATCTTTATGCTGATGCTTTTTGTTTTTTTTCATTGGTCTGAGTATCTATCATTATGTCAATACCATGCTGTTTTAACCACTGTGGCTGTATAGTATGTGCTAAAGTTAGGTAAAGCAAGCCCTCCCACGGTATCCTTCTCCTTGAGGAGCTCTATGCTAATTCTGGACTTCTTCCCTCTCCATATGGAGTTGGACATCTTTTTTCCCATTTCTTTGAAGAAGAATGAGGCTAATTGTATCGGAATTATATTAAACATTTACAGTGTCTTGGGTAGAACTGACATCTTTACTATCTGGAGTCTTCCGATCCATTATCATGGGATATTTTTCCATTTGTTTAAATCACTCATTTTTTTGTAATAGAATTATTTTAGTCAGGTATATCCCTAGATATTTCAATTTGTGCTTGACTCTTGTGAAGGGTACCTATTTTTTAATCGTCTATGTTCTTATTTGATGTGTATAGAAGTTTGATAGATTTCTGATAGTTGATCTTTTATTATGCCACTATGCCATACTCCTCTACTATTTTTGGTACTCCCCTTGTGGAACATTTTGGGTTTTCCATATATAAAATCATATCATCTGCAAATAATGATAATTTCACCTCTTTCTTTCCCAGGTGAATATCTTTTATGTCTTTTCCTTGCCTTATGCTGTTAGCTAAAACCTTCAGTACCATATTAAATAGGAATAGGGACAAGGGACATCCTTGTCTGGTCCCCTTTTTCAGTGGGATTGTGTTTTATCTTTGGCTATCACATTGGTTGTTGGTATTTCATATGTAGCTTGTATAATCTTGAGGAATTTTCCTTCTATTCCTATATTCTGGAGTGTCTTGAACAGGAATCGGTGTTGGGTGTTGTCAAATGCTTTCTCCGCATCTATTGCTACTATCATATGGGTCTTATAGTTTTTCATGTCAATGTGGCAAGTGATACTAATGTTTTTTCATATATTGATCCACCCCTGCATCCCATGTATGAAATCCATTTGGTCACGGTGAATTACTTGTTTTGTATACTTTCGTATTCTATGGGCCGGTAATTTATTAAGGATTCTTCCATCAATTTACATTGGGGATATTGGTCTGTAGGTCTCAATTCTGTGGAATTCTTGCCCAGTTTTGGTATCAGTGTCATACAAGTTTCATAGAAGGTGTTTGGGATTTTGCCATGTTTTTCAATGTTTTTGAAGAGCTTGAGTAGGATTGGTGTCAGTTCTTCTCTGAATGCTTGGTAAATTTCTCCTGTAAAGTATGTGGTCCAGGTAATTTTTTTGTTGGAAATCCCTTGATAATTTTGTGTATTTCTTCTATTGTTATGGATCTGTTGAGATTCTTGACATCCATTGGGGATAATCTAGGAAGGGACTGTTTTCTAAGAATTTGTCCATGTCTTCAAAGTTATTAAATTCGTTGAAGTACAGACCTTTGTAGATCTTTGTGTAATTATCATTTTAATTTCATTTGGGTCAGTTGTGATGTCCCCCCTTTCATTCATCATTCTTGCAATTGAAATTTTTTCCATCCTTTCTTTGGTTAAGTCTGCCAGCGATTTGTCAATTTTTTAATTCTTTGAAAGAACCAACTTTTAGCAGCATAAGTTTTTTCATTGTTTTCTTATTTCCCTCTGCTGAATCTCATCCCTGATTTGTACTATTTTTTTCTTTTGCTATTAGTGGTATTATCATGCTGACTCTGCTCATGTCATTGTAAATTCTGTGCCAACATAACAGTTATGAGACATTCTTCCTTTTTCAGGTGTGCATGTATTGCTATGAAAATTCCTCAGAATACTGCCTTTGATGTGTCCCATAAGTTTTGGTATGTCTTGTTTTCATTCTCATTGGTTTCTCAAAATTGTTTAATTTCATCTTTGAACTGCGTCAATACGCATTCCTTTTGCAATAGAGAATTAGTTGTTCATTCTCTAATTATTTGCTCTAGTTCTCATTATCTTCCTTTTGTTCATTTCCAACCTTATTACATAGTGACCTGAGAGAGTTCTATATGCTATCCAAATGCTTAAATTTATGGAAATTTGCCTTATGCCCCAGTATGTCGTCTATCTTCGAATATGTTCCATGTGGAAATGAAAATAACGAGAATTGTTTTTTAGGGTTTTTTAGGTTTGCTTTTTTTTTTTTTTTTTGCATCACTGTCCTCTGGTGGTGGGAGGAGGAGGCCCAGCCTTTGCTCCTGTGAGCTGGAATTGAACCTCCATCCCAGTGGGCCTCAGTCCCAGGCACAACCACTACGCCACCAGGGCTCAGCCAAGAATTGTTTTTTATTTGTATGAAAAACTCTGTAGATATCTACCAAGTACAATTATCTAATTGTATTTTTTAGATCTCTAGCCACCTTGTTGAATTTCTATCCCTGTGATCTGTATTTCTCAGAGAGTGGTGTATTAAAATCACCCACTAAAATTGTTGAGGCTTGTGGCAGTCATGTTCTTATTTTAATTTTATAATTGAAATATAGAGGGGGAGTCTGGCCTGTTAATTTGGATATAACCATTGAGTAGCCGATGAGGCCTCTGTTTGGGCATGGCTTTCACCTGAGACTCCTGGGAAATCTTGTGGTATTTCCCTCATGAAGATGAGAAGCTATCTTCCCCAGTTGTTGGGAGTTAGTTTCAGAGATGAATAATCACGGAAAAGACAAGACGCAGCCTCCGAGAAGTTGGAGGAGCCAGCGGAGAGACCACATGGCTTTGCCCTGATGAAGACAGATCTCTGAAGCTGGAGTGGCATGCTGTTGATGGACCTGAGCTCTGGAAGGGGGGAGCCATGGGGAGACCCCTGCCAGCACCAGAATTCTGCACCCACTAATCTGTGACTTCCTTAATCAGAAGCAGACATTATAGACTGATTGCAGGCATATGGGTTACAATTGGACTTATGACTTTGCACTGGACTGGATTGGAATGCCTTCTTAGTGTCACATTTCTTTTGCATATAAACCCTTTCCTTATACCTATATGTGTGTCCTTGCATTTGTTACTCTAGTCTACCTGGACTAACACAAGGCTGTGATTTCTTTTTTTTTAATTTTCGAGTGTTTGGTTTACGTATTCAGCGGGCCTCTCATTCAGGGAATATATGTTTAAAATGCTTCTCGGTTCATTGTCTACCCTTCCCTTGAACATTATTTACTGTCTCTCCTTATCTCTTTTTATGGTTCACACTTTGAGGTCAATCTTATCTTAGATTAGGATTGCTAGATCTGCTTTTTTTGAATTGCTGCTTGCCTGGTAAGTTTTTATCCAGCGTTTGATTGTCAATATATATATATTTTTTTTTTTCTGTGAATTTAAGATGTGTCTCCTGTAGGCAGCAGATTGCGTGGTTGTGTTTTCTAAGCCAGTCTGTTAATTTCTGTCATTTAAGGCCTGAATTCAATCCATTGATTTTCAGAGTTATCAAGTCCATCTGTGCACTCTGTGTTGTCATTTTATCACTCTTGTATTGGGGGATTTTCTATATTCATGGGTTATTTTCATGTCTGTTTGTGGTTCATTTTTGCCATTCTTCTATCACTGAGTAAGCGTTAAATTGAGGATTGTTATCCCTTTCATGGTCTCTTGGTAGAGTCGTTCTATGTGACAATCTCTTCTATGTGCTTGGTGATTGTTGCTATTCTGCCCCTTATGAGTTGGTGAGGATCTTTTGTATGGCTGGTTCCTTTTAGCATATTCTTTGAGATTTTCCTTGTCTGGAAAGACTCTCATTTCTCCATCCATTTTAATAGATAATTTGGCTGGATAGAGTATTCTTGGACGTGCATGGTTTTCATGCAATTTTCAGAATATGCTGGTCCACTCTCTCCTTTACTTCATAGTTTTCATTGATAGGTCTCAGCGTAATCTTATCTGTTTGCCTTTATATATGATTGCCTGTTTTTTCCTAGCTGTTCTCATAATTTTCTCCTTTTTCTCATTAATGGATAGTCTAGCAAACTATATGTCTTGGAGTTTTCTTCTTGGGGTTCAGTCTAGCTGGCATGCTATTGGTCTCCTGGATGGTTGTCTGGTTTTCATTCATTAAGTTAAGGAAGTTTTCCTTCAAGCATCCCATTAATATTTTGGATGTTGGTTTCCTTGATGCCTCTTCGTCTGGTAGACCAACAATTCTAATGTTGTTTCTTTTCATAGCATCCAACAAAGTTCTGAGGTTTTCTTCTGCTTCTCTCATAGACTTTTAGACATTTTCTCACATTTATTAATTTCTGCTTGAGAATCCTCTAGGCCACTGTCCTGTTTTCTGCCTATCTGGGTGAAATATGAAAGTTTGCTATTAATTTTTGCTAGCTCACTTCTTAGTTCTTGTATCTCCTTTTGGGGCATGCTCTTTAGCTCCTTTATGGATTCTTCCCTCTTCTGTAGTGCATCACTCATAACCTGCATGCATCTTAGCAATATTCTGAAGATTTCTTTCTGTGGTTGCTCAGCATCCACATTTTCTATGACTATGATTAGGTCCAGCTTGTCATCTTGCATTGGATTTGGTTTCTCTTTTCTTGACACTGTGGAAGCAGTTAGCTGTTTTTCGTTTGATTTTTTTCGAATTAGGTGGCATTTTCCTTGGTGTTTTGGAGCCCTGCTCTCTCTTTTAGAGTCTGATGTTGGATTTTCTGTAGACTGCCTTTATTCCAGTGCATTGAGGACTTTTGTGTTCCCTTTTGTCCTGCTGTGGTTTGTCTCTTGCCTTCTCCTATGCTCAGTGCTACAGCTTTCCTCAGGTCTCTTCCAGAACTGTTTACATCTAGGCATGTTGCCCAGCTGATGGGTCTGATGGAAAATGTTGATCGATCTACAGGAACTTTGGGCGTGAGCTACCTATCTGACTTCCATCTTCCCTGGGGTCCCCGAAGAACCAGCTTTTTATTGCATTAATTTTTTGCACTGTTTCCTTGGTTTTCTCTCATTTATCTTCATCCTGATTTTTATTATTTCTTTTCTTTTGCTATGAATGGAAATATTCCTTTGCCTCTGTTTAGATTTTTGGAGGTTCTGTGATAGAGTATCAAGTATAAGTCTCTATTCGTTCTTCATATATGCTTTTATCACTATCAAACATCCTCTGATAGCACCCATATATTTTGTATATTGTATTCACATTCTTATTTGTTTCTAAAAACTTTCTGATATTGTCAGATATTTCAGCCAGTACCACTCATTTTGAAGAATATTGTTCACACTCCATGTATTTACAATTGTAAAAGAAATTACTTTCATTGATTTCCAGCTTTATGACAAAGTTGTCAGAGCGGGAATTCTGAGTAACCTCTGTATATTTGAATTTACTCATGTTCAACTTGTGTTCCAAAATGTGGGGTTTTTTTTAATAGAAGCAATGAGTACTTGAAAATAATGTGTAATAATTTGCTTTTGGGTGTAGAACTCTAAATATGTCTAGCAGCTTGAGTTGTCAAATTGTAAAATTGAGTCCTATAACCTCCTCATTTAGCTTTTTTAACATTGATCTATCTTTATCAGAGAGCAGTGTATTGAAGTCACCTACTATGATTGCTGAACCTGTGATTTTCTCTTTTCATCTTTTGAATAATTTGATTGACAGTTCACAGGTCTCTCATTGGGCATGTATATATTTATCCTGATAACTGGCTCTTGATCTATTGATCCCTTGAGCATCATGTAGTGTCATTCTTATCTCTTATTATGTCCTGCACCTCAATAACAATTTAGTCAGAGATTAGGATTGCTACTCATTTATTTTTAAATTGTCATTCTCTTGGTATACTTTTCATCAGCCTTTGATTTATAAACTGTGTGTCTGTGTGCTTAAGATGATTCTCCTGCAGACAACAGATTGACAGGTTTTGTTTCCTTCTCTAGTCTGTTAGCCTTTATATTTTAATGGATGGATACAGACCATTGATGTACACAATAATTACACCCATCTCTGTCATCTCATATCTTTTGTGTTAGAACTTTTCTTCCTCCATCCTGGGTTATGTGTTGTGTATATATAGGCTGAGAGGGATTTATTCTTGCTTTCTTGTCATTGTTGGGTTATTATTATCTTGGTGGTTATTTTCAGTGGGCTGGCTTCTGGATAATTTTACACTAGTGGTGATATCATATTTGTGCTCTGTGAATGTTGCTCTTCTGTCCCAAATGAGTTGGCAAGAATCTTTTGCGTAGTTGGTTTTTGTTGTTGGTTTCTTTGGGTTTAATATAGTCTGTGAATTTAACCTTGTCTGGGAACATTCTTACCTCCCCATCTATTTGAATAGGCAGTTTGGCAAGATAGAGAATTCAGGGGTTCTCATTGTTCTCTTTTGAATTTTGGAAGATACTACTCTACTCCCCTCTCATCCTGGTTTCTCCTGTTATTAGGTTTGAGCATACTCTTATCTGAACACCCTTTATAGTTGACTACCTTTTTTTATCCAGCTGCTCTTGTGATTTTCTCTTTTTCTTCAAAGTTGGATAATTTGACTCCTATGTTAGTACAGGTATACTAGAGAAACAAATTCACAGACACACACATATGTATATAAGAAAGAGGTTTATATACAATAGTAGTTGTATATTGAGAAAACATCTCAGCCCAGTCCAAACCCAGAACATAAATCTGATCTTACCCCTATATCAATCTATAAAGTCCCCTTCAGCTCACAAAGCACATGCAATGAGGCCAAATGAAGAAAAATCACTGACCAGTGAGTGAGAAGTCTTATGGATCCAGTGGTATTGTAAGGATCTCATTGCTAGCAGGGGTCGCCACCTGTCTTCTTTGGCTCGAGGAGTCTGACTTCTTCAGACTCTCTCCGTGTGTTTTCTCCACAGAGATATCTCCCACTGAATGAGCCTAGTTTCTAAAGTCTAAGGAACTTATCAGAAAGAAAGTGTCTCCCACCTTGGAGGAGAAATACAGGGATTCCCAGAATCTTAAGTTGATGGTCATGTCCACACAGAAGTCTCAATGCCTTTGACACGAGTGACAATATAGGCTCCACCCCTTCACACTGAATCCCCAAATTTACACCAGATTATGTACCTACCACAACTACTACATGGCTTGGTGTATTCTTCTTGGGGTATAGTCTTAATTGGGTCCTGTCAGCTTTCCAGATGAATTTCTAGTCTTCATTCCTTAAATTGAGGGAGCTTTCTTCCAGGAATCCCCTCACTATTTTGATTGTGGGTTTCTTCATTATGTTTTCTTTTGGTATTTTGATTACTTGAATGTTGTTCCTCTTTATAGCATTATTCATTTTTCTCAGATTTTCTTATTTGATTGTCTGTGGCAGTCATTGCTTCTGTCAATTTCATGATTGAGATGTAGGGGTGGAGTCTAGCCTGTTAATCTGGAGATAGCCATTGAGTAGCCAATGAGGCCTCTATGTGGGCATGACTTTCTCCTGATAAGTCTGGGAAATCTCACGATATTTCCCCCGTGAAGATGAGAAGTTATCTCCCTAGTTGTTGAGAGTTAGTCTCAGAGATGATGAATGACTGACAAGAATCTGAGCTGGCAGCATCTGAGGAGCTGGAGAAGCCACATGGCTTGGCTCTGATGGAGCCAGACCTCTGAATGTGGAGAGGCCACGTGCAGAACCCTGCCAACAATGAGTTGCTTCTGCCACCACTGGATGCTGTTGATGAACCCTGAGACCTGGAAGTGAAGGGCTATGGGGAGACCCCTCGCAGTGCCAGAAATCTGCACCCATTGACCTGTGACTTTGTGAGTCAGAAAGAGACATTATAGTCTGGTATCGGGCACATGCACTAATATCAGACTTATGACTTTGAACTGGACTGGGTTGGGATTTTTTTTTTCAGTGTTGCATTCTTTTGTATATAAACCCTTTCCTTATATCCATATGCATGTCTATGAAATTTGTTCCTCTAGGCAACCTTGACTAACACATTGTCTTACCCATTTTTTGAAGTCTTCAAGGCTATATTCGAGATATCTGATATGTTCTCTGCTTCTTTTAACCTGTTGATGAGATTTTTTAATCTTATGTTTGATTCTGTTGCCTCAACCCTCAACACTGGTATTTCCTTTCAATATGTGGATTCTCTCTTTCCTATTATTTTATCCTTTCTGCATTGATTCTCTCATATATTGTATGAGTCTAAGGAGCATTCTAATGATTTCTTTCTGTTATGGTTCAATGTTTGCTTCTTCTATTAATGATATGAGGTTGAGGTCTTCCTCTGATATTGTATTTTGCTTCTTTGCTTTCTTATAGAGTTTGCCGCTGTGTGTTGTGGTCTGCTTGTCATTTTGGTAGAGCTCAGCACTTATTTCCCTGCGTCCGGAAGCCCTGAATTGTCTCTCTAGGCAGACTAATAAGAATAATTCTAACAATTACCTGTAGCCCACTGTGCTGAGGGACCAGGCTGCTTCTCTATATCACTAGGGTATTCTTCTCTCCCTAGACAGCCAGGGTTGCCTAGTTGGAGTGTAGATAGTGTGGCCCTCTGAAGGAGCACATGCAGGGTGAGGGAACATGGGGAGTGTAGTGAGGGTGGCACTGTGCAGGCTGATCACCAAGGATGCTGCCATGGTATGAGCCAGTAGTTGCAGAGAAGCCATGGGAAGCATATGGGGGGTGGTGTCGGTTGATTAGCCACAGGTCCACACAAAGATGGGAGCAATGGGGTCAAGTTAGCAGACAATAACATGCAGACCACACACAACAGCAAACTCCATATGAAAGCAAGAAAAACAAAATGCAATGCCCAGGAAACCACAGCACTGGGTTGTGCCAGAGGGGGAACTGCTGGTGACAATGGTGCCAGTCCCAGCTCTAACAGGCGTGTCATAAGCAGGCACGGGGCCACTGTAGAAGGTAGGCTGATGTACTGGTAGCTGTGAAAGGATGACAAAAGTTGGGGGGGGGG